>NW_022045882.1:621890-644731 GCF_001654015.2 Drosophila navojoa
TTTAGTTGATCTATCAATTCCAAAATCTGACTCTATTTGACCTCCCTAATGCGTTTATTCTGAATTCTCTTTGCTTTACCGTCGGCAAATGCTTAATTTTCGCTTTGGCAGAATCTTGCACTGCTCTTCGGTTGCCCGCAAAGAACTTGGCTGGGTTCAATGGCTGCCACCCGCACATTTGATTGTTTCACTTTCACTCGAAAGTTGATTATATTTTCGCGCGAATTCGCGCTTGAACTTTTTGGCACCAATGACCTCAACATGAGCCAGCCATGTGATTCAACCAGCCAGCGCGTCCAGCTGTCTAGCTAAACGTCTGCAGCGCACACACACAAACACACACACACATTCTCTGTGTGTGTGTGTGTATTGCATTGCAGGATTTGCGGCATGTCCTTGACTGTTGGCCATTGTATCGTGTTTCCTACTCGCATTCGCACTCGCAGTTTTCACTCTCATAAAATTGCAAGCATTTAACCAGGCGCCGTTGCCTTTGCCGTTGCGTATCTTCGCATCATTTTGTATCTGTAAATGTAGCTATATATATATATTGTATCTGTATCTGTATCTGCAGATGTAGCTGTAGCTGTAGCTGTACATCTGTAAGTTCATTGGCTGTTTGCTCGATTTGGCCCAACGCTTATGTAAACCGTCTGCCTTCATTTGACGCTTTGCTCCAACGGTTTTGAGTTACACTTAAACGTCGCTTATGCTTGGGTCAAGATACCAATGTTCTACCCCTTAGCAAGTCCTTGACCCTTTTCTATTCCTCTCCTTTTTCATTTTTGCTCTCTCATCTGGAATAGCTAAACGCTTGATGCTTGACGTAATCGCTTACTGCTCTATGTAATTGATGCCAATCGAATATAATAATTAGCTTGGTATTATTTTTGTAAACCTATTAGATCTGAGTGAATATTCGAATTAGATTATAATATGGTAGATAAGAAATTGGAATATGATACATGTATGATAAAAATATATGCATACTATATTGATGAAGTATGCTAAAAATATATCCATAATTATATTGACGATCCCTAATTTTGATGTATTCTATCATACATATATTATAGTTATATGTATGATCTATAGCTATGATATATATCTATCATATTTCATTGCAAAGCGAAAGTCGTTCATATTATGAGATAAAGACGTTTTTCTTCAATCAAGCAAAAGCATTTTTCGTCCATTTTTTCTATACTTCAATGTATTTTTCTCGTTCTACAATTGACAGATCTTTCGCATTCTCAGCGGCGATTCTTTTGTCTTTGCTGAATGCCGATTGGTGAGAGATGACATGGTAGGCCAAAGGCCTTTTGCGAATGGCCCCAAAGGCGTTGCCAAAATGACGACAGACAGACAATGCTACTTTAGTTGCTCCCTTATATATACCTCTCTCTCTCTCTCTCTCTCTCTCTCTCTCTATGTGACTCTACTTGTTGTCCTGGCATGGCTGGCCTTTCATTGTTTCCGCTGTCTACTTTGATATGCATCCAATCACTGCGTCCCATTTGCTGTTGTCAGTTGCAGTCAGTCCGAGGCAGCAGAGCTTCAGACTTCAGGCTTCTCAGATCGTCCAGTGTCCACTTACGAGTATAGTTTATGCCACCATAACAATTGTACTTTTTCACATACTCAGGCGTTCCTTCGACCAGATTCCACCATTTTTGCCATCAGTTGTCAGCTTGTTTATTTTGTTCTCTTTTCAACTCTGTGATGCCCTGTAGATTTCAAATACGCGTTTGGGGTCGAATGTGCTGGGCAAAGATTACAAACGTTCTTGAATAGTATACGAATATGTACTGACTATAAAAATTTTATGAAGAAATTTAGAAAAAATCTAAGAAATTGTTCAAGCTTGAAAGTAAGTCGAATTTCCGTTAAGAAAACAGAGTTTTAGCTCGTGAGACTTGGGCTTTAAGACGATCTTCAACCACTCAGTCTATCAATGATAAAATTTAGCTTTTCAACTTATAAAAAAAATTATCTATTTTTAAAACTCATATATTATTTTTATATATATTTGAAGGATTTTTTTTGTTCAGTTTTAATACGTAAAGCTGTCAATTAATCGATCAATTAATTAAAGACGTAAACTTCAATAAATATTGATAAGTAATTGCCTTGAAATTTTACTGCAAAAATACTTGAAGAATTCATAGAATACTTCATTCAATCAATAAATCACGAAATGTACTTAGAAGATTCTGTAAGAAAGAAGTTTAAAGTACTTCAAACTAATCAAATATAATTACTATTCATATCTTATATTTCAATAGTTTTCATTCCTCTACAGGGCATGCGTCGGTCGTGCATGCTCGCTTCAATCATTCCGCTATTTTTTGCTCGTACATTTTTATTGCATTTTTCAAGCAATTACTTTGAATATCACCAGCAGCAGCAGCAGTTGGCAAAGGACAAGCGCTGGGCAGACTGAGAGAGCGAGCGAGAGAGGGCGAAGACGATGGAAAGAGTGAGAGATTGTGTGTGCGCGTGCGGGAGAGAGAGACAGAGACAGCTAGAAAGAGAACGCGTCCGTCTTTATGGTCTGTTTGTCTGCTGTCAAACGCACTGTCAACGTGCGCCTGTCTGTCAAGGCAGCAACAGCAGCGGCCAATCTTCTTTTGCTGATTTAAATCTGCGGTACAGTGAGCAGCCCTTCCCCCAAACCCCCTCGCTCGTAACAGCTAACTGCGACTCATGGTAATTGCCCGGCAGCAAGGAGCTGGCAACGGAGTTGGACCGGGAGTTGAAGTTGAAGCTGGAAATGGAGCTCTTTGCATTATGGCTGCCGCCTCGACTTGAAAGTCAGTTCGCCGCTGAGGACTGTCATCGTTGTTGTTGTTGCTGTTGTTGTTGTTGTTGTTGCTGCTGGCGTCAGTTGTGGCGACCTGTACCGTCTTCTGCTCCATTCTCCTCAGCCAGTGTCTGTCTCTGTCCTTTGGAACGTTCTGCAATGGCTTTCGGGCAATTAATGGATGAATACTTTAAGTGAGTGATGGAATGACACTTTTGTGTACTTGTAAAGCATTTTTATACCCCTGCTCCTGTTGCAGCCCCTCCTTTTGCGCCCTTGTGCCAAGCAGCGTCGCCGCCTCTGCTTGCTTAAGAAAAATCCGAATTGTTTGTCTTGCATTAATTGGCGCGTAGAGTTGAGTCGAGTCCGACTCCGACTCCGAGTCGACGCCAATTAGACGTCCATTTGGTTTAAATGGCCTGGCTTTGGCTTGATTGGTTTAAATTCTGTTCTAGAATTTATGAAAATTATATATGAATATGTGGGAAATGTTTAGTTAAAGCATTAATTGTTGGTAGACTAAGCTGGGAGCTAGATATATGTATATCCTCTACTAAAATTAATTTTGATCCTTAGCTTCTTTCGCTTCCCTTTTCGCTGCTTTCTACATCGTTTTACATAAATTTAAAAACAATTTTTATAGCTCTTTCTAAACATTCCTGGCTAAGCTCAGCATGCCTTGCACCACTTTTTACACCCAGCCACAGTGGCTGCAGCTACTGAGAGTCCTCTGCTCTGGCTGGAGTCATAATCATAATGAGTGCACGAGAAAAAGCGCCAAAGTAGAATTTGACAGGTCGTGCACGCGTTTCGCGTACTCCAGCCGGAGCTGAAGCTTGAACAAAGATTGTGATCTTGAATGAAGTGAAGGGGGAGTAAGGGAGCAGGAGGAGGAGCAGGGGCAGGAGCATGCGGCAGTGGCAGTTGTAGGAGTAGAAGTTGGGGGCTGCTCTGCATAGACAGGCGCAGTTAGCTTCACAGTTGAGCTTCAGTTTTGAGTGCTTACCATATCGAGGCTGACAATCTGCAAACAGCTATAGCTATAGCTATAGCTAGATAGTTGGCCAGCCAGCCAGCCAGTCGGCCAGCCAGATAGTCAGGCCAACGAGGATGGCAGGCAGATGCTCTATCCTCTATCTCAGCCATCTGTGGCCTCATTACCAGCCAGCTCCGACTCCGAGGCTCCAGCCTGTTAATGGGCACTGTGCAGATGTCGCGATAAATATGCGCTGATCACGTATCGGTGGGCAAGTTTTTGTTTTTGTTTCGCTTTGGGTTGCCCTTCTACTTTTGCCAGTAGCTAAAGCTCTTTAACATGCGTGCGGCTCCCTTTCCCTTTCCCCTCCCCCTACTCCAGCTCATTTACCACTTCAATTATGGTTAAACTGATTCATGGCACATTCCACAGACGTTTATCATCAGCTCTAAAAACAACAAATTTTTAAATTCTGATAAGCCATTCTATCTACCCCCGCACGCAAAAAAAAGTCGAGGGAAAAACAAGAAGCATTAATGAATTTATGTTCCACTTGTTAGTGGAAGGGAGAGAGAGAGAGAGAGAGCGAGTGTGGGGGCCTGTTTATTTTCCTGCAATCTGTTGGACACATTTTAACAATTCTAATTTCCACATAAATCCAAAGATGTTCTACGTAATTTAATTAAAAGCAAATAATTATATGTACTGCTCGCTTTTATCAGCCATCAATGAAACGTTTCTTCATCTAAAAAAAAGAAAAATAAAGTAGGAAATAATAGAAAAACAAACCCCAAAAATCATTTCTGTTTATCTATCCATAAGGTGACATCTTTTTCATTTGCTCGACAATAACCAAGCAGCTTGGATTTTTATACCCTATATAATGAGCTGATGATGGTATATATAGAAGTTGGGAGCATATAGAGAAACAAAAAAAAAAATTTAAAAATTTTAATGTTTAATTTAATATGTACAAATATTTATGAAATATATATATTTGTAAACGGTTATTCAAAGCAATTTATCTCTTGAAAAATATATATAGATATATTATTAAATAGACTAAATTAATGATATTTCATGACATACATACATAAAAAAAATTTAAATTTTTAATATTTTGAATATGTTTAAGTAAAAATATATAAGCAAAGTATTTAAACTATATATATTTTTAAGATCTACATTGGAATTAAAACTGGTTTGAAATCATTTTTTTGTTTTCATAAAAATATATATTTTTTATTTAATATAATTTTATATTAGAGGTAAAACCCTTGAGCGTTTTCGATAACAAAATTAGATAAATCACATTTAATCGTGTTTATTCTGAAGTCGGAATTCAAGAGAGAATTTTATAGCATTTTCTACAGCGTATCTACAAGTCCAAAGTTCTCGCTAACTGCGAACTTATTAATACGCGTTTAGTTATTGTTACGCATTATTATAAATTTAATGAGTTTACCTCACACACATACACACAGAGAGATACACATACACATATTTATGGTGTGTGTATGTTTGAGATAGAGATAGAGGAAAAGTCGTTGCGAGTTATTAATTTTTGTTGTCGTGTTGTGTGGCCGTGTTACGGTTTTTGTCTCATTGCCACTTATAGACCTGTTCGCTTGTTGTTGTTGTTGTTGTTGTTGTTTTTCATAGCTCACACACTTGTCTTGATCGTAAATACATTAGTATAACTTGCTTGATCTATATACACATGCTCTATACATATTAAATTGCGCAAGGAAAAATAAGCGGAGGAAAAAAAACATAAAAATTAATAAACATTTACGATTACGAGTGCCATTTTTGCCCTCAGCCTGTTTCGCACTCTTAATTAATTTATGCGCTTTGTTTTCGCATTAAAATGTCTATCAATTGTTTGTCATATCATTAAGCAAAAGTAATAGATTGGCGACATCATGACTGACCATACGAAGTCGAGTCGATAAAATATTGGGACTGAGTTGAAGGTGGCTTTGAGTTTGTTTTTGAAAAGTTTTCAAAAAGTTAGCTAAACTTGATATATTATACTTAGATTGCAAATAAATTAAAATAGTCAAGATTGTGTCCGATATATATCAAAATGGAATACTAAACATTTATATATAATTTATATCGAACTTGCCTTCATCCATTATTGGAGAACTCTCTTAACTCATTCAATGCCAATCGACTTATTTGCTTGAGGAACAGCTGCCCATCTCCTGGTCGCTGTCGAACGCAACGACTCAATAATTATTTGTTCCCATCTCCCGTTATTTTTTTAAGCGAATTAAAGTTGAAGCTGACTTTTCATTTGCTTTTGCAATTGAATTTCCGTTGTTTACGTTAATCAAATTTAAATTCGCAGCCTTTCAAGTAGGCGGCACTAAACGTTTGCCACATGGGCGCCAAGCAGGGCCGTAGTGGAGAGAGTTTTTAGGAGAAATCTGCTAAAAAATAAAAAAATAAATGAAATTACATATATGTATATATTTATATTATTACAAAAATATATTTGTTTGTATAATGCTTTATAATTATTAGTATATTTATTTATTAACTTATCTACAATTTCCCCCCTTTCTACGCCCCTGTCACAACTCTTTAAGTCTCCCTCTTCTCATACAACAATTAAACATTAAATGAATTTGTTTGAGTTTCGTGGGAGCGCCTGTTGCCCCCTTGCCAGATACTACTGTAGCTGTTGTTTCTGTAGCTCCTCTGATCTTTCAATTCGATTATATTGAAATAAATTAAACGTTCTTCAATTGAATAATTAGCAAAAGAGTATAACCTAACCACATCTCTCAGTCGGCCGTATCGATTTCGAGTGAGCGACGGGCATGAGCTGTCACCACAACGTGGCACCCGCCACGACCATGCCCCTTCCCCTCCTGCTCCTCCTCTTCCTCGGCTATCTCCTTAGAGCCAAGTGTCGCCCGTTTGTCGCCGTTTGTCGCCGTCGAACCTTTTGCGCACATCTGGGCGTCAGTTACAATTAAGCGCTTCGATTGCATAAAAAAATACAGAAAGACGAGACTGTGAGAACTATTCGAGAGGGGGTTAGCCGCCTGCCCCTTGACCCAGTACCCGACCGACCCCGCCTTATGGCTGACCGCCTATTGATTTGCTTTGACAAATTTGTTGACTTGACTGGCGGCTGGTCATAAATTCTCATTGAATTTCGTTTATGTAAAAAAAAAACATACACAAAAGCCGACTTAAATTTGTTGTAGACTGCGTGTGTGTGTGTGTGTGAGTGTGTGGAGTGTGTGGGTGTTTGCCTGTGTTTAATTAATTAATTGCCTACGAAAATTCAGATCAGCGGCTGCTCACAATCTCCTCCTGCATTGGCCATCAATTGAGCGCATAATTGTTATGAGGGTCATTTAAATAATTGGCTGAAGGGAGACAAAAAGCGGAAATAAATGGAAAGAGAAGGGGAATATTAGTAAGCACTAAGTGAAATGGGAGATCAAGTAGTATTTTCTTCGATCTTACAATAAGTAATTTACTGAATTATCAAATGAAAATTATTTATGAAATAACTACAGCCGATAAAAAATAAATAAAATAAATAAACTAAAAATTTTGAAATATTTTAAATTTATGAATTAATTAAGAATTTTTTTTTAAATTTATATGAATAAATTTAAAAAATTAATATTAAAAAAAATTAAACATTTTTGTTGTATTTCTTATTTAGTTAAGTAGTTAACTCGAAACCAATTAAATCAAAAATATACATATATATATATATATATATAATAAAAAAATAATAATAATAATAAAATTACGTATAATAAAGAAGAGCTTCAGAAGTCCATTTTTGAATTAATTAATTAATTAATTTTTTTAATTATATGAACAAATTAGATCAAAATATAAAATTACAAATTGAATATTTTTGTTATATGTTTTTCTGTTATTTATATATATAAAAATAAATATTCAATTTGAAAAATAAAATAAAAAATATATAACGAGCTCAAAAACATTTAAGTAAAACATTTAAATTTAAGTATACATAAATATAATTACGAACAATCAAGAAGAGTTTGAGAAGAGCATTGATGGAGCAGTTACTTGAAATTTTCTCCAGTTGCTAATCATCGCTCATCATATCTCAATAATCTATATGTATGACTCTAAAGACTCTATAGACATATACCTATCAAGGTCTATGAATATATAGTTTACAAATCATTTCCTGGAATAATCTAATGAGAATCTAGACTCAACCACTAAATATTCTTAATAAGAACTGTAGTACGGCTTCACTTACTTAGTTCTCCCTCAACACACATCAATCGCATCTACTTCATCAATAAAGAACTCGCATATAAATAATTGATGTATGAGCCGAGTTCCTTCTAACTAGCTGAAGACGAAGGAGTTGTTGAGTAGTTAAAGCAACATTAATTTATGTCTCCCACTTGTCGGGCAGCTGCTGATCGCGACTCTTATCTCGGGGCATAATTTTGCATTTTCAAGTGGCATTTGTGTAATTATGTTTGCTCAACATTAAAACATTATAAATATTACAAGATAAAGGCAGCATACCTGGCACAGATAAGGCCCATCCCGCCATGGGGGAATCGAGGAATCGAAGATGCATCGAACATGCGGACCGGCGTCTGTCATTAGAACAGCAACAAAATTGCATATCGAGCGCGTTAAACGCATAAATTAAGAAAAACTTGAAGACGTCAAGACTAAGATGAAGTAAAAGCAAAAAAAAAAAACACTGAATGCAGATGCAGCTAGAGGAGGAAGGGGTAGACAGAGAGCGTGGAAGCTGGGAACTGCTGCTGCTGGCATCGACGCATCCAGACGCTGTCCAATGGACACTGAGTTCGTTCGCTCGCTCACTGGCAGTTTGTCAATGCTGCGTTGCATGCCACGTTTGGCTTTCATTTTTCTGTTCTGTTATTTTTTTCTTTTTTTTACAGCTGCCAAGAGTCTCATAGCTTGAACAAGAAGTTTGCGTATGTGATTCCCAAAAGATAAATTAGTTGCAGTTATTAAAGGAATTTCTCATATTTATCCAGCTGGTAAATAGTTATTGTTATTATTGCTGTTAAGATAATAAATGTCATGGAGTGGCTTAACTATTATAATTTGTTAAAAAATAAATAAATCTCTTTTTAATACTTTAAATTTAGATAAATTAAAATAAATTAAAATTTAGATAAGATCTTGTTGGTGATCTTTGCTTGGTGAATTTTTACAATGATGATATGTGAAACGATTCCTTAATTTATCACAGTCTCGATGATTTGTAAACTGCAAAATTCCAGTAAAACGAAAAAAAATGTAGTCCCTTGAGAAAAATTCTCGTTCTCGACCATTTTCGATTTTTTCGATAGTATAAATTTCTGTGTGAATCAAAAATTAACTGATCCCCTTGAAAGTTTAATTTATCACTACTCAACTGTCTTATTTTCTTACTGGTAAATTTATAAGCAGCTGCTAAGTATAAAATCACTTAAAAATATTTAATTATTATATTTAGCAAATACATAATGATACATAATACAAACTAATTACATAATAAGCATTCGAATTCATATAAATCACTTAAATACTTCACATATACTTAACATTATAATCAGTAAGAGATCTCTTAAATTAACATGAGGATAGTGCATTTGTGCTTCGGTTAGTTGTTCGGCATTTGCCTCGGCTACCTCTACCTACGCCTTTTGCACCTTGCAATGTAAATTTCTGCATTTGTATGTATGCATGTGAGCGTGTGTGTGTATTGGATGTTCAGCTCTTTGGTTTTTTGCTGATGCTTGGGGCCCTTGCATATTTATGTCTCGATGTGGATGCCTCCATCTTGTCGGCGCATGCAAAAGCCGAAGCTGGCAAGCAAAAAAGAAAAAAAAACGAAGTAACTTGATTGATTGGCCTGCCAAAGAGCCAAGGTCCCCATGTGGATGACAACGGCTGGTAGGAGGCACAAAAACCAGCCACGAAAACAGAAGAAAAGAAATGTTGAATGCAAAAATATCAACCTCGCAAACAAAATGGACGAAAATTTATTTTATAGTGAGTTAAGTTAAAAAAAAAAAACAGAAAAACTTTGAAATACCTCGAGTGGCATTTCCGCTCTTGAAGTGCACTTTGAGTGAGGTTTTTTTCTTTTTTGGGGAGCTATTGGTTCGTTGCATTTCCGAGAATTTCAATATTTGCTAATAGATAAGCGCAGGTGGCAGCGCGTCACCTGTATATATCGTAAAATAAATAAACGGCGAATGAAATAAAAATTTGTTTATGCGTGCGATCGTGCGATCGTTGATAATATTTACAAGGCAAGCTAGCTCGCTCTTATCTAATGCTACCTCTCTCCCTCACACTCTCCCTCTCTCTCTCTCTCTTTCTCTCTTTCTTTCCCTTTCGAATATTTCTCTCTAATTGCTTGTTGCTGGAAAAGACATTTGAATTGAATTACGCGCTCGATTATTAATATAAAATTTTCTACTCATTTCTATTATCAGTCAAAACACTTTTCTTGTATTTATTTAGGGCAATATCGGCTGCTCCTTCTTCTTCATTTACCTTTTAATGAACTCATGTAGTTTCTCAGATATTTGATGATATTTCTTTCTATATATATACAATCGGTCAATTTTCGTAGCTCGTATATCATCAGACTTCGGTTATAAATTATGGTAAATTTGTATAGATAAGCACCGAAATAGACTTTGAATGATGACGTGCCCCAAAATAGAGTCTTGTCTTACTTCTTTTTTTTTTTATCGACTCAAGCACTTGTTATCGAATTTGTTATTTCTGCATTTTATGGTTGATAAGGCGCAGCTCATTGAGTCTTGATTGGTAATTTGTGTATTAATTTCTTTTGATTTCGAGTTCTATTATTAATGAGAAGCTTGAAATACTAGCTGAATTTGGATTTTCAATTCGTTAAATTTAGAAAAAGTATAGGATTAATTGTTTGAGCAATAGAGAGAACTATTTATAATGGTTCATAATAGTCAAATGAATTTCTGCTGATTATTATAAATGAAGAAAAATAAAAGATAATGTTCCTTATATGAAAATTAGAGTCCTGTTTGGATTTGCTTGAAGAATCATCTTAACAATATTTTAGATTATTAGTATTTTTAAAACAAATTTTTATTTTAACATTTAAAAAAAATAAAAATAAATAAAATGGCAAAACTTTTTTAAAGATTTTATAAATTATTTTTAGATATTTTTCAAATGTTTTTTATAGCTATTACCCGATATATTTGCACTAAAAAGGTATTATCACTTACTGCAATTAAATTTTAAAAAATGTGTACAAGTATTTTCACAAATTAGAAAATAAATATAAAACAAATATATTATATATTTTTAATGCTTGACTGATTCAAAAATTTCAAAATTAAAAAATATGATGAGATTAATTTAAGTAATATAATATATCATATATATCTGTGATATATGCCCTTTTTACCATTGAGTGAAAGCTAAGTATAACAATGAATTTGTCAACTATAAATTTTTTTGGCAACAGAAACTAGTAACGCCAATTGTAAACAGCGTGTTCATTGGCTATAGAGCGTTTTATATGGGGCAGTGAAATCTAAAGCGTATATAGCCCACTGGCCATTAGCCACTTCACATTGTATTTGGGCGCATTGACAGTTGCTAAACGTCCGCCTCCTATCGAATAGGGCCCGCCCTAAGAAAAACAAATAAATGAAACGTTTAGTGGGTCAGTGGACAGTGTGGATCAAATGGTGAAATGGAGAACACACCTAGTTTTGATATGACGAAGTCCGAACAACCATGAAGCGCGCTGTCCTATTTACTTAGCAAATTAACTAAAAAGCAAATGGAACTGGGCAGGCATTAGGCCAAATGAAGAGCTTGAGGTGGAGTTGAAGCAATTTGAAATTGAAATTCAATGCGCGAGCAAATAAAAAAACGAAGGATAGAGAGATGTGGGCGTAGACAACGATTGGAATACAAATAAATTGAAAGCGATAAATGCGGCAATCAAAAAGGAAGCGAGTGTGAGCAGGACACGCTATGTTGTGTCTGCCACTCTCTCTCTCTCTCTCTCTCTCTCTCTCTCTCTCTCTGTCTATATGTGACAATTAATACGCTAAACGCTGAAAGCACAATAGAAATTCTCACGGCAAACGGCGACCGCAGGACACCAAAAATTGCCGCAGGACACGCGTCGCTAAAACTGAAATTAGTTGGAAATTACGGTAGTTCGAGTTCTGCAACCACTGCCAATGCTGCTGCTAAAAAGATAAAAAAATAAAATGTAACCACGAAACCCGCGTGGCCAGCCCCTTTGATAATGACTGTAATAAGGATTCAATGATTGTCCTGGCTGCCAAATGCCTTTGCCATTGTGGAGATAGACCACCCCTTTTCTAATGCCATCACGTTTTGATAGGGCGTCCGCGCTGATCTACTAGCCGTGGCGCGTCGCGGCTTCTGTGCGGCGATGGTGGCTCAGCTCGTTAGCCGTGTGTCCTGGTGCGTGCGTCCTGGCCACATCATTGGACAGCGGCTCTCATCATTTCTGGTCTTTTTTATCATTTGCTTTTTTATGCACGCTTTGCATGCACAGCTATCGGCTGGCAATGATTTTCCATCTCATTTTCCATTTGATTTGCCATTTCAGTTTTCCAATTCATTTTCCCTCCTGCAATTTGTCTCGCCCTGCACAGCTCCTGGGAATCCACAGCAAAAATATGTATGCCAATAACCATATGGTAAAAATGCAAATCATGTGATATCTCGTTGCTTGCATTATGCGCCATTTAATGGTCAATTGCAATCTTGGGTGGAAAATGTGGGGGGAAATCTATGATTAATGATGTGAATAAAAATCTATATATATTTGTATATCTGACATTGATAAGAAAGTATTCCTGGGGAATTTGGGAAATATAAAATATAAAGAAAATAATTTATAGGGAATATATTTAAAATGTCACTAAGAAATATTTAACAAATAATAAATAAATACTAAGTAATGAAAAATTAAATATTAAAACAAAACTATAATAAATAAATAAATACATTTTAATAAACGACAAAAATAAATAATTAATTTAAAAAAATATAAATATAAACTATAAATAATAAAAATTAAAAAATAAATAATAAATGAAAAAAAATATATAATAAAAAATAATAAAAATGTCATAATAAATAAATAAAATTAAAAATATAAAATATAAATAACAAAAACAATTAAACAATAATAACAATTAAATAATAAATTTAAATAATAAAAAATGTATAAGAAATAATAAATTCTAAAAATAAATAATAAATAAATTAACTAAGTAAATAATAACTTAAATAAGTGGATTAATGTTTAATATATTAAAATATATACATAAATATTTTTTTACAATTAATTCAGCCTAAAACGGTAAATTTGTATTCAGCTCTGCCTTTATCCTTTAGGCATATATGGTTTATATACTCAAACGTACTTCTTCTGATCATTGGGCACTCCCTGACAAAATGCTGATTCGACAGCAGCATTCCTATGTATAAAAGAGAATAAAGCAAGAAAGTATTTTTTACTTTTCGTGAAACTTCACTTTTCCTCTTTGTTTGCCATTTTCCGCATTTAGTTTCTAACACAAAAGTCACAATTCCTTCGGGGTCATTCGTTTGTCTCGCATTTCCTGCAACAGAAATGCAAATCATGTGATTTGGATTTATGGCCTGTCACAGTTCGATTTAATGGTCAATTGCATTTCGAAAGCCTTGTAAATTTTGATTAATTGCAGCAGCAACAACAACAGCAACAACAACAACAACAGCAGCAATATCTGCTCAGTCATCAGCTGGCTATGATAGGGGCTCACATATTCACGAGTATATGGAATATATTGTGACAGACTTTATGCCGTGGCACGCTTGGCCAACTGTAACGAAGTAGACACGCATTACACACGTCTTGCCTCGCGTTCGAGCTCAACTCACGTTAATTCAACTAATTTGAATACTCAACAGAGAATTTGCTTAATTAAATTAACGGTTTCTACACCTAACCCAATTTGAATATGACTCTCATTAGAGTTAAATATGTGAGAAGACGCAAAAAGTCAAGAACCATGATGTTGTCAAATGCCGTCGGCTATTGAATTTAATTAAATAAATTTTTAGTGTTGAATATCATTTACTATTTTGAATTGTTTTCTGTATAGTAAAAATATGAATTATTTTACATTTTTATTTATATTTTCAGGACTATCTATATGGTTTAAATTATAGAGATTGGTGAGTAATAAACTACTTTTGTTTATTCTACTAAAAACATTTCCTTTAAATTATGTTGATTTTAAATATAAATTATTTCAAATTTATCTATATTAAATTTGAAATCTATCTATATGGCTAAGACGATAGAAATTTGTGAGTTAAATAAGACAAGTAATAGACCATTTTTTTTTTTAAACTGCACAGATCTTAAATATAATTTATTAAATTCATGCATTCTAAAAAAACATTAAATGTGTGAATGTGTGTAATTTAGCTCCGGCTAACATGGACTGCAGTATATCTATATAAAAAGAATCCGTTTATAACGACGCTCAAGACCTTCAGGACCTTCGGTATACCCGGAAGACGCTTTAAACGTATGAGTTTGCTAATATAAGTTCGTCTGGGGCTCAGAATTTTCCTAGCCAGAACCATAAAGATGCTATATGCGGAGTCTTTATAACCGGATTCTACTGTATATATGTATATATATAATATGGGATACGATATATACCATAATATGCCAAACCATAGTATACTATACAAGATGTATTACATATGTTTTTTATATACTATACATTATATATATATATATTGTACTATACTACCCACTCATATAATTCCCGATAATCCGCCAAGAATTCTAAGTAAATCGAATGTTTAACAATTCATTGTTAATACATAATTCCAATGGACTTGTTCGCGTGACGCTCTGTAACGGATATGGGAACTGTTAACTACGTGCAGGAGTACTTGCAGTAGACACAACAACAGCAACAACAGCAACAACAACAATCACATTGATAACTAATATACCCCATTTAAAAGGCGCACAGCTGTCAGTCGATTGCGTTTCATTGGAACACTATGAATAATTGGCATAACCAATAAAAGTTGTTACTAAACACCCAAAAATGATTGACAGGCGGGCAACAACAACTGTTTGCTGTTGTTGTTGTTGTTACTGTTACTGTTATAGTTGTTGTTGTCATTCCGAATGTCAACACGTCATATAAATGAACAAACAGCACAGGTAAACGAGGGGCGATAGATGGAGTTGATTGTTTGCCGCTGGTCAAGCAAATTAATTTCGCTGCGAGTTGAAATATGTTTATGAATTATTACACAATTGCTGTTAGACACACCTGATCGATTAGCTATATACACAGACATGCATATGCATGTGTGTGTGTGTGTATTTGTCTCCTTTTTTTCACTCTGCTTTGACATATTGCATGTTTGTACATAATTTTGCGGTTTGCGCCCAAGCGCAGACATGAAAATTGTTATTAATATTTCCGTTGAAGAAAAGGATCACAGGCGCATATATATTTACCTGCATGTTTGTATATACATATGTGTATATATGTATCTCTTCGCTGTTCAATTGAAATTCGATAACCAGTTCGGGGCGCCAGCTACGCCAATTGAAATGCCAATGCGCCGACACGCCCACTGCAACAGCAACAGCAACAGCAACATCAGCAACATCGGCAGCAGCAGCAACAACAATCCCGACTCGACTTGGCTTTCAAATTAATTCTTTGCATATTGTATAAATTAAATTTGTTTACAGCGCCACGCCCCTTGCATGTTGTTTAGCATATAAACGCCCATTGGGCTAAGAAAACCAGTTGCTCGCATCCTTTTAGCCTTTTCTGCTGCTGCTGTTGTTGCTGTTTTTCCTTTTCAGTTTTTTTCCCATTTGTTGTTTTTGGCCCCGCCTAATTATAGCTTATCACATTTCCATAGCCCGAGCATCGAGCTCGTTTTTCATCTTTGTCATTCGGTTTTGTGGACTTTCGATTTAATTGTTGGTTATTCCATTGCAGCAGCAATAAATCAATAAATAAATTCGCTGCCCAACTACGTGCAGTCGCATTTAGCCTTTAGCTTTGGCTTTGGCTTTGGCTTGTCGACTTTTTTTTTTTTTGCCTTGTTGTCTGCAGCCAGTTTTAGCTGACCTTGACATTCACTTTGGCGTCTCTGATTTACCTTTAGCTTTACCGTTAAACCCCGCATAACTGTGGCATCTCGATACCTAATTGCCATATGCGAACCGCAAATTCCAAACTGAAGACGAGCAAAAAATGTCGCAGACATTGGGGAATGCAGCGCCTGCTGCGCAGCTTCTGTTCCTCCACTCCTCCACTCCACCGCCCTTCAACTCGCTTCTCATCTTGTTGTCTGTTTTGGTTGTTTCTTTCTCTTTCTGGCTTTTTTTCGTGGCCTTTTGCTATTTAAATTTTGATGGCATTGTGCACACATTGCCGGCTGTTTGGCCGAGCTTCAAAGCGTTGCCGCTGGCTGGTGTGGCAACCCTGGCGGGGGAATACGGTAGCCGCTTGTAGCGGCATTTGGCTTTTGGGCTTTGGATTAGCATCAATCGGATTGATGGGACGCGGATTTGGCATTTCATCAATGTAGTGAAGCGGCGCAGAGGGTTGCCAAGTGCTCGAAAATGTGAGATAAATCTGAACAAGAAATGGCAGCTAAAGGCAAACTGTGAACAAACTGTGAACTCTATACAGAATGGATTGTACGTACATGAATAATAATATATAATATATGTAAGATATATTTCATTGATTAAAATATAATTTATTTATATAATTTATTAATTTTTAAAGCCATACATTTAATGTTAATATTTATAAAAGTTAAATCGAAATGAAATTTAAGTAGTTTAAACTTTAGTTTTAGTTTAGTTTTCTTCATACATACATCACAAAATTATATTTCCACAGAAAATTTATTCAATAAATGTTGATCATATGTCAGTTAAGAAGTCCGTCAATCATCAGTCTTAATGTTGTGATCTCAACTATTCCTCCATCAATCAAACATTCCCACTTATGAAAGCAAACAACAATACTTTAACAATAAATTTTATTAATAATAACCTAAAACAAAATTAAAATAAATTTAGAAAAATTTTTAATTGTTAAATTCAACTGGATTGGATTAAAAATGATTCTTCTCATATTTTGAGATCTTTTCCCCCCTAAATATTCCAAATGCTTGACAACCCTGCAGAGACATTTGCGCCTGTCTAAAACGGCAAATGTTTGGTGATTTAAATTTTGGCTTCGTGCCTCGTCGAACAACTGCCGAGGACTACAAAAGAAAGTAGCCCCAAAAACAATCGCAACAACAATCAGCGAGCAATTCAAGCCGCGAATCGCGAACCAAAAGTCGGCTCAAATATTTATGCATTTGTGATGCGGCAAAATGAATGATTTGACTTTGACGATTGACGATTGACGAAAAGATGTCATTGCCAAGGAAAGAGGCAAGCAGATGAAGAGAGAAACAGAGAGACAGAGAAAGAGAGAGATAGCTGAAACTGATGGAATGCATTGGGGACGAGCAGTGAGAGACTTTTTGGTTGGATATTAGCGCAAAACGCTTGGATCCTGCCGACAATTTAAATGCGCAAAGCCCCAGCCGCATCTCTCGAGTGGCAAACAATAATCAGAACATGGCCCCAGCTACAGCTACAGCCACAACTACAGCCGCATCTCCAACTCCAGCTACAGCTTGCAGCTTCAATCTTCAACTTTTGCCATTGTGGCAAATGTCGTCAAGAAGGCAGCCGCTTGATGAAAGCGTCAGAAATTGATGGATGTGTATGCTGGCCGAGTAGAAGATGTCTTATAGATGTATGCGTGTGTGTGTGTGTGTGTGTGTATGTGTGTGTTGTTCCTTTGTGCCGCAACGCAAATCTTTCGGCTACCGGAATGAAGTTGACCGACGCGTCGGTTCTTGGCCCTTTGATGTGATTGCGGTAGCAATTTGTGCTTTAATTTGAGTTTAAAAACTATGCACAACTTGCAGTTCCATTGTTAGGGGGCCTTAGTCGCATTGCCTCTCTCCCTCCCTCTCTCTCTTTCTTTCTCTTGATTGCTGTCTTCTGCTCTCTCTCTTTCTATGCGTCTTCAGTTTTTCACACAGTTGCCAGCTCAAGTCTCCAGTCAGGCTCATCGATGGCTGTTATTTTCATATCAGTTATTAGTATTGTCAGCGCTCGAAGCGTTTAAGCCAAAATAGAGTGCTAGAAGCGGAGAAAATGCTATGAGAGAATATGCTACTGGAAGTTACTATAGGATTATAGAGCTATAACACTTACGCTTCAGTAGAAAGTGAAGAAAGGGAAAAGAGTATAGGGGGAGAGACTGGAGGATAGAGAGTGTAGAGCTGAGGATATGGAGTGTAGAAAGTATAGAAAGTATAGAATGTTTGGTGAGTGGAGACTGTGTAGAGATAGAAAACAAAGACATAAAATGATGTAGAATGTGTAGAGATTTTAAAGAATTTGGAGAGAGTAGAGATGTGGAAACTGAAGACAGTGTAGAGATGTATATATAAGTGTAAAAAATGTAGACAGTGTAGAGAGTGTAGACAGTGTAGGGAGTGTAGAGGTGCAGACAGGTGAGTGTAGAGAGTGTAGAGATTGTGAAGAGTGTAGAGAATTTAGAGATTGTAGATTATAGAGCCTATAGAGTGTTTAGATGGTAAAGGTAAGAGACAACATGCAGAAGACGTGGAAAAAACGGAGACTGTAGACTGAGCACTGTGTAGAGTGTAGAGCGTGTAGAATGTGGGGAGCAGCAAGTGTAGAGACTACAGAGATATATAAAGGGTGGGGACTGTAGAGCGTGTAAGGAATGTAGGGATGTGGAGTATAGAGTACAGACAGAATATTATCTACAAGTATATAACATTATATAGCTATGATAGCTCTACAGCTCTATAATATCTCAGTACTGTCTTATCCACTTGCTTCGAAACTTGATTAAACAGGGTATCCGACAAGAGCAACAAAATAAAAAAAAAAACATCAACAACAACTTGAGTGTGTAGCTAGTGAAGTTGTCGTAGAGCAAAGTACTGAGAGCTGACAGAGTCAGAGCGACCACGCCCACACGGAACGCCCCATTTATCAATATTCATTTAGTGTCGTCGTCGTTGTATCAGTTGTTGTTGTTGTTGTTGTTGTTGTTGCTGCTGCTGCTATTGCTGCTGTTGATCATTAAAGCTGAAACTAAAACAACAACAAGTGAATGGAATGGGAGGAACAGCAGCCGCATCGTCTAAATTAATTGACGGCTCATAATGACAGTTTATCTGGAAAAAATTGTTTGCCTCGAGTGTTGAGTTTTAATTAAAAATTATTGGATTACGTTTGCCAGCGAATTGTCACGCATTGCCATTGGCCAAGAGAGCTGACGCGCCCCACCTCACCCTCGCCCGCGCTCTCCTACTTCAATCAGTTCCTATTTTAGTTATGCCTAAGCATAAGCCAAAGCATTTAATCATTTTAATGACAAACGAAACTTTGCACTGCTCTTCGCACTAGCAACTAAGGCGGCCCGCCCCTATTCCTGGGGACAATTGTCAGGCAGCTCATGTCGCACTTTTTCACTTTTCCTCAAGCTGCAAAATAATTGAAAATAAAACTTTTTCTAGGAGAAAAAAAAAACAAAGTTTTCTTTTGATGTTGATGTTGGAGTACCTTAGCTATAGAAGTTGTGGATATGAATGTTATCTTCTCCTTCTTACAATCATAGGAATTTTATTATAAATGTTTAGGTATTGTATAATGTTAAATGTTTTGTTAGAATCGAGAACAATTTATTTATTTGATATGATAAAAAAATATGAAATATAAAAAAATTAAATACATATATTTAGCAAGTTAAAAAAGAGAAAATCTCTTTATTTGATATAATAAAAAATGAAACAAAAATACATATAATTTATTTATTTTTTTTTTATTATAATTATTTTTAATTAATAATCAATTATTTTTTATTTATAAATCTATCATTTGAATGCCCTTATTTATTCCAGGATCTGTATATATTCATTATATTTTAATTAAAATTATATTTATTTATAATATCATTTGGACTCATAAATTTGTATCATAACATTCAAAATTATATCAATCTTTTTTTTTTACACAATCTCTGGTATTGTATAGCAAAGCTGAGCTACCTTTCCTTCAGTTAGGGCATATTGAAAGAGTCATAATTAATATGGTTTTCTCGCCCCATGCGCCCATCTTTGACACTGACTGCCAGATTGGCTGCTTAGCCTGCGCCGTTAGCCACTTAGCCAGTTGCCTGGCTCTGTTGACAACCTCATCATGATGGCTGACTGTAAGATTGACTGACTGACTGACTGAATGGTTGACTGGCTGACTGAGGGACCGACCGGCTGACGTGCTGACGGGTTGACTATGGCTCATCAAAAGGTGCGCCTAGCCGGACTTTTGCCATCGTACATTGAGTCAGTCCCTTCATGACGATTGTCGGCTGAAAGATTTTGATCATGCAGCAAGTTATTCCCTTCAGCTTCACCATCGTTTTCCTCTCTTGGCTGGTTGTTGTCGGCTGGCTTTAAGGAAGCCATTACACGCATATATATAACAACAACAATAACAACAACCACTACAACAGCGATTCACAATTCACATTCGAATTCGGATTCGCATTCGGTTCTGGATTCGCCTTGCGCTTATGAACTGCAATCATTTTTGTTGACCAACATCGTCAGATTTTTCTTGTTTTTTTCGCTTAGCCTTCTGCCAATTGTCGTTACGCTTTGTTCTCTTCTTTGTCGTTGTTTTTGTTGTCGCAATTTATTACAACAAATTTAAATGTTTTGCTCTGTGTGCCTTGGTATTTTTATGGCGTTTGTCGTTGTCATTCAATATGCAAATGATGCGGCAGCTAGAGAGAGGAAAACAAAGTGCGAAAGGGGAGAGAAAGAGTGAAAGAGAGAAAAGAAAAAATCAAAGAGAGATAGACAGTGATAGACAGTTATAAAGGGAAACAAAAAATTCAGTAAAATTCCAAAAGTAAATAAACTTAAAAATATTAAAAAATAAGAAAAAAAATATTTTCATCCATGTTTATAAACTTATTAATTTATATATAATTTATAATCACTTAATGACTGCTAACTGTTTCCCTTAAATTCAAACAAAAATGTAATACCTAAAATTATTTTTGAGATCCATATGATGTATGGGAAATCCACTAGAGAAACCACTTTAAGATCTAATTGAGAGATGCCTCGCATTCCATTAATTTTAGTTACTTTGAGCTGCTTTCGAATACTTTCTATTTAAGCACTAAGAACTCTTCGATAGCCAATCATAAATATACGCTGAAACGTCTTTTAAATATGCCCCAGAGACAATCCTTTATGGCTTCGTTTTCGTTAAGCCATTCAGTAGCTGGCGCAATCCTCTTTCACCACATGTTATGCCACAACTGTGCTCCACACACACACGCACACACACGCACACGCTGAGAGAGAGAGAGAGAACCGCTTATTAAAACCTTTCAACACGCGCCAAATGTCATAATAAATTTAACAAGAAGAAAATCGAAAGGGGGAGAGAATTAAACAAACACCCTCGCATTGAGTTTTTCAGTGAGTGTGTTTGTGTGTGTGTGTGTTACGTTTTTCTTCAGCGTTGAGGAGCATTGGGCGCATGACAAAGCACTTTTGATATGATATAACATACACGAGGGCAATAAAGGCGATCGTCGCGATAAGGATCGGCCGAGGCTATACAAAAGGACACGCCACGGAAGAAATTAAAAAGAGACGCCTTAAACGCTGCGTTTAGCGGGGTTGGAAAGTAGAGTAGACTAGAGTGGGGGAGAGTCGATTGGAGTTTTTAGAGGCCCAAGAAACAAAAGAACAATTGAGTGGGTAGGGTTATGGTTATGGCCATCGATAGGGTCTATAATATATATATATATATATATATATACCTAGACAGATAGGGGCAGTAAGCGTGCCAGGCACGTATGAGGGTTGTTGATTATCAGAGTCGCTGTGGTCATTCTGATGATCATGATGATGATGCTGCTGCTACTCGAATACTTGGAAAGGTGTGGGCTGACCTCGATTGGCATTTAGTCCAAGTGCATTGACGCCTACACACACATAATTGTCTATGGCAAAAACCAACTGCTGCCTATTGAATGCAGTTGTCATGGCATTTTTCCCATGAAAAGGACCAACATCATAAATCACGAAAGAGATAGAGCTGCAGCAGAGAGAGAGAGCTAGACAGAGAGAAAGAGAGAGAGAGAGAGATCTGAAAATTTTTGCACCTGGAACGTTTGTGGGCGCTGAGCGTAGTTCAATGGGTTCGTCGCTCTCGCATGGCTAACAAAAATTACTCAACAGTTGCTGCTGCATTTGCTGCTGTTGTTGTTGTTGTTGTTGCTTGCACGCTCCATTTGACAAAAGCAAAAACTCGAGAAATTTGAAAATAGACAATTTGATGACTTTATTTAATTTTTATAGCACTCGACAAAAGGCGGCAAAGCGCTGCGTTTTCCTCTTCATTGTTCGCCATTTGGCACACTCCATGCAATTTTCTTTGCCATTGTCCGGCAACCGAATATAGTTAAACACAGTTTTGTCCGCTGCGGCCCCTTGGCCTCTGCTCATCGAAAAAGAAAAAAAAAAAAAACTGTTTGCCAAAAACTGAATGCAACGCCTGCAATTTCTGCCGGAAGCGCACATTTCGGTTGACTACTGTAGCTCGATTGATGGCGACTGCAACGAGACCCAACAACAGGAACATTCTAGTCCACGCCGAATGCTGATCAATTTTTATAACAATGGAATTTTATTTACTAGCCATTCGGCTTTGGCAGGCATTGCGCGACTTCAATTAATCAATTTATGTGGGCCAAGTTGCCTTAGATTTATTGCTAAATATAAAGGGATTTTATTTTTAAAACAACTTCTTTATATGTAAAATATTTTAATTTAAATTTATTT
>NW_022045882.1:644741-660748 GCF_001654015.2 Drosophila navojoa
GCAATTATATATATTATAGTTCAACTTCAGTGCTACAATTGTGAATACTAAATGCACGATTCACAATCAGACCGACATTTGCTGCAGCTCTTAACTAAGCGACGCCACTTGGCAATTAAAAACGCAAATTTTGCCATTGTCTTAATTTAAATAAATTAAATTTTATGACACTTTGCTGCAGTTGCAGTTCGATGTGCTGGCTCTAGAGCCTTTAATTGGCTTCATGTGCACCGCCAGCAAAAGTTCTCAGTTCTCGATGCTCGATTCTCAAGTGTGGGAAGCATTTACTCATTCATTCAGAGATTTTGACTAAGTGAACTGCAAATAATATTGAATATTCTTAATGATATTATACTTATGTATGTCTAATATAATCATTATCATATATTATTCTTCAGAGCTTGCATGTTTTTTGGTTACTAGTTCCAGTGCTAGCTCCTCAGGCACACTACACTCATCCCAAACCAAACCTAAGCCCCATTTTGTTGTCTTCGCGTTCGTTTCTAATCCGAAATGTTATTCACTAATTAGCACAATATGCTCGAGATATATGTGTTTTATAATGCAAGCGGAATCAAGCCCTTCTACCCGCTTCTCAATGTGCTAAATCGTAGTATCCACTGACCATAACCATGGCCCCTAACCAAAACAATAATCGTAACTACGCCCATTTCGCACCAGGTTCTTGTAGGTATGTCTGTGTTAGTGTCTTTCTTGATTATTGCAATCATAAAATGTATATTTGTTCGCTTTGATGAAGTTTTCTATTAACACGATTTGGCTGCCTGAAGATCCCCATAGATATGAAGTAGCTAACATTATTTTATTTCTTTCTGCAATTTTTCGTTATTCCCTTTTTTCTTTATCTTGGCTTCAACAATGTTTTCAACAAGATCTGATCGTTTCTGGCATAATGCATTACGCCCCATCTTCCTATAGAATTTTACTGTCAGTTTAAGAGTTGTGTGCGGCACAGTGGGACAAAACTAAGATTTGATTGCAAAGATACAATTATATTAATTATAATCATATTATTATGATGGTGTTGGATTATATAATGAGATAATGTTAATAATATTGATGATTAAGTAATATGGAATACTTTTAATACAAATTTAAATCACATATCTTTTATTGTCTATATCTTGCATCATTTGGTTCCACTGTGCAGGAATTGCATATAACTAAATATGAAAACAAAGAAGGCATGGCATATTGTGAGGCATTAGCCTTAGCCTCAGTGCAGTCGTAATGAAGTAGGTGTTGCTTTTGGCTGCCTCGGCATCACTTGGTCGAGCGTCAGAGACATTGGTGCTCAGCATAATGAGGGGGCCCAGAACCTGGTCGTAAATTTAATGCACAAATAATATGCATCAAGAGGCGGCCCAAGCCGACGCCCACACCCCACCCCCAAAGGCCAAGCTAGAGAGATTGCATGTTGCACGTTGCACGTTGCAAGTTGCAAGTTGCAGGTTGCAGGTTGCAGCGACTGCCTTTCGAGTGTGGCACATGCAAAGTGACTGACTGGGCGCCACTTTTGCGCTTCGCCAGACACAGACACTTCGTTATAAAACAATTAAATTCTTTTTAACTGCCAAAGAACACAAAGAATGTAAAAAAGGCCAACAAAAACGGCTAAAAAGAGCTAAGACAAAGAAAAAAAAATTTGCTGCCAATTACAAAATATGCTGCGCAATGCAAAGAGGCGAGCAAAATATTTACAAAACAAATTTATAATTAGTGTGTGGCCGGTGGAGGCAAACTAGCTGCCACTCCCCCTTTGTGCCGGCCGCCCGTTCGTTCGCAGGAAGCGGGAAGTGGAAAGTGCTGGTGGGTTTGCATGCGCGACCTTTTTTGGTATAATTTACAAATTGGCTCTAGCCACATCCAGAGAACCCTAACCGCTTACCCTGAATGCAATGCAATAATGCATGCTAATTGCATTTGTCTGTTTAGTTGGTTTTTGTTTTTTTCAGGGTATTTTACCATTGCATAATTTAATATATCGACTCGAAGAGAACCTTCTAAAAAATACAACAACATCAACAAAAAGAAATAAAAAACACCTGCAGCTATTAACTTTTGGTCGAATATCTCATTAAATGTATTTATTTTCGTTGCATTGCATTTTATATGCAATTGCATTCATTAGGCGCACGCAAATGCATTCAAAATCGAACCAGCAATTCATATTGTTCACAAGGTCAATAAGTCTATTGGTCATATCGAGCATTGGGCAATTATATATATACATATATCTATGGTAAATATTGATATTTACTGCGAATTGGTGGTTGCTGCTGATGAATCATAGGTTGTCTGCAAGCGGAATTATTTTAACAAATTATTTTCAAGTATTTTAATTTATTTTATATAAAAATATATACATTTTATGATAAATTAATTATAAGTATTTGAATCAATTTTATATAAAAAATATATAGATTAAATTTAGATAAAGTTAAAATGAAGTATTTTTTTTAATTAATTAAAAGTAATTTAATTCTTTAAATATATAATATTATATTGATTGGATGATCAAATAATTGATTTAAAAATTAAACAAATATTTTTCCATAATTTTTTTAATAAGCAATTTATGATTACAAGTAAATTGTTACTTGAAAATAAAAAAATAAAAAAATTAATCGTCATAAATATTTTATTATATATATATTTTTATTTTAATCTATTATCTATACAAATGATTTATCTTTAAAAATCCTTTATATAAAATATAACATAATTTATAATACATATTTATTAGATATGTTTATATTAATATTATTTGTTAAAGTTTTTATATTAATAAAAATAAATATTTGTTGTTCTTTAAATTAGTTTTTTAAAATTTTTTGTATTACATATGCTTTAACTCTAAAGTCTCACTTATAATGGGACTTTTAAAAGCTCTTAGCGCAATTACTATAGATATGATAAGAGTTTCTTTTAATTATACAACTGGTTTGATAGGCTATTTCACATACTTAGTTTGAGGCAAGTGCAACATAAATTAAAACAGTAGCTTGTAGAAATAAATATTTTGCGCCAAGTATGTAGCTCGTTTCGATAATGCAATTTATGTATGAATAGCATAGACCCCCTCTCTCTCTCTCTCTCTCTCTTTCTCTCTCTCTCTCTGGTCTCTGTGCAGAGTGCAAACCAGTTTGGGGTCCATTCAGATTTAGTGTAGAAATGCAATCCATGAAACGAAATAAATATGCAAGTAAATGCATGTTGCATATTCATGTCCACAGTCGAGATGCCAACTGTGTGCTGAACTGATAAATTAAACAATCCTAACTTTAAATGCAATTGCATTGCAAATTTTTGTGGCTCTGGCTGCAAAGCAAAAAAAAACGCGACTAGAAAGTCGCAAATGCGCAATGCGAATTGGCGAAATGGTAAATGTAGAAATGTGGAAATGGAAAAATGGCAATGGAAATGAAATTTATGCGCTGTACTCGTTAGTTTTGATGTCTTTGATGCCACCTGACAGACGACAGGCCGACGAGATGCAACCGCAAGAGAGGCGACTGTGAAAATGGGCTGGGGATTAAGCACTTGTTCGCTCAAGATTTAAATGTGACAGCTACGAAATAATTCAAGCTGCACGCGCTGCAGCACTTAATACCCTTAATAACTTGTAAGGAATTTATATAAATTAGAAATGAGGGAAATTTATTAATACTAGGAGTATATGCATAGAAAAATATTGTGATATGCTAAGACTTTGAGACTTATAGAACTGATTAGGTGGATAGAATTAGATAGATTTGAATAGGACAGATTAAATAGATTAATCCAAGCATTTGTAGATTGTTTGACAAATTTTTGAATTTTTTTTCCAATCCAATTAAATAAAGTATTTCATGAATTTCTTTTTAAGGCAAATGAATCTATTTTACTGAATACCTCCATTATATATTATTAACAGAAGCAACAAGAATCAGCTGAGTCTAGTTTCAAGAAGCTACCTACATAACTAACCGAGTTCACATAGTATAGTTTAGTACAGATGGAGAGATATTTTAGAGCCTAAGAAATTGAATCAAATACCCAATATTTCCACATTTCAAGTATCAAGAAGTATCAAGAGTTCCCATGGACACTTTAATATAGGTGGATAGATATTTTAGAGCTTCAGGCATGAAAACAAATACTCCCCAACATTTCAAAAAACCTCTATCCATATGTTACACTCTTTCCATGCAATGCCAACTACTCCCCCTTGGTGAGGGCATACAGTCAGGCATGCAGTTGGCCCACGATCCGTCAACTGAAAGCTATAATTCTCGAGTCGTGGCAATAATTAGATGCGCCTATTTGATAACTCAATGAATATTCACAGTTCTAGAAAGTTAACACTCTTGGGAATGGACCATTGGGGGTCGTCATGTGAAAGCCAAACAGATTTATGCCATACTACAAAGTAACTGCCAAGGGCCTGCTTAGAAAAGCCATGAACGCATTCCCAAATGCAAATTCGCGAACATTAAAAAAGTCAAGGAAGAAGATGAAAAGCAGCAAAAATAAAATAAACAGCGAATTTCATGTGAAATCGTCGTCGCTGTCGTAATTACGGGCAATTTTCCATGAATTTATTAACAGCAGCAGCCGAAATGCGCCCCGTCTCTGGCAAAACAGCTGATGCCCTCCCTACCGTACGGCTCCAACATATCTTCTTCGCCCCTCCCATCGCCCCCCTGCCCCTCTTTAAACAAACAGACCATAAATAGTATAAATTTCCACATGACACGCGATGATAATGCGCTTTTCAAGCAAGTTCACTCAAGTGTCTGCATCTGAAACATCATTTGCGTACAGCTGGCAACTCTTAATTGCTCAAAGCGCAAGCGACAAAGTTCTCCCCGCCCCACGCTCCGGCGCCCCTCTCACTCACTGCGCCCCTATCCAGTTTCAAAGTCAGTCAAAGTAACATTTTCAGTGGCATTCTCAGCTGTTGCGCTGTCGAGAGTCCAAATCGCAGTGCTTTCATTTGGCAAGTGAGACAAAGACATTGCTCGGCATTTCATTGATAGCTGGTGTCGGAGTGTGTGTGTCTGTGGGTCATCACCCCGTCCCTAAGGCGGCCACTCCATACCTCTCGAACTACGCCTCTGTGCATGTCATGCGCGCAGCTCATCTGCATGCTCATATCTTCGTCATCTTCGGCCTCAGTTGCTTCAATTGTGTCCCCTTCTGCCGGGTGTCTGTTTCTTATTAGCTTCAAGAGAGTGAGGGCTTCTCACTCTCTCTCTCACTCGGCTGATATGGGGGGATAAGAGTTGGGGTACAAGCACTGGGCAATCAGTAGGCAAAAATTCCATGAATTAATTTCAGTTTTGCATGTTGTTATTTATTAAAATTTTATTTTGCGTTTTACTCAAAGCCGCGCGCGATTCTCTTTTATAGCTGCCGCTTTTCATGCCCTACACTATGGGCATGTGTGCTCGAGTGTATGTGTGTGTGTGTATTGTGAGCTAGTTATTTTCCATAATTTTTTTGTGATTCTTATCATTGCGCGCTGTCAGTGTGAGCTGTGGGTTGCTTCTGTATGAATGAATGAGCTTAACCGACTGAAAGAACAAGAAACCTCACATATGTATATATGTATATACAAAAATAATATATTTCACTCAAAATATTAACTTCATACATTTGTCTACTCTCATTACACACAATAGATGTGAAGCGAAGTATTAAAAAAAAAAAATAAGTATATATATATTTTGAAGAACGGACAAAGAAACAGAATTTATTGTTAAATTATTCAATATTTATTAATTAACAATTAATTTGAAAATTGTTTGATTTACAAAGGATAACAAATTTTTTCTTTTAGTTTTTTTGTTATTGTTAGTTTTTTTAAATATTATTATTTTTTTATTTGGTTAAAAAAAAAAAATAAATAAATAATCAAAGATTTTGGAATAAATACAAAATTTGGTATCATTAGATAAAATATAATACAAAAACCAGAGTTACAAAACAAAGAATGTAAAATATTCATAGAATACATACCGACATTTTTTAAAACTTGTTTTTTTTTATATATATTTTTTTTTACCATTTTCCCCTATGTTCTTTCTTCCCAATAAAAAAACGTTTTCAAAATTTCTTTGATAACTATTTTTAATTTTTATTAATAAATTTTTAAATATATTTGTTGTTTTTTTTTATACATTTTAAAATCTATTAGTACATATTTTTTTCTGTATTTTTTTAATATCTTTTTTTATAATTTACAGATATAAATTGTTGTGTTGCTGATAAATTCAATTGGTTTACTGTTACAATTTTATATTTTTAATTTCTTTTTTATATGTATTCTTTTATATTTAAATTACAAATGTTTTTAATTTTATAAATTGTTAGTTTCGCTTGCCCATTACTACAAAGTTTATAAATAATATTTATTGTTTTTAATCATATTTTTCTGTTTGCTTTTATTTTTAATTAAAATTAAAAATCATTCAATTGATTATCACAGTATTCACGAAAAAATAAATATGCTTAAAAGTTTGTTAGATGGAAATTTAAATGTTTTGTTAAAAATTGTATTTAGAGAATTTATTTTCTAGAAGTTGTGATTTTTTTTTTTTGTGACTCGAAAATGTTACACTGCAAGAAAAGTCTTAGACTAAACATGACTTAAATATTAATCATACGACATATAGGACAATTTCAATAAAAATTTAATGCAGTTTCCTGTTGGTCGCAACAGGCAATTGCATTAATATTTTATTAGTAAATGTGGGTGCTTAAATGAACTAGTAGTAGTTCATACTGGTTCATTTGATCAGCCACATATTGCCGCCGATTTGCTCAATTTTATATTTATATATTTATATTATAATTTGTTACAATAAATACGAATAATAGTTAACATAAAACAAACCACTCACACACACACACACATGTGTGTGTGTGCTCATATATGTGTGTGCGATTGGTGCGTGAAACCGAATCATAGTGAAGAATTATGCTAATATTTGATGTGTTTTGCGACTTTGAACCTGCAAAAATAAAGAGCAGAAGAAAATATTTAGTATGGGATTTATTAATGCAAGTTTATACACGAAATTAAATAAAAAAAATATTTCCCTTTACAAAATGTATGTGGTATTATTTGTTAAATATATATGTATAAATTAAAAATAAAATATATATCTAAACAAACTTTAAAAGCAATAAAAGAACAAGCTAAAATCACAAAAATATATTTAAATGAAAATATAGAAATTAAAAGCAGATATACTGAAAAATATTTGTAAAAAAATAAAAAAATATAAAATACTTAATATTCTCACAATATTAGAACAAAAAAATAAATAATTAAAAAAAAAAAAACTCAAAACGTATTTCAAAACTAAAAAAAAAAATCTGTATATAGTTTTTGTTTAAAATTATTTTGTTTTGTTATATTAGCTATATATTTATTTAATATAATTAAAATAATAATAAAAGTAAATCGCAATGAAATGTGTTACACACCTGCTTTAAATTAGTTAAGCTGTGCGCGTTTGTTCTCTATGGTCTGCGCACATTGCACTGTGTTTGTGTTCCATTCGTAGAGATGGGTTCGCACCGGGTCTCTAGTGGAGCATGTAGGACGACTCGTCGTCATCGGCGCCCGTGGGACTGTCGAGCGAGGGATTGATGCGTTTCTCCTTCTGCCGGCGATTGCAGAACCAAACACGCACCACTTCCTTCTCCATGCCCAGACGATCGGCCAGCTGGCTGATCTCCTCGGAGGTGGGCTTCTGATTGGCCATGAAGGCCTTCTCCAAAGCACCGCGAATCGTTGTCTCGATCGACGTACGCTTTTTGCGTCTACGTCCAATTATTTCCGGCGTGCTGACCGTGGCCTGCAGGGCAGCCGGATCGAAGACGCCGCCGGTGGCCTGAATCGTGCGATCCGCATCATCCAGCCACTTCTGGAGCAGGGGCTTCAGCTTGCACATGTTCTTGAAGCTCAGATTGAGCGCCTCGAAGCGCGAGATGGTGGTCTGCGAGAAATCATTGCCGTACAGCTTGCCCATGGCCAGGCCCACATCGCCCTGGGTGAAGCCCAGCTTGATGCGTCGCTGCTTGAAGGTCTTGGCAAACTGTTCCAGCTCCTCCAGATCTGTTGTCTCTTCGGGCGAGGGCTCGCCGGCTGCACGCGCCGCTGCCGCACTGGCCACCGTTTTGGGCTGCGGCGTGACCTGACTGTGCGTGTGGGCGTGGCCATGCGGGTGCGAGTGGCTGGTGGGCGTGCTGGGCGTTAGCATGCCGCTCAGCTTCAAACTGGCCGCCGAATTGGGCGGCGTTATCTGCAGCGGCTGATGCGGCGAGCTGGCCGGACTGCGCACGGCAGCCGGACTCCGTGAATGGGGCGTCGAGCTGCGCGGCTGCTGCAGCGGCGATTTGCACATGCTCAGCGTCTCCTGTTGCTTCTGCAGCGCCTGCAGCTGCTGTGTGGCCTGGGCCAGCGCCTGCAGCTGGCTCTGCATCAGGAACTGAGCGGTAGCGATCTGACCAGCCAGCGCCGGATCGTCCTGCGAGAGACCCAGCGAGCCGCTGCGCAACAGTTCCATATAGCTATTGAACTGCTGCTGCAGTGCGACCTGTCGCTGCTGCAGCACCTGCTGGAGCTGAGCGAAATCCTGTTGCGAAATGGAGCCGGCCAGCAGAGGATTCAGAGCCAGGCCGGCAGCCGCCAGCTGAGGCGAGGACAGGCCGGGTAAGGCCAAGCCAAGACCCGGCTGCATGCTGTTAGCCATTGCAGCGGCAGCTGCGGCGGCGGCTGCCATAGAAGTGGGCGTGGCAACGGTGGGCGGCAGTACAGGCGAGACGAGCGGTGCCGCCAGCTGAGCCGGCGGTGTGCCCGCTGTCGATTTGACCGAATTCGCCGGACTCTGAGTGCTGTGCCGTGAATTATCGCTGGTCAGATTGAGTGCACCGCCATTGGCATCATCATAGTCCTCATCCTGCTGCTCCTGCTTGTACGTCTGCTGCAGATGATTATGATTGTGATTGTGGTTGTGATTGTGATTGTGATGGTGCGCCGGATGCGGCTGCATCGAGAGCAACTGTCGCTTGGCCTGCTGCTGGGTGAGCAACAGCGCTGGACTCAGCGGCGAGCGACAGCGATCGCTGGAGGTGCCCACACTCGAGTTGTTGTCATCACAATCGGAAGCTAAGAGAGGGGAGAGAGAAGGAAAACGATATTGTTGAAGTAAATGTTGAAAGAGAGAGAAGCAGAGAGAATAAAGATGAGAGAGTGAGGGAATATTGATAAAACTGGGCAGTTCCATAGACAGTTCCAGCAATAAACTTTAATCTGGACTTTCAATATATTTATTATAAATAAAGTAAAGAACTATTTACTAACAACTGTTCATGAACCCTTTCATGGGCTACAACATTATTATACTAATAAAAATTTATTTCTATTTAAAGTTGGAAACTCTATCAAAAACCGTTCACAACAAAACCCCAAAGACCAACTCTATTTGGGAATCGATTAGAGACAGCAAAACTAACTCAAAGCGTGACTAAATTAAGCATCTCATACACCCCATTCGGCTCAGTTTTGTCCTTTGCATAACTTGAATGTGTTTGCATAATTTTCGATACAATTTCATAGTCCGTTGAGTTCGTTTGTGTGGGTGAAAGGCTTTCTTTTCGCAAAAGAAAGCCCACCCAAGCTGGGCTGTGCCCTGACTCCCTCCTCTTGTTATATGTGTATACACATAGTTTACATAGCTAGTTTACCTTTGCGTACATCAAATGGATTTCTCGTGTTTTCTTTTCATTTTGGCTGCTTTTAAGTGCCATTTTAGCATTTCAAATGCTGCGGACAAACGATTTGTATAAATTTGCTATTTCTATGCATTTTTATTTGCACAAAGGCTGTGGCCAAGCTGATGGCAGTGGTGGTGGTGGTAGGTGGGGTAGGCCACCCAATTGATTTGCAATAATATTTAAATATGCGTCAGCTCAAGTTTAGTCGAAGAAACTTTTACCCCTCGACTAGCAATCAAAAATTGAAACCCTTTTCAATGGCAGCAGCTTCTTTGAAGTATAAGCCACACACACGTTTCTCTGTTCAAATCTCAATTGTGGCATTTCCATTTCCATTTCCCGAAATTTTCCCCCGTTCAACTTCAACTGGTCAGCCAGCTGGGTCCAGAAATTTTTGCATATGTTTGGTGGACCATTGAGGCTGGCTACTTTATGACTTGTGGCACCGGATGGTGGTGGATGCTACGTGAATTTGATGACTTATTCGGACGAGTGGGTGCACCACAGCAGAGAGTAAATTTTTTTCATCATCTGCCTCTTCTTCTTCGTCGACGTATATGTATGCTGCGACTACGTGCGGCCATTTGGTATTCAGATGATGTGCAAATTCGATTTGTATGTGTTGTGTGAGGAAGTGTGCACAGCGGCGTAGGCAAAGCAAAGAGGCAAAGAGGGGCTAACACGTTTATGGAAGCTGAACTTTGTAGTGAAAGTTGAGCTAGTTTGGACAACTAACAGCTGAGTTACAGTGAGATGGGTAGAGCTAGGGATAGTACTTTACTAGTGAAAATAACGATATTTTGTATTACATATCGAATGGTGAAAACTGTGTATGACATAATATTGTCCTACTCGAGTTACAATAGACACTTTTATTTATGTGGATGATATTTAAGGAAGGCTTAATTGAAATTTAGTTGAATCAGTGTCAGAAATATACTGAACAAACCTGAGCAGCCTAGCTCAAACAGCAACCGAGTTACAATAGGTTATTATAACTAGGGAATGTTCATTATTTTGAAGTACTATATTTTGGACTATTTTCTACTCAATGGTAAAATTTGCAACTGCTTAGGTGTTGCAATAGTCAAGTTATATTTCATGATTTGATTATACCTCAATTTAGGTTTAGGTGCATGAGATTCCAAAATATATTCATTTGAATCACATAACTACATCAGCAGCAGAGTTACTCGACTTTGTTATATGGGAACACCCCTCTAAACAACGCCGCTGTGCTTTTAGCCAACCAATAAAAAAGCCAAATGGTCAGTTTGACTTGCACACACAGAGGGCCAACAGCTCCCACACTCGTGCATAACGGCATAATTTTTGCATAAAATATATGTAAATATGTGTTCATTCGGTAGCCAAAAGCAGGGAGCAAAAGAAATCTCAGCAGCAACTGGGTCCCACACACACGCACACACACACTCAGGCAAACACACATGAAAATTCAAATCAAGCGAAATGCTGTCAATAATATAAAAGGGAGTCCGAGAAAAAGGTTCAGTTGCTTGGACCCCGGACCGAGCCGTGACTAACGAAGTTCGAAACGTGGGCGTGCCAAATATACATATGTATAGGGTAATATTTGATGATGATGATGATGATTATGAGGCTGATGATAAGACTGAAGTTGATATTGATGATGATGATGAGGATGCTGTTGTTGCCATGAAATTTGTAAAGTGTGAATTTCAAATTTTACGCAGTTCAGACACAAAATCAACGAGTTATGAATAATAATGAGGGCGAGATGAATATGATTTAAAAGAAATATTACATGGCTGACAATAAATATAAAACATAAAAAGACATTTATATATCAGTTTCTTATCAGTTGACAGCCCTAACCTCAATTGCTCAACGAATGCGCTACTTAAGGAGTTGTTAATAAGACATTAAAATCGACTCGGAGCAACGCCTCGTTTCTTAATTTTGTCACCCCAGAGCTAAATCAGAGACACAAAAAGTTTTGACAGCTATTGTTTAGAGATTGTTTGTCCCTATCAATGCTACCCTAAACCCTAACCCTAACTCTACAACAGTGAAAACCCTAAAATCTGAAACCCTAGGCACAGCGCGTGGCCAACGAGTGCGAGGTTGTTGTATTCTCTGTATTTCTGATTGCAAGGGTTGTTCGAACTACCCGTCATCTATTTATTGTCTGCTCATTGTAACTGATGCCAGTCGAGCTGCTGCAGCACTGTGGCAGATGTTTTTCCATTCCATATATATCCAAGTGGACAAATCGTAAATACTCGGACAACAGCTGAGACTCTCTAATGGATGCTTGGTTTTTCAAATTTAAAGAGTTGCATTTAAAGTGGCGGCACTTACCGTTCGATTGCAGTGGCGAAGGCGAGCGCGACAGTCGGCTGATGTCTGCAAAGAGAGATAGAGAGAGAGTGAGTAACGGAGAAAAGTTAGTCTCAGGCCAAATATCTTATTAAAGGAGCGACAGCACGTTCCAGGCATAAACATAAGTAGAGGTTTTTTCTTAGCGCAGCTAAATTTAGCATTTAAGTTCGTTTGAGTTTCGTGCTGCAAATCGATATTCGATACATTTTAGCTAACTGACCAAATGGCTGCAGACAGGACACGCTGCTTGCATAAAAGGATATTTTTATGGCACACCTGGTGTAGAGAGCTCAGCGCTGCGCAGCTCAGCTCTGCTCAGGTCAGTCGCACAGCTCCCGCTCCTGTCCGCTCCACTCAATTTGAATTTGAAATTTTTTGTGTGAGCTCAACTGCATTTTATGGCCACATATCGAAACGAATTTTGGGGCGCGTCTCTGTGGGCTAATTTATGAGTCTTGAGCTGTTGGCTAAGCAACATTTTTGCCGTTTCGCTATGTTGCATGCCGCGCACAAAGTGCAGCTCGTTGGCCACATTTAGCAACATTTTTAGTATGCAATTTGCAGATTAGACGAATGACTAATCGATAGATTGCTGAAGCGGCGAGCGTAGGGTGGAGCAGTCTTAAAAGGGGGGGCAAACGTATATACATATATGTCTTTGAGTATGAAACTGAAATGGAGCGACTTTTCTATAAATTTGCCTATAAATGCGATTATTCTATAAATAGGAAATGTATTTAAATAATATTTAAATAAAATATTTAATACTAATAAAGCATAGGGATATAGAATTATCCTACATAAATCACATATGTATATACGTGTAGAATTATTTTTTTTTTTAATTTTAATTCATAAAATAATTGAATAAAAAAATACTTTTAAACTGAATCCCTGAATACTAAATAGTAAAAAAAAAAAAAATAAATGAAAGTGTCTTCATATATTATTAAATAAAAAAAAAAATAAAAAAAAAAAATATTTAATTATAAAATAATATATGTATATAATTTCATATTATATTATATTATATATATTTATACAATATTAATAATAATATTATAATATTAATATATTAATAGAATACTATTAAATACGCATATGATCACAATCATTATTATAATATTAATCTGCTTTAATACCTTGGGCAAATATAAATTAAGTTAAGTTGATTTGTTCATTTCGTAAAGTTTGTTTATCAATTGATCATAAAGTAAGTGGCCTTAATCCTCACTAAACAAGTGCGGCCATAAATTTAGCTGTTGAATGGGCGAGGGAATACCCACATATAGCGTGTTCAGTCAATCCATAAAGATTATGAACTTTTTGCTGTTTACACTATTATATCATCCATATGACGATTGAGTTACGTAATGAACTAGACTGTGAATGAGATGAACTCGAGATAGTTTTAAAAGCTTTGACTATCTATGAGCAGAAATATTATTTTGAATGATTTTTAGATAAGGGACGATGCTTGCGCATATTATGGAATAATCCATATTCTAAGCCAAGGAATTACTATTTCCATTTTCATATACTTTTTTCAAGATATCTTAAATTCTGACTAGATCTCCTACTATAATATAATATTTATGTAGTACATCATTTTAATATATTATTTCAAAGATCTTCAACTTAGGTTTCCCTTTCGTTCATTCATTCGATTCATTCTTCTGTTGCCCTAGACTAAATAAATTCGATTGCCCAAATCCTAATCTGAAACTCGTCTGTTGTCCAACTGTTGTCACACACACGCACACACGCACTTCTGGCACACTTTTCTCTCGCCTCTTTCGTTAGGTAATTAAGCGACAACTGTTGTTGTTGTTGTTGCTGTTGCTGCTTATGCCACACTTCAGCAGCAATTCAAGAACTCGTCCACTCGAGAGCAACAAAAATGAGAAGGAGGCGAGATCTGTGATCTGCGCCGATATGTGTTATGTATGTGGCATATGGGCCGTGAAAACGTGGACCTACCCCTGCCCCCTGTTCAGTTGCCCTTCAGTTCCCCGTTCCTCGTTTCCCTTTCCATCAACCATTCGCTCACTGCCCGGGCCGGTCCAATCAAGGCGCTGGCACTTAAAACGTTTGCGAGCCAAAACTAATTTTCAAAAACTGCGCGTTAAAAGTGCCACAATAAATTATGCAACCGATTTGAAAAGCCACCCCCGCTGTTGCCACTGAGGGAGGAGGGCAGGAGGTAGAAGGAGAAGAAGCATTAGCACGGCGCATGCCAAGCAGCGGGTCAAACGGCAAAAGCGCAACAATGAAATTTTTCGGCAAATGAAAATTAAAAATTTCGAAGCCAAAAATTCGAAACAAATGCAAAAACCGCAGACGCACACAGCGGGTGAGCAGAGAGTGGGCGAAAGGAGAAGAACAAGAGAGAGGGAGTGGAGAGAGAGAGAAGGATAGCGGGTGTAATGGGAGCTGTGAGGCTGGCCAGCCTGGCGAATCGCTAAAGCAGATACTTTTGCACAATTAGTCAATGACCTCGACAGCTGTGAGAGAGACGGTGTGCTTGTGTGTGTGTGTGTGTGGGTGTGTAAATATATATATATAAATATATATATAGGTATATATGTATATATGTGCGGCACACACATCACGTGCACAGACTGACTATCGATTGAGTTGTCGACATCGTCGTCGTCGTAGTCGTCGGAAGCTGCGTGTCTTGAACTCTTGACCCCGCTGAAGCTCTGCGTGTTTATGTGTGTGTGTGTGGCAAAAATGGTTTTGTTGTGCCTTTTGCTCTTGTGTGTACGCAGCCAAAACAAAGCAACAAGGAGAATGCGTCGGAGAAAGAGAGGGAGAGAGAGAGAGAGAGGTAGACAGAGTTGAAGTTATCTGCAACGGAAGTCGATTTCCGCAACGATAAACAAATTAATCGATAGTGCAGTTTGGGGTTTTTTTTCTGACTACCCATTAGAATTAGTTATGATGGAGTTTTTGAGATTATTATATGACATGCGAGATGGAAGATCTAAGAAGATACACTAAATATACAATTTTCAATATTTTGATATTCAGCTTTATATCTGACTATCTATAATAACTCTTCATTTCAATAGATCTATGTAAATATATTTAATGAGAATTTATTTTAATACCTTTTTCTATGTATATCATTCGAACTTTTTATTCATTTCAAATTTTTGAATTTTGAATTTCCTAAATATATTTTTCCACTCCTATTTTATATTAAACTTTATCATCTGCATTAATGAGCTTTATCTTTCTTTTTTAATTTTAATTTTATGGCCATTTTGTTCTCCGAACTGGTCATAAGTGGTTAATACACGCCCTCTTTCTTGACCAGTTCACTTCTGTGCGCTGATAAGAATTGTTAGCCTTGTACTAATTCTTCCTCTTCGACAAGCTCTTATCGTGGGTTATGAGCTCATATACCGACCATGGTTAAAAATAATCCCTCACATCGAGAGAGGATAGGTAGAGGAAGAGAAAATCGTGCACATTGTCGTCAATCGAACGAAATAAATCGTAGCATATTAATTTAAAACTTATTGTCGAATCGATTAATTTATTGTAAGTGGTTTGCCTATGACGAAATTTGTTTACCAAGAACTCTTGACTTGACTTTTTTGTTCTTTTTTTGTGAAGCAGGGCATTACGTGTAGTTTTCCAGTGCAGGTGTGCCGGGAGATAAGCGTAAGTTGAAAATATCACAATAGCGAGATAAACAAATTGGGCTCTAACTAACTGTATGGAAATCATGGGACTTGGACATATTTAATCGGTTCACCAGATAAGACGCTAACTTTGTGCTAAGAATAAATTATGGTTTTCGGGTAGAAACACGTGTGGGCTTTGGGTGAAAAAAAAAA
>NW_022045882.1:660758-670813 GCF_001654015.2 Drosophila navojoa
ACTCTGTCTGGAGCACTTAATTAACTAGTGCTGTCAATAATATTACAACGTATTTACGTTCTGGTCTTATTTAGCGATAAGCAATATGAAAATCATTTTGTTTATAAGAGGTTTCAGTTTTTACATGGTCATTCATATTGTTGTTATGTTGTTGTTGTTGCTCTACATTGTGTAAGAAATGCGTCTTTAATAAAAAAAATTGTTGTTGCTTTTGTTTTATTGGTAGCATTTGTGATGGCTTTGCAATTAGTAGAGTTAACTATAGTTGAGTTGTGGCTCAGTGCTAGGCACGACAACAAGTGCTCCACAAAGTGGGTCGAAACAGAGGCGCTGGCTGGGTGGAAAGTGGAGTGGGTGGAGTGGTGCGGCAGGTGTTGGGGAATTTAATATTTATGACAGATACACCTGTACTCAAACCAAATGCAATTGCTAAACTACGCTCCACTTCTAACAAATAAGTATGGGAAGTTCTGTTTTTGACCACTTGCTGGGGAAGCAGAGATGACTCACAGTCGGGCATTATGAGCAAATATAATCGAGTGATTACTAATTCGACATCGAAAGAAATGCAGATAAATGTGCGGCAAAACTAAAAAGTTTGAAATTGGTTTCTGCTGAATTCTAGGCAAATATTATAGTAATATATATTTCTACGACTCCAATGTTAATTATGTATCAATAATGATTGATATAAACTTGAATGAAAATATAAAAAAAATATATACATATGTACATATATTAAGCGCTGATATCATTTATATAAATTTTGGGTATGACATATTTAGCTGTAGCAAATAAATATATATTTATTTATGCTCTAAACTCTGTTTCTTTAGTCTATTGATATTTTGCAATATAGTATAGAGTTTAGAGTTTGATTATTGTTATTATAAAATTTTTTTATTAAAATACAGTAACTAAATCTCAAACTTGACTCTGAAGATATTCTCTCGTTACGAAAAATATGATAGAAAAGATTGTAAGCATAATTTTGATAATAGAGTTGTAAAGAGTTTCATTCATAACTGAGCCCACAAAACATTAACGGAGAATTAATTAAATATTAAACTTTCTAAAATAATTGATATAATATTTTTTAGATCCTATGCAGCTATGTCTTGATCTACAAACTTATATGTTACATACAGCTTTCATCATATCTCTTATGTTATCTAATCATCAACTTACATCGATTTTGCATCATATGAACGGCAGCAACGTCTCGGGCGTTATTGTTGTTCGCCTTTAATAGATCATGCTTTAAGGAATTGTTATTATCCTCGGGACTAGCTGTGCGCCAGTGTAGCTCCGACATAACCATTTTCAATTTTCAATGGATCGGTGTATGGGTATATGGTATATATAATGTTTTATATATAATAATAATAATCTTCTTTTCCTTAGTTTTTATTTGATTTTTTTGTTTTAAGATATGTCAAAGTTCTCGCAACTAATTTGTCACTGAATAGTTTTTGGTTGTTTTGCAACACTGACGACACTGCATAACACTGGCTTCAAAGTTTGTTTACTCTAAATATAGTTTTTTTTTTTTTTGTTATTTGGTATTATAGTTATTTTCGCTTTTTCTCTTGTGATTATTTTGTGAACTGGCTCGGTGTGTTGCGCCGGCCTGCGTGCAAACGCGTTCGTGTTTCGCTTGAAACTGACAGTCGAGCAACCGTTGCGATGCAAAAGGACGACTCTCCACGTTTGTATCTGATGGATAATCTAGCTAGGCCTGTAGACGACGACGGCGACGACGACTACGACGATGAGGATGATGATGATTGAGCTAATGATGTTGATGATGACGATGATGTTCAGCTGCTGTTGTTGTTGCTACTGCTGCTGCTGTTGATAGTATTAGCCGGTATAACTGCTGCTGTCTATAATTCTTTCTCTTTCACTCGCTCTCTGCGTGTCTGTCTCTCGCCTCTTTACTCTGTCTGTTCTGAATGCCTTCCACAGCCGGCATTGACTTTGTTTGAGTGCAAGATTTGAGTTGAAATTTTGTGTTTTTGCGCCCAAATAAAAATCTGTTTAAGTTAGGGGTGGTTTTTGCCGTTACTTAAAAAACAGCTCCTTCTACGTCTTGTCTTTCTTTTTTGGTGCTTTTTTGCTATGTTAAAAATTACACACGAACGACGAGCTGCACGATGTGCTTTAGCGGAGTCAACGCGCTTAACTGGTTTTCACGTCGGCGCGCCAACTGCATTTGGCTCCACAGCAAAAAAAAAGCCGCCAACGAGCGTTCGTGTGTGTGCCTATGTGTGTGCTTGTCTGTGTGAGCTTAACGAACGAAAAGCACGCTCTCTCTCTCTCTCTCTCTCTCTCGCTCGCTCGCCTGTTTCGTGCTGCTTACATAGAGAGCGTTTGCCTTTGCTCACTCATTATTTACCGTTCTAGGTTTGAATGCCTGTTAGAAACGCGTTCCACATACATTCCCATTCGCTGCTTGGAGAAATGAGCGTGCGCTCGCGCGCTTGAGTGTATTGGTCGGCGAGTGAGTGAGACTGTGTTTGCATTTGAGCGTGCACGAGAGAGGGAGTGTAACTGTGTGAGCGAGTGTGAGCGAATGTGAGTGTGATTGTGTGTGTCGTCTGACTGCTCCAACATTTTATACGTTTTAAAATTTTACTACAATGTCTCGTGTGAGTGTGTGTGTGTGGGTTGTCGGGTGGCGGGCGGCGTTCGTTTTGTTCGGCTCGGCTGTCGTTCGCTGGGCTCCATTGTGTCTGTGTGTGCGTTAGTGTGCAGTATGCGTGCGCTTGTTTGGGGTGTGGCTTAAAATTTAAATTTAGCTTTCAAATGGCGTTGGCGTCGACTGCGACGGTGTGTGCGTATGCATGCGTGTGTATGAGTCTGTGTGTGTATGCATATTATTTTATGATTGGCGCACACGCCTCAAAATCTGAGTGAACGTATGTGTGTGTATGTACGTGTATATGTTCTATGTAAAAATATTTTAAAGCTGCGTCGCTGCGTTGACGCCGACTGCAGCTGCGCGTAGCGCCCATTGTCGTCTGCTTTTGGCTCTTTGTTCCTCCTGCTCTCACATTTATTTGCCATTCATTTATGCACACATGCTCGCAATGCAGACATCGTCCTGCCTCCCTGCCAGCCAGCTCCTAGCTATTTCCCTCTGCTGCTCTGCCACCCACTTTGCAAGCAGTTATTTCTCTTCTTTCTTTCGTACTTCTTTTCTTTTTTTTTTTTGTATTTTATTCAATTTATATTTATTTTATTTCTTATTTATTATTATATTCATGTGAGTTTCATTGACGTAGATGTTTAAATTGAATTTTACTAATTGCTCGAATATTTAGTTAAGCATTTATTTAAAAATAATAATACTATAAAAATTTAATCTTATTTATGTAGCATTTTTATTTACTGTCGCATAAAGTATTTTTTACTCTGGAAATATTTTTTTTTTAAGTCAGGTTTTCCCTGTGAAAACGCACAATTTTATTTATCACACGATTTTCCGGGAAACTTCCGCAAAGAAAAATAATAGAGACAGACAAACAAATTATAACGAAAAGTCAAATTTCAAGGTGAAAAATATCTGTGAGATACATGTACTACATATGTATATACATATATAAAAAACAACTTGCAGCAGGTAAAAGATGCACAATTTTTTATGGCCAAAACGAAAAAAAAAAAAAAAAAAACAGATATCATAAAAAATTGTTACAAAGTCATAAAAAGTCAGAAGTCAGGTAAATGAAAATCGTACGAAATTCATTTGTCCTGCCAAGAAGCATTTAACGCCCGAAATGCGCAACGCTTCCGACACTCTGATAACCACCTAAAGCGAGCTCAAGTAGGCTACGGGTACTTGAACTGTTTAGATACCCTGTAAGTGCAGAGTTGGACTAAGTGGGTATGAGTGAAGTGAGACTAAGTTTATGTGGGGTATAAGTAAATATAATAATTATATATAGTAGTAGACTAGATAAGTAAACTAACTAGAATCTAAAAATATTTTCTATATTTTGTCTTAACATAAGTTAAAAAAATATATTATAAAAATATAAAACTTCATTTTTAAAAATTGAAAAAAAAAAATGTTTAATTTTTTACAGCGTATCTGTAAACCATTTTTTTCATTTCATTTTTTTTCCACGTGTAGTTTTTGCGCTGCTTGCGTCTTTTACGATGCGTTGTAAATTGCGGCGATTTCCACGTAAATCATAAAAAACGAAAACTAGATACATCTCATATGCCCCGATACCCTGCACAAAGGATGCTGCACGCAGGATGCTGCTACATGTTAATTAGACTCGAACCTTAACCGTTTGACTGACTTGACTGTTTGAGCATTGGGCTACTGGTTCTGAATCTCTAGCGGCCGCTCTCACGTTCGCAAGGACACGTTAAATAGGTAAACGGCTTTCGTACCTTTGACTTTTGACTGTTTTTATTTTCCAAGTGTACTGCGCATATAAATCGAAAGAACAAAATATGCTAACTATTTGGCTAACGTAAACCTCGCTCATTGCTGAGAATTAGTTAAGTCAATGCAAAAGGCAAAGATCATAAAAGTTGAAGCGTTTTTTATAGCCTGAGCCCAGTGAGAGTGAGTAAGCGGAGTATGTTGGTTATGGGAGTGAGTATGTAACAGGCGGAAGGGAAAGTGAAGAGGGGAGATCGTGGATCTAATAGGTGAGAGAGACCATATATTAAGCGTAGGTTTTTCTAGGGGCACATTTGGATAATCGATTACTTAACGAGCTTTAATCAAATTATGTCGAATTTTATTTCAGAGTATACATCTACACTTTAAAGAGCTATAATTATCAGATTTATATATAATCTCTCAGCAGATATCCGTTGCAACTGCATTAAGGGTATCTTCTAGTCAAGCACCCTGCGCTAGATTACTTGTACTTGAATTTTATTGAAGGCAACCGAAAAATATATTTAAAAAAAAAACTAAAATACTAAAAAATATATAAAATGAAAAGGTCAAGAAAAGGGAAATTCGTGTAGTTGAGAATTTGTTCTTGTTGGTCAAAAAAGTGAATAAAAGTGAAGAAAAGTGAATTGTCTAATGAAGTCATAAAGGTAGTTGGCTCTGCGTACATGCAGGTATTTCCTTTTTCCTTTTCTCTACACCTCTCCACCTCTCTCGCCGGATCCGTCTTTTCGAATGGCTTTTCCACAGAGCCTATCTGGTGGGCTTGTTCTTGCGGCTTTTGATTTTCAGTTTTCTGATTTTTAGTGCCCCATAAATGTGGCAGAAGGGAAACAGTAAAGCGATTTCTTATCGGTGAAAAGAAAACTGTTGCTGATAAAAATCTAAATTAATGAATGAAAGTTTTCAACAGAAGCAACAAATTTACTAAAAAATACTATTTTTTTTTAAATTTCATTTTTAATGACCGAATTTAATTTTCTCTTTCATTTGATTTACTCTTTATCATATAGGATTTAATATTTAGCCACATTTTATTTCCATACATTTTTTTTTACCTAAATAAACTACGAAATTCTTTTCAGACACTTCTAAGCAATACAATGATCAATTTTTCACATTAATTACTTGGCCTTCATTAGCTAGCCCACAGACAAGATTTGCTTAGGCCTAAAACTCGTGGGAAAACCCACCCAACGAAAAAGGAAAGAAAAATCTTAAATGCAACTCTCAAGATCAGCGAAAATAAATCAAAAAACCTTTTGCAATTAAAAACAAAAAAATGTAAAAACTTTCCCAAAAAAGGAAAAGAAAAATCAACCCTCGGTCCACCAACAAAAAAGAGAGGAAAAGAAAAACACAAATTTTCATGCAAAAAATTGCATTAAAAAACCTACTGCAATTGGGGGTTGATAGGGAGAAGCGGAAAAGTTGGCACCGCAGCAAAATGATATGCATATGCGTCAAGGACTACCTGAGTGGGTCTCGAAGTGTCCCCTGCTCGAGGGGTGTCAAATGCACGTCAACTACCGTAACGAGCTGCTTTCTTTTTATTTTTTTCTCTACTTTTTTAAGGATATTTCCTTAGCGCGCAGACAACGCAATTGATTTGCAACGTTTTCTTCTATTTTTTCGACCCAAAATAAGGCATGGAATAGAGGCCGTTTTTTTCCATCTATTTTGGTATTTGTAAGGACATCAATAAAATGCTAGACGTCGTTGAATGTCATCGTGCTCGATGCATCATCATGTTACAGAGACAAAGCACGAATCAAATGCGTTGTTATTCGAGCTATATAGATTGGGTATGTAAAAAGTGGAAGCCAAGATGCATGCAAAATTGTTGCCAGGACTCGCGCCAAAAATCAGATCTTAGAGTAGAGGCCTGAATGTGAGAGAAATGGACTGTTGACTAATTGAAATTTTATTCGAATTCTTTATATATCTCTTGTATGTGTACATAAAACATAAACTTCTTCTTAGATTTGAGATGCTTTAAAGCTGATAGAATAAGGCACAGATGTCTCATATATACATATATTGTTTATATACACGTATATGTATATATACGTATGTATAGGGGAGTCCAATTTCCTACCCTAAATCGCAGATATTTGCCAAATGCTGACAAAAATGTGATTTTTATCGCAAAAATTATTTTTGACAGCATTTACGAGTTTTCAGCGAGGGGGTTGAGAGAGGCTTAGAGCGAGTTGATGCTAATGCTAAATGGGTTTATGATTGACAAACATATACAGCTACAGTTCTAAAATTTGGTGGTGCGACTGAACAAGGGAATAGTTTAGATAGGAGCTCAGCTTTACATCCCACATACTATATCATTATATTCCAAAAATCTTCTTAAGGTCTCACTTGGAAATAAGCATAGATAATTTAAAAGCAGTATTTTTTCTGCCATTATCACATTTCTCTCTCCTATATCTCTGTTTCCCAAGTTCCCATATCATCTTTAATCTTGAACTTCGTCCATCTACTCACCGTTATGTTGCTCCTGCTTGACGCACTGCTCCAATTGCTGAGCATCCTTTGAGCTTTGCTCGCAGAGCTCACGAGGCTCCTGTTCCTGTTCGTCCTGTGCTTCGCTCTTCAGCCGAAAGGAAGACAACAAAGTGTCACTGTTGTTGCCAAGCGTTGTTGCCCGCTGATCCTCCTCCTCCTCCTCTTCCTCTTCTTCACGCACATCGTCGCTATCGTGCAGCTTTAGTTGACCATTATCCTGGCCATTGCTCGTTTCGTTGTGTTCCATAGTCCTGCTAACATCACGCATAATTGTGTCCACAAGCGTTTCATCCTTCTCAAATTTAAAGCCCACTGTAAGAGAGAGTGAGAGAGAGAGAGGGAGAGAGATGGAAACCATTTTGTTAGTTTAGCTGTTTTTTATGGTGATTTGCATGGCTTACATAAGAGCCAATCAAAACGCATTGCTTATCAGCAGCGAAAGGGTTGGAATTTACATAAGCCAACATTATGAATAAACCCCCCATATAAAAACACTACGAAAATCTCAGCAACCCTTTTTTACGACATTTGAATAAGCCACTCGCACGTAAAAAACGTACGCCCATAAAAAAGGGGGTTGATTTACATAATAAAAATGAAAATGTGTGGAAACGAAACGAGCTGTGGATTTCATTTTAATATTTGCCTCGAGGGAAATGGAAATGCGCAAACTCCTGGCGGAAGCAAAGGACGCAAGGACTAAAGCTGAGGGAAGCTAAGAAAGTGTGAAAATGTGTAAACGATTTTTAGGGCCCCGATAGGACATGCTGCTGACACTGTCCAAGGGTCCTTAAGCAGCAGCTCATATGGAAATAATTTTCGATTTCGTGCAGACTTGAAGTGCGAAAGCTGACAGCTTGATATTAGGTAATGAATGAATCTTGAGGGGGTTTTCTGAGTAGGATATTTCTTATAGAAATCGAATAAAGAGAAGAATGAATTATTTGTAAATTGAAGTAATATGTCGGAGAATATATAAATTAAAGTGTTAATCAATTTGGGAAACCAAATTAATGAAATAATTGTAAATAATATAGATATATAAATACAAATATAACTAAGAAATAAATTTGCAAGGTTAATTAGATATAGCATACAAATATATATATTTATATAAAACATTATATATCAAAAATATTTAAAAAACTGAAAGTATCAGAAGTCAGCTTTAAAATTCACCTTTAAATACTTTTAGATTGAAAATCTAGATAGAAAATTTATGCCTTCTAGATAGAAAATATCTCCAATCTACTGTCTCATTTCTACCACAAAGATAATCCATAGGTTCCTTTCCCTTTCAGTTTTTGTTTTGTTTTTTATAGTCGCAAAATCTCTGACCAATTTTCTTGCTTCGCTGAACCAAAAAGAAAAATCTCTTCGAGCCTGTTGCGCAATCCGAACAGCGAGTGCTTCTAAAGGATGCGCCGCCAAGGATAATGCAACAGGCTGCAAGACAAAAAATAAAGTAAAAAAAAAAAAACTGCAAACGAATTGCCGTAAAACCGAAGCAGAGATAAGAATGTACCAAGTGAGAGAAAGAGACAAAAGCAATGGAATTATTGAATTTTTTACCGTTTGACAAAAAACTGGGGGAATATTAAAGAATTACGAGGAAGTGCCACCCAAAAAGGTAAACAGTAAAAGAGACCCAGAAGAAGAGAGCGAGCGAGTGAGCGAGAGAGTAAGAGTCATAAATCTGATGTCAGTTTTGGGTTTTAATTAAGTATCAAAAGAGCTCAATCCACATCAAAAGGCCAACCTGCAGCATCAAAAAGAAACAGAAATCTATGTCCTTTGGCCAGGTGTAAAGGTGCACACACACACGCGCACACGCACTGCAATTGCAGTAGCTGCAGCGTGGGAAGCGCAGCTTGCGCAAGGACAATGCAAAAACCGGCAACAGGCAAACACCAAGTGCCGTTGCACCATTGTTATTTGCCAGCCCGTCAAACGCTGCCCGCTGCGTAACGATCACACACAAAAAGAAGAAGAAGAAACAGTAGATATAAAGTAACTGTAACAGTTGCATTGCGCATCAAAAATGATGATCGCTTGGCATTGTGATTAGGTGATTTGTTTGCCCCATTGACACTTGTCTCCTTTGTGCAAACAGCGCAATTTATTGCACTCACATAGATCAACTTGGCTCAACGTACACACACAAACACACACACACACACACATGTATATATTCACATGCAGCTATACAAATGCCCGCCCAATGCATGTCCCAATCGTCAGGCCAAGCATAACATACGAATACACAAACACACACACACCAGCGCACATGCATACTTGTGTAGAAATGTAAAAAGCTCCAAGAGCTTTGCTCATTTAAATAGCGGCAGTTGCTCTCGTGCTCTGTTTAATGTGCTAAGCGCACGCAATAGGCCATCCCTCTTCCTCCTCCACCTCAACCGATTGCCGTTCTCTACGCAATTAGCGCTTTTAACTTGCGTTGGCGTTGGCGTCAGCATCGACGTCGGCGTCGTCTTTGCTAAGTGTTCTGCTCCTTTGCTCTTTTCAGCTCGCGCGCATTACACGCCTTTCTACACTTCGCTGCTCGTTTGCATAAATTTCGTGCCAGGCACTTCTTTTGCTCTCTTTCCGTCTCTCTTCCACTTGCTGCTCACACACGTTTTGCATGCGCAGGTGCAGCGGCTCGTGACGTTTGCCGTTGCTTTTTGTTGTTGTTTCTGTTTTTGTTTTATATTCTGAGCATTTGCTTTGTGCGCGCTTCGTGCGTTTTGTAATTGCAGTTATTTAGCCCAAGCAAAAGGCAATTGAAAAGAAAAAAAAAAAAACAACAGCAAAAAGAGAATTGCGTAAATTTTTATTTAATACATATATTTAAGTTTTAATTTTTCGTTATATTTGTATTTAAATACGAAATGCTGGCAATTGAGTGCAAAATGTGCGATAATTATGGACTGCTGCTGCTGCGTGCAAAGCAAAGTAAGGCGGGGCAGTTTAGGGTACTTTGGCATCTAAGCTAAACAAGAAGGCGTTAACCCTGCTGCAGACTTTGTTTATCTTCAAAGAAATATGCGAATAAATTGAATTTAGATGGTGTATCATTATCTCAATTGCATTTTAAACGTATTTATATAAT
>NW_022045882.1:673654-689803 GCF_001654015.2 Drosophila navojoa
GTCCATTTGCATTACCCACTTTACCGTAAAGGTAATATTTCATTTAATCTGCTCACCTCTCTAATCACAATCTCACCTTTTAGGCCCTTACAAAGTTCTGCTTCTTGTGTTCCCATAAATCTTTCACTGAATTAACATAGTTGCGTCTGTTGCGTCTGCGTCTGCTTCTTCTACTTCGTTTTGCTGCTGCTTTGTTTTGCTATTATTCATAACATTGTTCAATCGGCGCCCCCTCTCGGCATTAGTCATGGTAATTATCCGCAATATAATTGCAATAACAATTAGCACAATTATTGCAATTTACGTTTGTTTCGAATTTCAATTTGCAAATGCGCCGCTCATTATTTGTTTTTGTTTTACACTTTGCATTCGCATGGCGAATAAGAAACGAAAATGAAGGGAAACTTAGTAAAAATGCATGCAAAATAGTAAAGTTAACATGACTTTGTTTTTTTTTTAGGTATTGAATTATTTAGGCTTGAATTATTTACTAGGGTGTTCTTTTAGCTTTAATCTTTTTACAATAAACAGAATCTCTATACCTTCATTTATACAGGGTAAAAAAAGATCATGATAGCTCATATTGTACTATGTATACAGGGTATAGAAATGAATATATACCTCCATAATATGTTATATAAGGTATAAAGATGCGCTGTAGAATGTATACAGAGTATGGAGAGCGTATACATACCCCACTTTATGATATACAGGGTATTAAGAGGCATGTATATCCTTTATACAGTCAATATACCTCACTTTATACTGAACCTATGCCCTGTGTCGTTATACCCCTTTCCATAGTTAGGATTGATCACTTTTTATACTGTACATGTATTCCCTACTTATGCACAATCTATTCAGATCTCCTTGAACATCTCGGATATATTCTTCTTTATAGTCCTTGTATATATTTTCCTTTTCTCAATACGTTGTTGATTCTCGGTACCAACTCTATACACAGAATCTTTTCTCTACACACCCTTCTTTCTTTCTATATTTATGCCTAATCTATGTATCTACATATATGTACATAAGCTTATTTATATTGTTTTTTTTTATATTCTTTTCTGTAGGCTTTCTATAGTCGCTCTTCTAATAATATATATACGCCTCTCCTATATCTTCATATACATTTTCTACAAATTCAATATACCTTACCCTTATCTTCATCTATAGTTTCTTCTTTTATTTCATATATACTATATACCCATTCTTAATACCCTGTATCTCTACCTCCTCTATGTCATCTCTGTAGTCTCTCCTAATCATCTCAATGCCCCATGATACTCTATCCCTAGTCTCTCTATACATTATTGCATACTCTACTCTCTCTATTTGCCCTCATCCCCTCTCCCTCCTCCTCTCACTTATTTGTTTCAATTTTTCTTGTAAACTGGCTACATTTTTCGCACTCTGCTGTGTGGCAACACGCAACTTTTGCGGAGCGCAGCTTATAAATTTATTGCTTGCCACACCCCGCTACGCCTCCCTCCGACCGTCCACTCCCCCTTGGTGCCGCCCACCCGCTGACTTTTTGCATATTTACAAATGCAAAGCGCGCGCGCAAATTCGTTGCACTTCATAAATTTTTACTAGACTTTGCGGAGAGTGAAGGGTGGAGGGTGGAGAGTGTAGAGTGTAGAGCGTAGAGTAGACGCCAACTGGATTCCAATTGGAGCAGCCTTTGCAGACGCAGCTCTAATTAGCTTTTTACTGTTTGCTGCGTGCTGCAGCAGCTGCTGTTTCTGTTGCTGCTGCTGTTGCTGTTGCTGCTGCCGAACAATGCTTTCAACTTTGCCGCATCGTGTGGCAGCTAAAGATCAAAGTCAAGGATCAAAACAATACGCAGAGCCGTCACAACCATTGTCCGAAGCTTGTTATGATAAACTGTCTCCATCTCTCTCACCTCCTCTCCCTCTTGCTCTCTCTCTTTCTCTCTTCTCTGGTCTGTCTTTCAATCAGGCTGAAAATGTGGCAGAAATCAATGCGGCAAACAAGACACAAAATGTCAAAACGCAAAAGCCCAAAAGGCCAAAAAGCCGCTCAACAACTTCAACTACCAGCCAAAGACAGAGAAGGAGAGAGAGAGAGAGAGCAGAGGCAGAGGGAAGCGTGGCGGAGGGAAGCGCTGCTCTCTATAAGCCCTGACTTTGTGGCTTTCAGTGCCAACGCATTGTTTAAGCTCGCTTTTATTTCCCACTTTAGTTGGCTTTGAGTTTTTTCAGCTCGTATTCGAATAGAAATGTCAAGCGCACTCAATTGTTATCGTTATCGTAATCGTCATCGTTATCGTCACGCTATTGCCAGCAGCAGCAACAACAACAGTTGCTGCAACAACAGCAGCAGCAACAGCCACATGCAAATTGCACTTTTATTCAAAGCAGTTGCATCTTTTTTTTTTCATGAATTCTTCAATGCATTTTTGTTGGATATATATATATATATATACATTGTGCCTTGCCTTTTGCAGCTGACATTGCGCAGGCTTTTTATAGCTGCACAGAAACCTTGGGGCATTTGCAACTGTTATGGAAATGTCTTCATTTGTAAACAGGCAGCAGTTATTGGCAGCTTTACTTTGCAAATATTCAAGGAAATATTATATTGAGGTTGAGAATATAGCTTAATATACATTTATGGAAAGTAAGCAGATATAGAAATTAATTAGGCTTCAATTTTTAATTATCTTTTCTTGTAATAAAATATTCCGTATTAATTTAAAAAAATTCAAGGAAATATTATATTGAGATTGAGAATATAGCTTAATATACATTTATGGAAAGTAAGCAGATATATAAATTAAATAGGCTTCAATTTTTAATTATATTTTATTGTTATAAAATATTCCATATTAATTAAAATATTTCTCTATTCATTTGGCATGTAAAATTTCACATAATAATTTCTTTACTTTTCTCTTTTAATTATTTGTTACCTAATAAAAATTTAATGTTTATTTTTATTGATTTATTTATTATATATTTTAAATTTTTTATTTTTATATTTTTTTAAATTTTGTTTTTCATTTTTTCAATATTTGTCTATAATTTTCTTGTCTTATTTGCAATTGATGTTTTAATGGATTTGATTAAACATATATCCAATCAATAATAAACGAGCTGATCTTAGTAATTAAACGCCTTTCAATTGCAATAAGCTGAGCACTCTCTGGTGATGTTTAAATACAAACAAGGAGTAACAACAACAACAACAAAAACAACAATCAAACACGATATGTACGCAAATCAGCCAAAGGCAAAGCAAAAGTTGTAATTTTTCAATTGAATGCACACAGCAACTGTTGGCGTTGCAGTAGCAACTGTTGCTGTTGCACGCATATTCGCAGTCAGGGTTAAAGAAACAACAGCAGCAACAACAACAACAATAAAAACAACAACAGTAGCAGCAGGGCGACGGGGGTAATTAGCATGCACTGCGATTAACATATAATTAATTGTTGAAATAATAAAAAAATTCCAGCAAAATGCAAAAAAAAAAAATGAAAATTACTACAAAAAAAAGGTTAAAAAAAAATGCTAGAAAAAATTGTACATAAAAAAATTTATCAGCATTTGGCATCGGCATCGCATGCAAAATACATTCCCCAGCAAAAATAACGCAACAGCTCAGGTCCAAAGGGAAGTAAATGACATCGAATAGTAAATGCGCTATGAAGGTGTTATACGTTGATGGAACGTAATAGAGTATTAAATGAAATATTGACAGAAAAATATTTTATATTAAAATCATATAAAATATCCGATTTAATTTTGAAAAAAAAATTAAAGTAAGTCCCCTAAAAATATCAGAAAAATGAAAAGCAAAATCGGATTAAAAAAGAAAAATAAGACGAAAATATGCGGACTGTAAAATAATATTGTCTAAAAAAAATATATATATATATATATATATATATATATATATATTTTTTTTTTTTTCAATAGTTTTAAATAGTAAAAAAAAATATTTATAATATGTAGGCAAACAACATTAAAACTGTAAAAAAAATAAAATAATTTTGCTTAAATTATTTTAAATATTAATATATTGATCTATCACTTTTTTATCAACTACATAACTGTATTTTAATTAAACTTGTATATATTCTCATCATTTGAATTTTATCGGTCTTTTTTTTTTCATTGTCTTAACACCTTTCAATGGTTAGTGTATTGGCATAAAAGAAACAGGTGCACAGAGCCGTGTGCACTAATTAGTTGCACAACGGACCGAAAAAACAACAAAAGATACGCAAATATTTTGCGCCGCACTCGCTGCTTTCATAACAGCAATTGCAAGCGAGCAGCGCAGCGACGCCAACTGCAACTGCACTGTCTGTCTGTCTGTCTGTTTGTCTGCGGCACGCAGCTTTTGCAGTTTGTCTCGAAAGTTCAATTAACGCATTTTGCGAGCTGCGCTGTCGGCGTTTGCCTCTAAGCCACTTAAGCGCTCAAACAGGCCAGAACGTCTGCAAAACGAAAGACTGAGGCAACGAACTTGCTGCCAATTGCTGCGACTGCAACAACAACAACTACTGTGGCATGCGCTGTAATCGATATGCAAGCGAGTGGAGTCGAGTCGAGGCTCGTTTTACTGCATATGCAAATCTAGCCATAAATCAGCTAAATCGAACTAAATTACACCAAATCTATCCCGCTGCGCTATCGAAATGAAGTTCTCAACGTTGTTGTTGTTGTTGTCATTGCCAAGGCGAGCGCAGTTGGAGGTGGCAATTTATGTGGCAGTTGCAGCTTATGCAAGTAATTAGCAATTGTTTAATTATAGTGGCAACAGTTCGCCTTCTATTCCACTTGCCATGCAGTCTACTCTGTGCCGCCTTCTTTTTGGGTTCTTTGCCACGTTTGGCTTAACTAATTGAGCCACGGACTGAGCCAAGAGTGAATGAGTGCTATTATTGCTGTTGCTGTTGCTGTTGCTGTTTCTGGCTGACACAATTGCCTGTCAATTGTAATTAGTTGTGCTTTTTGAGCATTGCAGCGGGAACGGCAGAAAACGCCTTCTACTAAAGTGCCGTTATTCAAAAGGGCCGAAGCTTTTTTTTTATATACTTGGAGCTGTAGAGTTAACTGTCTGTTGTAGTTGCATCAGTTGTCAATGAGTCCGATAGGGCAAGCTCTCAATTATTAAATTCAATTTGCACTATTTAAAGGGCTATTTAAGATCAGCATATAATTATTTTCGATTCTAAAGTAATTGATTTTTATTTCCAGTTGTCTTTCGTCATAAAAACTGGATATTTAAAAATATTAGGTATTTTTCTTAATATTTAATTTTCATATAAGTTTTAATCATATTATCCATTTCAATTTAATTAAGAGATTCTACTAGTGATTCACTAGCGGCAGCTATCACGCCATCTGTAGGCAAAAAGTGGAGGCAGGCAGCGCTAGTTGTCTTATAAGAATACATACAGATTTATGAGATGCCCTCTTATTAGATAGTCTCAAGGATTCTGTGCATCCCCTAGAAACTGAAGAAGATAATCCGAATTCCAATAGAAGAAAAAGGAATTATTGATGGAAATTAATTATTGAAAAAATATATTTAAATTTTAAAATATTTATTTTGCGTTATCTATAATATTTATAACATAAATATATTATATTTGTGAAAATATTTATTTAAAATTATAATATTTTTTATATTTAAAAATGGATTTTATATCTTAATATATTTTATTATTTTACCTTTTAATAATAATTTTTATTTTATTATATTATATTGCCTTTTTAAAAATTATTTTTATTACTTTTTTGTTATTACTTTTTTTTATATATATATATTTTTTTTTTATTTTTTCTCATTAAAATATTTAATATTTGGCGATTCACATAATATGTGCAAAGTTTTTTTTTTTTGAATTATGGCTAAATGCTCAGCTATTATATAGAAATCGTTTTTAACTATCTTCAAATTGTTATTAGCATCTGACCATTTAAGACAAAACTCAGCACAAAAGAGTAGTTACAGCAGCAACAGTCGGCGGTCGGCAGACGGCAGCAACAATCGTCGTCAGCAATGGTTGATTGTCTGGCAGTTGTCTGCAATTGCCATTCAGGTGCAAAAATCAGTTAATAACTCTTTATAACACCAGCCAATAATGCCGGCAAACTGGGAACTGGCAACTGGTCGCAGCGGCAGCGGCAGCGACAGCAGCAGCAGCAGCAACATGATTCATCACGCAGACAACGGCAACAGCAGCAGCAACAACAAATGTGCCGAGAGATCTCGTGACAGAAATTGCAGCAGCAAAAGCAAAAGCAATTGGCGGCAACAGCAACAGCAACAGCGACATCTAGCGGCGGCAAATGGAGTGTTAAATAACAATTACAGCTTTATGAAGTTATTTGGGTTGTTGTTGTTGTTGTATTTATTGCATTGCATAAAAATGCTTTACAACAACTGCAAAGCAGAGCAAATGAGGCAGCGAAAGAGAGGGAGACCGAGAGATGCAGATACAGATAGAGAGAGAGAGTAAAGTCTTTTGGCTAATTAGTGCAGGCAGAAGAGCTCAGACAAGGGTTTCCAAAACTAATTTCAGATATGCATCTGTTGCTGCTGCTGCTGCTGTAGTTGTTGTTGCTGTTGCTGTTGCTGCAGCAGCACGCCCTCCATTGTGGCCAAGAGGTCGAGTAATGCGGTCCAGGCTTCTGTTAGGTAGATCGACTTCAACTCAAAACCAATCACAGCAACATGCAAAAGAATCTGCAGCACCAGCAGCAGCAGCAACGGCAACAGCAACATGTTGCTGTTGTGCTGATGCTGCTGCTGCTGCTTGGTGCTACACCGATTTTTCTTTGGCAGCGTAAAAGTTATATACAAAAGTAATATTCGTCATAATCATAATGATAGGCTTTCAAAGCGTAAAGCAACGGCAACAACAATAACAAAAACAACAACTGCCGCAGCCGCAGCCGTAGCAGCAACAGCAACAGCAGCCGCCATGCCAGTTGATTATGATGATGACTCGAGTCCTCGCTGTTGCCCCACAAAGTAGCCGCATACAACAGCAACAGCTACAGCCGAAGCGTAAAGGGGCTAGGGGAGCTTGGATGGGGTTTTCTACAAGCAATTCAAGCAAAGTCGTCGTCGTCGTCGTCGTCCGCACGATCCATGCAAATTAAATGAAACGTACGATGCGCAAAAAAAGTTCCCATGACTTAAGAGTTGCAGCAAGGCAGCAGCAGGAGAAGCAGCAGCAGCAGCAACAGCAGCAGCAGCTGGAGCAAGAGCAGATCAGTTGGAGGGGCGCGCGCTGTGTGTGCTGCAAGGGGGTGTGGCACAGGTCCAACGTGCGGTCGAGTCTCTTTTGTGTATGTTGCTTGCTTTTAGCTGCGCCTCATTTTCCCATTCATGCATTCAATTTCTGTTCGGCTGTTGCTGTTGTTGCTGTTGTTGCTGCCCGCGTCCAAGTGTCATAAATCCTTTGGCTTAATAATATGCACCTTGCTGCCTGGTCTCCAGCTTCAGCTTCAGCTCCAGCTCCAGCTACGACTTCGAACTCGGAACTTGGAGAGTTTTTTCGACTTTTTGTTTTGCCTGCTTCCAGATGTGAACCTCAATTATGTTTGTTCGCTGCAATTGTTGCCGTTGCTGTTGATTTTAATGCGTTGCAATTGTGGCTTAAAAAAAATATATTTACAGATTGCTTTTGATGTTTTAAGCCAAATATATGGCGTATAGGGTATTAATTGATAAACATTTAATGGAATATATTTATATACATATCTATATATATAAAGAAATATTTTGTTTAAAGCTTCAATTTATTATATTTTATTTATTATCATATACATATGCTATACTAACATATATATACGATTTTTTAGGTTTATACAAACATAAGCTTTCAATGATTTTTTTTTTTAATTTTAGAAATTATGTTTAATTTTTATTTATTTGTTTATTTATATATATATATATATATATATATATTTTTTTTATTTTATTTTACTTATTATATATTTTTTATTAGCGTTAGCGAATAATTATATAAAAGAATATAAATATAAAAAAAAAAAAAATAATCTATTTTTTTTTTGAGTCGAATAAAATCTTAAGTTTAGCTATTATACATATTTTTTTTTATATTTATGTATTTTTTTGTGATTTTTTTTTTTCTTTTCTTTTTTTGCCTTCTTTAATATTTATAGACATTGCTTAAAATATATAATCTTCATTTATTTTTTATCAACTATGTTAAGTAATATGTATATATGGTTTTTAAAAATATTTTACTTTTCTTATTGTTATGAGCTTAAGGCTTTCTCTCATATAAAACTTTAGGCTTGTCAAAATCGCATAAGGGAATAGATATATTTTCATATAACAATTCATAATAAATTTGTCGAGTTGATCTCTGGGCAATGGCAATCGGGCTACTGGTAGCTGAGCATTCGGCATGGCATTTAGGCCCATTAGCTGCAGCTGGCTAGGGCCATGAAAGCCGCCCAGAGTTGGCTAATGAAATTGAAAGAAAAAGAAAAAACAACAGCAACAAAATCGGAAAGATAAAGAAAAGGTAGAGAGGTAAAGGTGCAGCTGATGCGTTAAGCTGCACTGCATTGGATTTGGCCATTGGCCGCGGCGCATCGTCACGTTTGGGCAGTTAAATTTGTGGCCATTGGAGATGGCAGATTGGTCATGGGGCAGTTCTTCAATGTTTACCATAAAAAATGGCAAATCTGTGCTACGTTGCTCTGCGTCTTGGAAGTTCGTGGCGCTTAAGAACAGTCGGCGGAACGGCGCGTATTTCCAGTTAACTGCAAGCATAACTCATACGCCGGGGGTTCTGAGAGAGCGATAGAGAGCGGGAGGAGAGAGAAGAGGCAAGGGTGCAGAGAGTGCGAGCAGCCAATTAGCAATAATAAAGTTGAGACGTGATATTTCATTTGGCGAAAATTTGCCTACGTCCCATAAAACAAAACAAAACAGAGCCGAACCCAAAACGTAGCGCTGTTTCCACAGAAAGGCAGCTGTTGGCCAAATTATATGCATAAATAATAATTTGAAGCAGAAACAGAAACCGAAACACAGAAACAGATGAAAGGAAATACGAACTATAAGTTGTGTGGCAAGGAACGTGACGCACATCCTTGCACACACATACATACATACATACATATATCCAGATATATCCTTTTGCTTGATATTTGAGTTTGAATTGTTTTTGGGTTTCGCAGCTCCCCCAAAAACGCCCGTTGCATACCCTATCATTAGCATTTCCGCTTTTTATTATTATTATGCCTGTGTTGGTGTGTGTGTGTGTGTGTGTGTATATGACCTATAAGATGATACGAGTGCCAGATGATCATACTTAATCATAATTTAAGCTGCGCTCGAGTCAAATTGCTGCTGCTGTTGTTGTTGTTGCTGTTGTTGTTGCTTGTCATATGAAAATTGCAGCGCCATTAAAGTCCAAGCTCAAGTTCTGTGCTGGACGTGCGGCAACTCGCCTTCTTCTTCTTCTTCATCACCATCGGCGAGCGGATATGTTGTCTGAAAATTGTTGGCTAAAATTATCAGCGAATAACCCAAAAATTAATTGACTTTTGGCCCAAAAGGTTGGCGCGTAGGCAAATTAGCTTGCCCAAACACTATTCCCATTCAGTTTCCTGGGAATACAATTAGAGAGAGAGAGAGAGAGACAAACAGGGGAAGAAAGAGAGACGGCGAAAGCGAGAGAGGAGAGCAGGAGGTGAAAGGAACAAGAAACAAGCAGCAAAACATTCGTTCGCATCGGGGCGTTAGGTGCGGCTGTTCGCTTTTACAGTTAGCTCACAAATTGAGTTTGGTTCCTAAGTCTTTTGTTGCACTTGCCGAAAAGTTGGCTGGAAATAAATTTGCTTGGCTTGGCCTTTGCGCTATTAACTCTCGCTTATACAAAATCTGAGACTTGGGAGCCTTTTCGCTCAGTGTAGCTTGCAGGCACAACACAAAACAATTTGCCTGGACTACAAAGATTAATGGATTCTGGATTCTGCGGCAGTCCTTTATCTTTTTTTTTAGTTACCACACAACCACACAACCACACACACACACACACACACTCACACTGCCTTAGAGTCTAAATTCAGTGGCGATTGCTTGGACAGTTCCTGGTATTAATTTCAAATTCATAAGACGAATTTCATTTCGGGAGCCGCCGCAGCTATCCACGCTGGCGGCAACAGCTCTTAACTTTTGTGCTTTCTGTATTTTCACATCTTTTTGAATACAAAACTCGAGCATTTAGTTGCGCCCCATTGACCTTCAGCTGGAGTTTGGAAGGCGCCTCGCTTGAAACCCTTTGAGGGAACTTGCTAACTGCTCACAGCTAGTGAGCCACATGACGCCGTCTCTCGACATTTATGACCAGCAACAACAACAACAACAACAACCATAACAACGCAAGTCTCTTTTGTCTGTCCTTATCCTCACCCTTAGCGCTTTTTGGTTGACTTCCTCCCTCAATGCTTTTGCGGTTATAAAAATTGTGCCAACATTTTTATGACTTTTCAACACTTTGGCTCTTGAGCACTTGTTGCCTTTTGTCTCTGCGTCTTCTTCGCATCTAGATTGCTGTTGCTGTTGTTGGGCGCCAGCTTATGAAGTTTATTGCCTGCTGCGTGGCTAATTTTGAACAGCAAAGAACGAAATATATGATCGATCATTCAGTTTTTGTAGACATATAAAACAGGTGATAAGTTTTATGTTGAACTAGGGGTCATTGTTATAGGGAGTGTAAAGCTTGAAGTTGTAAATATATAATAAGTTCAATATAATACTGAATGAAATAAATATGAAGATATGTATCATTATAATACTTTGCTATATAACTGAGATATTTCGCTTACAAAACTTGTTGGTTTTAATTGATTTATCGATAAATATCGAAAGCGGAGAGATGCCTCAAAGAACACATTTTTCACTCACACTTCTGTCTTTATTAGACACAGTATAAGGGACATTCCTCTTGAATGGAATCAGACTTGATATATAGACAGATACGAGTATACGAATTTACTTTAAGAGAGCTTAGAGTTTGGTTATTAATAATATATAAATAAAACAGTATATTTCAGATGTATTCCTAAAACATATTAAATTCGATTAGCAGTTTACCAAAACGTCATTAAAGAGCCATGTAATTCCAAGCCCTAACTCGCTTTACCGGCTCTTTAAACTATGTGAAAAACACAAGCCTCTATGTAGCAGCAAACGAACTTCTATCTAGTTAGAGTCTGGCTGTCATTAAGTTGAGCTATTACCCCGGCTAAATGGCGCAGTTGGGGAGCATTTGCCAAAGTTGCAAATTGCCAGGCGACGGGGGCGAGTTCAATGCACAAATCCAAGCCACAGCAGCCATTAAGCAGCAGAGCAGATCTCATCTGCTGGAGAGAGACTGGAGGGCGATGGGGAGAGAGGTCGGGAGTGGCGAGCGAGGCTGACAACTGTCAGAATTTAATGGCGGCTTCAATTTTTATAACCAAAGCACGACTACCGTCAACAGCAACTTGCAACAGCAGCAACAGAGGCAGCAGCGAGCAGGCATTCATCAGAGTCAAGTTCAAGTTTGAGGCAAAGAGATTATGTGCAGCCAATCTCTCTTGGGCAAGACTTGAAAATGCAAACGAGTCGCAAAACGCTGGTCAAAATGCAGATTTGAAAGGCACGATATGGCGAGGGGCAGAGGGTTGGGCGGCAGAGCAAACGGTTTGTCTGTGTGCAGCATGCAACAAGAGTTCCCACAGTTTCGCTGCTGCGGCTGCTGCGGCTGCTGCGGTTGCTCTTTGGCAACGCCTTCAAAAGCTGATGACGTTGTAAGAGTTGAAGTCGTAGCAGCAGTTGCTGATGATGCCACAGCCTCCAAACTCCAACTCCAGCTCATATGCATGCCAGACTCTCAGCGCTTGGCTCCATCATCTTTTTTTTTTTTTTTTGTTTCTTGCAGCTCTCGTCCTCTCGTCTTATCTCACAAAATTTGATCAACGTTTTCGCAATTCGGGAGCTCCGCCCCGAAGGTATTTTCCATAAATATTCTTGGGCAACGTATTTTGTTTTTGGCTTTTTAGCTTTTTACTTTTATTAGCCATTTGCTGTTGTTGTTGTTGTTGTTGCTACAAATAAATTAAAATTATGCATGCTTAGGCATGGGAACGGCTTTTTTTTCTCTCTCTCTCTGTTTAGCTTTGGTCTCATGGGAAAGTCGCCTTCAAATAAATAAATTTAAGTTCGGTTTATTTTTATGTGTGGGTGTTGCAGCTAAACAGGCTGTAAAATGCGAAGTACTTCAGTTTAGTTGACTTCAATAATAACTAGCTGTTAATAAATACATACATACATATATATACATATAAATGTAGGGTAATGCATTGCATAAGAGTTGAAGGCATAAACACATTTGTCAAAAACGAACTTAGTTTAAGAGACAAATATACTATTTTATAATTATATTAATAACATTATATCAATTAAAAAATATAAAATACAAAAATTAAATATAAATAATAATAATAGAAATTTTAGAGAGTTTATTTATGTTAATAAAATTTATATTTATATATATTTTTTTTAATTCAAAGCAAATATACCAAAAAAAAAAAAAAAATTAAAATAAATATATAACAAAATAATACATACATATATAAATAAAAATAATATTTATAATGATAATTTGGAAAAATATAAGCATTTTATATAAAGTTTATATAATATTTAAGTACAATATATAGATCATTAAAATAATATATAAAAATAAATAAATACAAAAATAATACATATATAATTGAAAATAATATATATAATGGTAATTTAAAAAAAAAGTTGTATAAACAAAAAAAAAGGTGTTCAAGTTTATATAATATTTATTTCTAACTTTAACTAAAAAGAATCTATTTTCTTAATTTAACGCCAATTCATATAAATTTATATAACATTTTCATTAAATTAATAAGCTTATGTCTTAGTTTAATATATGCTCTTTAAAGCTTAACCTTTTTTATTTAATTTGTATTATTTAGTTGAAACAATGTTTAATTATGATATTCATAAAAATTTCGTCAATATCCATATTATATATAATACCTTCATATAAGCTTGCAACAGTTTTCTGTAGAATATCATTCCAATTACTTCATATGCAAACATTCCTCTACACAAATTGAGTTTGATTGAACAATTGAACTGTGTGTAGCTGTTTGCCTTGACTGTAATATCCGTTACATTCATCTGAGGAATTCACAATGGATTTCAGGTAGCAAGCATATTATGCGTATCAGTCGAGCCGCTCAAATTGCTACTGCAGCTACTACGTAAAAATGACGTGAAACTCATCTTCATTTATCATTTTGAATAATAATCAAATCATAAAAGCGACGAATGAGCCAACGCGTCAAAGGCGACGGCAACGGCGACGACGACGGCTAAGGTAAAGGCGTCAGCTGCAGTCATTCAGGCTGTCAGGCGAACAGACAATCAGACAATAGATGGCCAAGAAAGGGGAGCTATCTGAGCTGAAGAAAGAAGTTTCGAACGCGCGGACTGCAATCAGTGCTGAATGAAACGAACTTTGGGTTGGGTTATTAAAAAAGAATTTGCATAAAAGGCACGAGCTCTCATTTTCTTCACCACAAGGATTAAGCCATAAATAACTGGGCGGTCGGCCAAGAGATAGAGAGAGAAAGAGAGAGAGAGAGAGTGTGAAGCCAGTTCCTATGAAATTATATTCAAATTAGTTTGAAGTTTTGCCGTCCCATAATTATGACAAACACAAAGCACACTCGAGAGCACTTGAGATTATGCTAAATGCCAAATGGATGAGGTGTGCTGCCAGCCACAGATGTAGATGTAGACGATGCCTCAGAGAAGTCTCAGAGATTTTGAGCTCTCTGCTTCGTCTTTGAGGCTGGGTGCAGTGGCTGCCACAGCGGCGCTCATCAATTATCCACGTGCTTACAGCTCCAGCAATTTGTTAGATGTTGTCTATGGCTTTGGCTTTTGAGAGAGTGAGAGAGAGAGAGAAAGAGAGGGAGAGAGAGGGAGAGGGAGTGAGCGAGGAGGTGCGCACTTTTGACACCTTTTGCATGCCACAGTCAGGGGCTTTACAGAGGCTGGGCCACAGCCAACACCTCTTGACGTGATTATAACAGTTTTACGGTTAGTTATTAATGATTCGCTATTCAATAGACACAATGAAGCAATTCCCTCAAACTCTTTGACTCGGCGGCAAACATGATAATTAGCATGCGCCTCACAATTACTCTATCCAACTGAAATGATTGGTATGAGGAAATTTCGACTGAATTATCTCAGATTCTTTATGGAGAAAGTGCAAAAGCTTTAATTAATTGTTGGAGTATAATAATCCAAGAAATTAATGTAGATCTTCTTTGTGAAGTCTTGTTGAGTCTTTTTTTTATCATTACAGAGAATGGCGAATTAGATGAAGCCGAAAATGAGATGGAGTATAGATATGTAGTAGTCGTATGTTAGTAAGACATAGACAGAAAGATATAGGTAAATAAAAAAAGGCTAAGGGAACAGGAAGATAACTTATAATATAACAACAAGCGATGTGACCGAAAAGAGCGACATAGAAGGAGGAAGAAAAAATAAGAGTTTGAGAGTCATATACTAAAGAGAGAGGAAGAAAGAAAATGAAATGTATGCGACCAATGGGTAGAGTCTTGAAAAAAGGCAAGAGAGGCAAGTTGGGACAAACAGAGACAGAGAGCGTGAAAAAGAGATAAACGTATACGGATAGAAAATGCAAAGTATGGATAGAGAAAGAGGGAAAGATAATGCGAAAAGCAAAGAATACATATATACATAGGAGAGAGAGAGACAGCCAGAAACAGAGAGAGAGTGAGACACTAAAAAGAAAATAAGAAGGATAGTAAATAGAGTTGAGAAAACCTTGGTCCATATATATATATATTTATGAAATGAATAAAATAAAATAATTAAATGTAGCTCAATGCCAATGCCAAATCCAAATTAAATTATTATAAAATAAGAAATCTTTTTGTAGAAATGGCTCCAACTAACTTAATTACTGAATGAGTTTTAATTGATGCTCACAAAAGTCAGCGAGCATTGCAAATAGTTTTTAGCCCTTGGGATACAATTAAATTTACATAACGATACGAATTTTATCGCTCTATATCTAAATATATGTGTATCTATATATACAGCTATATATCGTTATACATGCGATATTTATTTAAATGATATCATTTCCTGAGCTCGTTTCCGAAACACCTCGCGGCATGTTGTGCTATGTAAATTTAGGTGTGTGTGTGTGCGAGTGTGTGTGTGAGTGTGTGTGTGAGTGTGTGTGTGTTGTCCGTCAACAATCAAGTCATTTATCAAAGGCAGAGCCAAATATTCAAAACATGGGCATTATGCATGCCATGCCATGCCATGTCAGCATGGAGCTGCTCTCGTTGCTTCTGTGAGCTTGGCCTAAACCAACAAAAATATAGAAATAAAAGCAGAAAATATTGCGTGCAGACATCGGCTAATAATTTTCATGAAGAAATTCAGGGGCAAACGCTGTGAGTGAATGGAAGATGAGGAAACAGAAGTCGAGCAGACGATTGGAAGCGTTGGCGACCAACACTCAAATCATGAAATGATAATAATGATGTTTCATTCAGTCAGTCAGACGATAATGGGGGAGGAGTAGACGGAAGTGCAACAGCAACAGCAACAGCAGCAGGAGGAGGAGCGGCAGCAGCAGCAGTAGTAACCTGCTCGCTGATGAACCTAATGATAAGTATGAAAATGAGTTAAAGGCGCAGATGACACGACACAGTTAAGGCGAGAGAGGGAGCCCTCTCTATCATGCTCTCTCTCTCTCTCTCTTACTCACTGCCTCTCTTTCATTTATGAATGAACCTTAAAGGGCGCATTATAAATCAAAAGACACACACGTCGTTGTCTGGCCGTGGCTCACTGTTCGCTTGAAACAGGAACGTGACCAGACAGGAAATGGAAATGAGCGCACAATAAGCCGCCAAAAAGAGAGTCAGAGATATAAGCAAGGGCAGAGACTGACTGACTATTATTTAAGAGAAGTTACAAATGTCTATACATGTCATTATATATAGAAAGAAATCATCTAAATGTATTTCATCATCATTA
>NW_022045882.1:693734-703897 GCF_001654015.2 Drosophila navojoa
AATGAGTAATGAGTAATGAGTAATGAGCAATGAGTAATGAGTAATGAGTAATGAGTAATGAATAATGAGTAATGAGTAATGAGTAATGAGTGATGAGTAATGAGTAATGAGTAATGAGTAATGAGTAATGAGTAATGAATAATGAGTAATGAGTGTATATACATAAATTTATAGGAAAAACCAAAATAATTTGAACGTATTTACTGAAGTGAGTTTTCAATAATATTATGAAGCGATTGCATTGACAGCCTATGATTATTCATTTATGTAAAGCTGCTTCATTTTAAATGGATATTTGAAATATTTGAAAGCCACAGCAATTTAGGAATTGAGCCCATTTTGATTATAGGTATAATATGGTCTTTAAAACGAAGCCAAGCCAATTACCAATTACTAATGATAATTGGCGCACCTTAGCTGTTGGCTACTGTATCTATGACTTGCATTTGCCTTGAGAATTTACCATAAATTTATAGCGTAAATTGTATGGCGCACACGCACACAGACATAGAGGTACAAACACGTGTGTCCATAGTTGTATGTAAATATTGATAAGATGCATGGACAGGTATACAAATGGTAAAGTGTAAAGAGCAATGAAACGAGTGGAGCGAGACTGAGCAGCATGACGACAGCCTTCAACAAATATCGAGAGGGTCTTAAAGAGTTCAGGGCAAGTAAATATATATGATATATGTATACATATATATATATACATACATACATATTCATATAATTTTACTTGTTATTTTTGGCCAGGGTAATCTATTTAGTTGGTAGACTTTATCGCCATTGACAATAAATAGAAATACGTGCATGCTATAAACCTCTTGATATTTCTATATTTTTAGCATTGCGACTTAAAATGCTAATTGAATTTTAGCTTAAAATTCCACATATATTCAATATTAATTATTTTTAATGCATAGTCAAACAAGAAATTTTCGCGACATTGACAGCGCTAGCGCCCAATCGATTTATGTCACAATAACGAAAATCTCGCTCGGGCTATGAATAATGGGACAGCGCCCCCTTACAATATTTTGGGCGCCTCATTCGTTAAGTTTGCTGGCTTAAGGCGACTTAACATCCACACAATGAGGCATGAAGCAATTGTGACTTATGCACTAAGACAAATTAACCCATTTACAGTGCGCACAGCTTAAGAGCTACTTAATTGACAAATTCACGATTGCCTGAGCAAATGCAAAAATATTAAAATTGTCTCATTAACAATTTGTCGATATGCATAAATCATTATTCAAATTAATGCCGGCAAAGCTTTTATACATGCATTTATTTCAATACTCAATTCTATTTAATTATACCTATACCTATAAATTGTGTATTTTTATTTTATACGCACATCCGTTTATATGGACTAAGAACAAAAGAACAAATAAGATAAAGATGTTTTTAATCTTTATACTTTTCTTCCTCAATTCATTCAATTGAATTATGTTTCATTCAACTATGGTAGAACTATCTTTCTTTCTCTCGCACCCAATCTCTTTCTCCTTGTATTTTCATTCATTTATATAATTTGTTTTGGTCGCTGCCTTAACTTTCAACTCGTTTCTTCTAACACCTGCATTGCGTTTTACAATCATAATCTTTATCATCAGACTCAACATCAACCGCGACATCGACAACATCATCACAATAATAATTATTGATTGACTCATTTCCATGCGATATCGCGCCCTGGTCTCATGATAACACAGACCCACTCAAACGGTCTCACAAGTCTGTTCAGATTTGACTGTACAGCTAATTGACTAATGAATGGCACTCATTGTGTGTTTATTTTCTTTCCTTCGCCCATTGGCAATTTGTGACAGTTTTCTAATTGTTATAACTAAAAAAAAATTTATGGTACTCGCCGTTCTTAGAAAACACCTTAAGCAATAAATGATAATCACGTGGTACACACAGCCACTTATCATATATTCGCACATATACATAAACATGGTGTAAGCCATACTCGTGAGTCTTAATGAATAGACACTAAAAAGGGAAACCACACGAAATACAAAATAAGTAATGCAAAGTTCAACTTGCTTATGAAATTCTATGGTGTTCTTATTGGCCAATATTTAAACAAAATTTGGCTAAGGGCTTTCAATTGGACTTTGAAATCTAATATATTATGTTGTAGTTTTTCTAATAAATTTGAAAATATATATTATGAATTTTTTACTTTTTACAGATAACATAGTATGAATGGTTTTCAAGCGTTTATTGATTCATGAGATCATTTTTTAAAATAAAGAGTTTATTCTAAATATATAAATATATAAATACATATATATATATTTTTTTCATATATTTATGTTTTCATCTATTTGTTTTAATTTTAATTTTGTTAAAAAAAAACTCTTTTTTGTTTACAGGTTCTAATACATTTTAAGCAACTCAGTCTAAAACGAAGTTAAGTAGTAAGTACATATATACATATATCTTCTATCTCTTAAAACTTTTTTTGGGCCACCTCCTCGATTTATACTCTAATTTTATATACCTTACGCCGTCGTTCTTTGACCAGAGATTTTATTTCGTAAAAGATCTAAAATGTTCGATTACAACAACTCAATATTATACATGTATGTATATATACATACATATATGTAATCCGTATTTTCAGTAAACATCTTTTTCCTGATCCTAACCTTGCCCAAAAAACCCACACAATACATATGAACTTCAACAAATTTCGAGTTGGCGCGCTCTAGTAATAGTCAATAATCAATGTGAGTCCAACGACATTCGCACTTTGATCAGGCCAATATCAGCATCAGCTCATGTGCCTATATATGTATATCAGTTTTTACCAACCTCGCCTATTGAGAATTCCAAGAAATCGATTTTGTGAACAACAAGAAATCAGGTGAATTTAATAAATTCTAATCAATAAGAAAGAGAGCGAGACGTGACTTAGAGCAGAAGAAAAGGTTTTGTTGCTTCCGACCGCGCAAATGATACAAAAATTGATTAGACGCGTGTATTACCCGACACGAGCATTAAAATTTTGCTTTATCTTGAGCGGTAAATCTATGCGTGTGTGTGTGCCTGCATTTGTCATTATGTACATATAAATATGGATGACGAAATTGCCTGCTGACAAGTCAAAAAAATTTGTATAAATAAAACCTATTCAAATTACAAGGAATAGACACACTTTGAATGTGCACTGAGCGATAAGATTGTGCATTGAACGTCGCGACGAGTCTATGTATGTATATCAATGTCTGTTAACAGTTGGCAAATCAACTAAAATTTACCTAAACGAAATATTTATAAATATCATGGTATCGCGGTATCGAAATGTCGACAGGAATTTAACTTTATCTATTTAGTAAAACTGCACGTACATGTGTATTAGAAACAAATGCAGGAAATATAATATTAATAATTTTATATTAATAATAATACGCAATCAAAATTTGAATTTTTCATATTTTTTTAAGCGCTTATCGTTACAGTCATTTTTTTTGTGTATAATTAGAAGAATATCGCATGTTTTGGCCATACAATTTTTTATTTTGCAATATGCATCTAAAAAAAAAATTTTTTTCTGGGAATAAACTTATACCTTTTTAATTTTGTTTACAATTTTTACTGTTTTATCCTAATTCATAGGGACTTGAAAAAATAGAATATTAAAAAAAAAATTCTGTTTGGCATTAAATTTAAAAAAATTTTTAAAAATTTGCATGATATTTAATTTATATTATTAAATTTTTTAAGCAATTATATTTTTAATTCTTATCAGAACGTATATAATGCAATAATTTTTTTTTTTTTTTTGTTTTGATATTTATTATCAATTTGAATATGAGCTATTCTGAAATTTAGCTATAATTTTGCGTATATTTATTTTTATAGCACCTTAAGCCCATTCAAAGGGAAGCTTTTTGCTCCATTTAGTAAAATTTAAGCCTATCTAATAAATTGTAAATAAAACATCTATGAAAATAACGAGATATAAATCGAAATTCTCACTCTAAAGTAATTTGAATATTTGCAGGGCATAGCCAAGCCGTCATTGCCTATCTCAATTTGATTGCTGTGCGTCGCCTTTCAATTGATTATTTTGTTTTTCAAGTGTCAATTGGTTTTTCTTTTGTTGGTTCTTTGGGTTTTTTTTTAACGTCAGCGATGATATGCAAAGTGTTTGTGTTAACTCGATTGGGGATTTTTTTTTTCTATATGGTAGGGTACGGTAAGGTAAGGTATTATCTGGTACACCTACAGCTCGGTGTTGGTCTTATCAGCTCGTGGCAAACAAATTGAACTCATTTTCTTTAAACAGCTTCGACGCAATTGTCAGCAACGAGCTATAGATACAGCTAGCAGCTACAGCAAGAGCTACAGCTACAGCTACAGCTACAGCTCTAGCTGTATCAGCTACAGATACATAAATATTCCAATAAGTCTCAACTTGTCGCTGTGTTTGGCTCTCTTGTCGCCAGTTGCTAATCAGTTCATGTCGAATATGGTAAATGGGCAGGAAAGAAAGCAAGCAGAGATAGGAAGGCGAAGAGAGGGGGCGAACGGGAATGAGATGTGTGCGTGCAACGTGTGGCATACATATAAAACGCGGTACCATTTTTATCTAATTAGGCTAAGCAGCAGGCAAAGAAAAAGAAGCGTTGCGACTGCGACAAATATTTATTATTGTGCAAACAAACAGCGAGCGCAGTAAAATAATCAATCACTCGATCGTTACAGCAAATGGACGTGGTATCTGCAACACAATATCTACCTCTCTCTCTCTCTCTCTCGCTCTCTCAGAGCAGCTAGCAAATGTGTATATGTATGCATCTATATATGCAATGCGGTTAACGGCATTTGAATAAGGTAAGGAAATGTCACCGCAAACAGGCTACAACTGTCCATAGATACAGCTACCACAATCTATAGATACAGATACGTGTATCTTATGGCTTGCACTCATTCAACGTATCTGTATCTTCTGTGTCGAGCCGCACAAGTGTTATGCTAATAAAAACAAATCGAAGCGAGCTTATCAGCAAATATATATCAGTATATACATATATGTATATACTGATATATATATATGTATGCATGTAGATATTTATGCCATATTTACATTTACAGACGACAATATTTAAAGTGTAAATCGATCGATTTTTTCTTCTTCGTTCTTCCTTCTTCTTTTTTTTTTTTGAGTGAGTTTTGTTTATTGTATTTACTTCAATTTCAATATTATTTATCAGTGGTGCACTGTGCTGCTTGCTTATTGGTGCCACATTGCGAAAGCCACTTCAACATTTGCGTCAACTAGTGTAAACTTTGCCTGTTTACATAAGACTTATTGCATGCCCTGTTCTACTCTGTTCGGTTCTGTTCCCCCGGCCACAGTGACAAGTGTTTGGCATCTGAAACCAACTCGATAGTTATGTTCAAGATTGGCCTGATAAACAATTTGGCACTTGGCATATGGACATTTTAATGTTTCACTCTGTAACGCATACCCTGTAATAAATACCAATTGCAAATTTCTTGCTAAATTCCATTCAAAATTTGTTTATGCTGGCGATGCTGCGATGCGATATGCCGGCCATAAACATTGCTTATCAGGGCGAGCTACACATGTTTAACTCAGATTCAAGTATCAATTGATTTGATTTTGTTATTATATTTGATTACATTTAGATATTTGGGGGGCATGAGTCAAGCATTTCAGATTATAATATTGATATATTACGGGCGTCTTCTATGTGTAGATGTAGTCGAGTTTGCTGAAGTGCTTAGAGATTTGTTAAATATGATATCTCATTATATTCAATATATATCAGATTACAGATATAACAAGTATAATATATTAATTAAAGAAGATTAACAACTTTAAGCTGAACTGGAATTTATTGTTTATTTTCTATCTTTGTATTATAATGTAAAATGTAAAATCTTAGATTTTTTTATAATATTATATATATTTTAAAAATATATATTTATTTATCTAAATATTGTTATTGATAATGTTTAATTTTTATTATTTTTTTAAAAGGTTTTATTTTATTATTATTAATTAATGTTTCATATAAATTATTTTTTGAAAAGGTATTATTTTTATTATTATTAATTAATTTATAAAATTAGTTTTTCCGTTTTATTTATTTTTGTATTTTATATATTTACAATTACAAAGAATTAAATCTTAATAACAAGTTTTAAGCTAGAGCGACAAAGGCCTTCAGGCAATTTCAGTTTTATTATATACTTGGTTTAAAGAAAATTCTTCCATTATCTCTTAAGTCAAATTAACAACAAATATGAGCTTATGAGCTTTAGAGCTTCAGGTAGAGATGAGAATTTCCAACAGTATTATTATATTATTATCATGTTAACATATTATTAAAAGCGGCTCAATCAACTCGAAATTACCTTAAGCTCTCAAATCCTGCGCATTAAATTAACTTTATCATATTACATTCACAGACAAACGCACAAAACATATATTTTCACTTTAGCAAATTTGGTTATTCTTCAAGTACTTCAAATATTGAGCACATAAACAGTTAAAATACATATATATGCATATATTTGTATATTAATATCGAAACGAAATATATCGGGTCGAATTTGAAACGCGTTCACGAAGGCGCGCAAAAGCCGTCGCTGATGGGCAAAAAGTGCAAAGCCAAACACAGCGCAGCGCAAAACTGAAACTGAAATTGAAACTGAAACAGGGCGAAGCTGAAGCTACCTCAACGCACACAACAACAGAAACACGCGACTTGTGTGTAGGGGCCGGGCGGTGTGAGGGGCGGGGCTGGCGAGTCAAGTTGCTAAAACAAAAATATAACGTAACGTAACGCGCGCGCGCACTTGAGTTGCAAACACTGAAAAGCCAACTGAAACGAAAATGTATCTTCAAGATGCGCAGATCAAAAAGCGCAGCTCGATTGTGGCCAGTGTGTGGGCCAAAAGGCGAGGCGAAGTGCGGCAACAAGTTTCGCGATACAAAAGCAAATAAACAAACGGCGGCAAATGCAGCGGGCGACACAGCAACAACAACATGAACAGCAACAACTACAATAGCAACAACAGCAGCGGCAGTGCGAATGTGTATCTGTATCTGTATCTGCATCTATATCTGCACACGTACACGCATATACACACACACACACACATTGCCAGTCGCTGGAGCATGCAACACGCGAGCAATTGCAACCTGTTCGCCAGGCAGAGAGAGCGCCCGTACAACGAGAGCATTCGCGCTCTCTTCGCCAAAAACCATGCTCACTCACACTAGCGCACGCCATACACGATCGAGCGCGCTCTCTTAGGTTCCACAAAAGTTGTACAAGTGTGCGTTGCTCGTTCGCGTGCGAGCGAGATGGCAGCTAGCCGCCGCCCGCGCTCTTCAACTACGCAAGCTTCTCTCACATACACTAGTGCATTATTCAAATCAGCTATAGGCATGTCTCGCTTGCTCTCGTGGTCTCGCGCAGCTTTTGTTTCGCTTTATTTAAATTTATGATTAGCGTTGCTTGTGTGTGCGCATGTGTGCCAGAGTGTGCGTGTGTGTGTGTGTTTGCTTTAATCCAATTGGAGGTGGAGCAGCCGCTTAGCATGCTGCGGCACTCTTCTAGCCCACGTACGCTTATTGTCTTCTGTGGTGGCCTCTACGTACGTGCGGCTACTTGTAGATAGATTCGTATTTATCTACGCCTGCACAGACAAAAAACGTTAACTGTCACAGCGTGTGATTATTTTGGATGTGGTATCCAATTGGATTTGTGTTAACTGTAAACTGGTTTTTGCCTAGGGGCAGAGTTTAACTAATAAGATTCCCATTTACTTCTAGTATGAATAAACCTTACTAAGATTCTTATCAGTTAATTTATATAAATTAAACTATCAAAGTGTAAATTTAATTTTTTTTTTTAATAAAATCTATATGATTATAAATGATAAGTAATAAAATAAATACATAAGCTAAATAAAATATTTTATTACATTAATATTATATTTAATATTATATTGATGTTTTTATCATTTTTTTTATTTTTTTAATTTTATGTGTGCTTAATAAATTTTATTTATTATAATTTCCGAATTTCATGATTCTTTTATTTTCAACTTTTTTTTTAAAGCAGAAGAAAAATAATAATCGGAAAAAGCAATTGTCTAGCATTATATAAATTCTAAATTTATATGAATTTCTACATTTTTACAACTTTATCTGAACATTAGCTTCAAACCTTTTTTGATATATGAGAAACATTATTCATCGTTAGCCTTACTAATAAATTATTAAGCACTCATCTTATAGCATTTATAGTCATGCCAAGCCCTCAGCTGGGTAATGCCCTTGCTCGGTTTCTACCTTGATCTAAAGCTCAACAACTGTTGGCCAAATGCCGAATGCCATTCTTAAGCTGTTGATCCACTTGTATCTTGTATCTTTCAGCTGCACACAAATTAATCAACAATTAATCAAGCAAATAATTCAGCTTCGCATAGCTGTCCACATCAGCAGTCGATTCTGTTTGGCACACACACAAAACAATGCCTTTGTATCTTTGACTGCTCGGCCACTTGGCTGCCTGGCTGCCTGGCTGCCTGTATCTGTATCTGTACGCACGATCTGCTGCTGGATTTGGCGCTTTGATTTTATCCGCTGACACAATTCCGCCAGCAATTAAATAAACTCAATAAACTGAATGCCTCAACTTTTGACTCGGCTGCTTGGAGGCTTAAGGAAGCTGTCAACCAGCTGAAGTAGCAGCAGCAGCAGCAGCAGCAGCAGCAGCAGCAGCAGGAGCGCGCGCTGCGTGCATAATAATAATGTGGCCAACAATTGTTTACCATATGCAGCGATCGGCTGCATACCGAGCTGTCCAATTGGTCTTATTAGCCTGTCGTTTGCATTTTGCGGTATTTTTTGTGTTTTGCTCTTTTACTTTGTGCCACCGACGACGACGCAACGTTCGCCAGTTCAATTTGAATGCGGCTACCGAAAAAAACTAAAAAAAAAAACAAATAAAATAAGAAAGATACAAATAAATTCCAGACATTTTAAACTTGGCCATTCAAATGCTGGCGACTTCGTTGTCAGCATTTTTTTCATTTCTCTGCCGTCCTCTGCGCTGGCGCATTCCATTTGGCTCAGCTCGCAGCGGATCAGCTGGAGATTCTTTAATAATTAAGTTAAATTTCAGTTATTCGCTTCGATTTGTTTTCACATATTTGCATAGCTATGCTGTAAGTGAAGTGAAGAGGGAACGAGAGAGGGTGAGGTAGAGGAACAGAGAACTTTATATAAATTATAGTTTTCTTTGCTAGAGTATAATGCATTATAAAAGTTAAGAATCGTTGGAACCCCACGTCATAGCTAGGACTGACATCATTTTTCATTTGCCTGCATTGCTGCGATGCCCCTGGCTAATGCTTGCAGTAGCTTTGGCCTTTCAGCATTTCATTTCAACACTCGTTGGCGCTCGTCTAGCATAAAATTGCAAACACATTATTGACACATCATTATCAATCAAAGTGCTCGCAGTGGCTCTGGGCTCTGTGCGTTGGCCTAGAGGGGGAAAATGCTTCCGCAAGTGGAAAGACGCGAGACAAGACTCGACGCGTCTCGAATCGAGTACCGCTAGCTTGTCGTGGGCTTAGCTCTTGGTTTATGGCCATGATTTATGGCAGAATTCTTCATAGGCGGCCGTTCTGGTTGGCCAAGGCCCAGTGCAGCATGAACGTTAGCAGCAGAGAGAAGCTTAAAAGAGACAGAACGAGGGAGATAGACAGAGAGAAAGAGAGAGAGCCAAGCGAACAAGACAACCACAAAGACACAGATACATTTCTGTTGCAGTTACACATACATATATAGAAATCTACTTTATGGCTAATGCCGCAGCTAAGATTTGTTTAACATAAACTGCCTGATTTGTTGATGGCCATTTACATGCCACGGCTCATCCCAAGCATTTCATTTCATTTCATTTCGAATTACGCAGCTCTTCATTCATGTTTATTAATTAGCAATACGCACTGCAGTTTTATTGCTTGCGAGTCCCAAATGGAAACTTACATTCAAAAGCCATTAGAAAACAAAAAAGTAATACAGAGAAAAGCTCTCGACTTTAACGGTCAGCCAACTATCTGATGTGTGAACAAACCTGGCATTA
>NW_022045882.1:740827-774089 GCF_001654015.2 Drosophila navojoa
CCTGCAGCTCTACCTCGCACACTTGATCATCTTTTCGGTCTCGATCAGATTCTTCACATGATTTCGCGTAGCCAGCGAATCGATGCAATAGATGTAGCCCACCAGCTCATCGCCGATTTGATTGCTCTGATCGATGCGATCGTAGGTGACGCCAATGACACCACATCGCTTCAGTTTATCCCGGATATCAGCATCGGTCGCCTCGGAGCCCCAGGCAATGCTCTGCATATGCAGCTCCTTGATATGGCCCAATATGAGGGGCTCCTTGAACAAGGTGGTCGTGTGGAAATTCAGGCCGAAGAGCTCCATGATGCAGGCGAGGTAGGCGGCATTCTCCAGCTTACGGACACGCTGATCGGCAAACTGCAAGGGTCGATCCGGGCCCTGCAGCAGCAGCATCACCGGATAATAGTTCTGCTTGTAGCGCAACATAATGCAGATGTCCGCATCGAAGCTGGAGAACATGACGCGACGCTTGCCCGCACAGCGAAAGATCACATCGAGCACCGTGTCCACATAGTAGTTGCGATCGAACGTTGGCTTCGAGCTGGAGTCCTGCCAGCGGCCTCTGGTGTCCATTTGCGGCCACTTCAGCTCCACATTGACGCCCACTCTGGGGGGCAGCGAGAGCAGTTCACCGTTGAAGATATCGCTGAGCAGCGGGAAGGGCATTTGGTCCTGCAAATGCTTTTCACAATTGGCCGAGCAGCCGCCGGCCGAGGAGACGTAACGCAGGGGCTGCACATGGCGCAGTTCCTCGTAGTAGAAGGAGTCGAAGGGCACGATAATCGTATCGCCACGCTTCCGGCCGCCCATGGCCATGAGACGGCTGCGATTGAAGTGCTCATGCGGCATGACCATCACATCGTAGTCCTCCAACAGCTTCTCCACACACCATGCCGAGCAGAGGGCAAAGGTCAACGTATAATCATGATAGATCACCACCTGAGCATCCTTCGTTAGCATCACATCCAGCTCGACCATGTCCGCATCGCTGGCCGCCGCCCGCTTGAAGGCGAACAGCGTATTCTCGCGATAAACATCGTCGCCCAGGCGATAGGTGCAGCCCGAGCCACGATGCCCGATATCCATGGGCAAATGTTTCTCGCGCCAGTAACGCTCGTAGGTCAGACTCATATCACACGTGATGCTCTCCGTCGGCCGGATGATCAGATACTGCAAACTCATCTCGATCAGTGGGCGATGCGTGGACGCACAGTGGATATGGATGCGCAGCTCGCCCTCGGAGTCGTGCAGCTCCTCGGGCTGTATGAAGCCATAGCCATAGTGATACGAGGGCTCATCCGAGGCAGCCTTATAGGCGTACGTGTAGAGATCGATGCGGTAGAACGTCTCCAGCGGATGCGACAACGAGAAATGATACAGCTGCAGATCCTGCGGTCCGCAGCGAACGCCGTTCTTCGGCTGGAACCTCAGCTTCTCGGTCAGATTGAGATTGGCCACCTCGGTGAATGCGATTCGCAGATTCTGTTGAGTCGGCGCTGTTGAACGACGACCCGCCTCTTGTAGGGTCAGCCGCACCGGTTCCGAGCCCTGGTTCAGACACTGCTCTGGCGGCGTCTCGAACATCGGCTGTATATAGATGTAGAGCAGTCGCGGCGTCTGCTTCAGCCAATAGAACGGCGCATTGAAGATCTTGAACTGGACGATCGTTTCCGTGGTGACCCAGCCACGATCCACAGACGGCTCCAGGGCATCCCTATCGATCTTGCCGAATGCATCGCAATCCTTCAACATATTGTGGCAAGTGCGGATAATGCGCGGCGTTATCATTACCTCCCAGAAGCGTATGATCACATCGTCCATCAAGGGGTCGTAGCCGACGATGCAATATCGATATTCGATGTCTTTGTTGCGCGGAATTCGCACCTTCGCCTCGAATTTGATGCACTTGCAGTTGCATTGGCACTTGCAGTCCACTGCGCGCATTAGGTACACCTCCTTGGGATCCCAATTACCCAGCGAGTCACAATTGCCCGTTATTGCCATATATTCATTGCCCTGCAGCGGTGTTTCCGTCGTCACACAGAACGGCCAGTCGGTATAGACGATTTTCCGTAGTTCTTTCTCAGCCTCATCCTCGGTGTTTACACCTTCATCCTCGGGCTCCTCGCGCACCACGCACTCCTCTCGTTCATTGGCAAAGAACCAGCGATGCATTCTCACTATATATGTCTATATCTATGTCTATCTATTCATATATAAGCAAATTTTGCGTCGTATAAGCAAATTTGATGCAAAACACAATTTCAATTTACAAGAATTTCTCACAAAAGATTCCTTTGTTAATATAAATATATATAAATAAAAAATATTTTGTTTTTCCTACTTGGCCTAGGTTTTATATAAATATTATGATTTCAATTAATTTTTCTAATATCAGTTTTTTTTAGATTTTAAATTTTAGGTCTATCAGAGATCTGTAAAGCTTTTTATATTATTATTGAAGGCGTTCAGTAAATTATTTCGTTTCTGATTGGTTATTTTATAATCAAAATTATATATTAATGTAGATCTATTATAGTCTGCAATAATAGGGTTTATTATACAGTCTATGACAGCCGAGTCTGTTATACAATAACGTCCATCCCTTAAAAAAGAATCGTTTATAGTTTAGACTGTTATGGTGATATGTAAATGGTATAGTATGGCATAGTATTTTCTTGAGATCATTCTATATATTGCATTCTATATTATAGGATATTTCTTATAACAAAAACTTCTTGTTATATGTGTGTATGTAAAAAGTCTAATCAGAGCTAGTTAAAATTCACCTCCGTTCAGTTATAGTAATGCACGTCCACTAATTGTCAGAATTGTGCCCACATATCCAGCATTTAGGATGTATTTCTTCTCCGGCCTCTTGCTACGGCGTAATTGTTCCCCCAGGCGCAGTTGAGGCCAACCTCGATTCCAATTCGATTTTCAGTTCATTATGTTTCATAATTCCTGTGGCCCATTCTTTGAGCATGTTTTTGCTTTTGCCAACTGTTCAAAAATCCCACGCACTTTATGAGGGGAAATGGAAGAGGCGGAGACGGGGACGTAGATGGAGATGGAGATGGAGATGCAGATGGGTGGACGGGGGTTGTATGTTTTACCTCACAGAGTTTTCTGCTTTTTTTCGGGTGGTTCGCGTGCCTGGCCAAATCTAATTGGACCCGTGTCGTTTCATCTTTGACATTTTGCCCTCTAACAAATAAAAATGAGAAGAAAAAAAAGCGGAAAATACAAAATTCTATTTAAATTGTTGAAATCCGCTTAGGTCCTCTCGGCTCAGCCTTGGACATTTTTTTTTTTTGTATGCTTGAACTCAATTTGGCTCTGGAACGCTTTTGGCCACGTTTCGTGTCGAATTTCGAGCAGTTCGCAAATCGAATTGTTTAGCTGAGTTTTTCATTTCGTTCGCTTGTTAAGCTTAAAAGCTACTTAAATCGTAGGAATCGTCTATACTAAGTATTTATTATATGGAAAACTTAAAGGTCGCCAGAGAGTTAAGTTCAAGAGCTAAGAATACCCTGTAATATTTACTTCCCTGTTTTGAAATTTCCTTTCTGCCCTGCTCGAATACATTTAACGGTCAACATTAGCGATAGTCTGTCTTGGGCATACTTTACTAAACGATAAATTAGTTCGACTATTCATATTATAATTTATTCCTCGGCTTATTGGAAAGAACTCGAACTAACATTTGTGCAAATTTAATGGCTTTTCCAAACAAAAATCGATAATATGCAAATATGCGAAGGGAGAGCTAATACCTCACACACACGCACGCACACACGCACACATATGAATTGTATCTGAAGCAGCGCATAAAACAAACAAACGCACCGAGTCCTCACTCTCTATGCTTTGCCTCCCTTGCATACATACTCATACATACATACATACATATATAGCCACACACACTCCCACTCACACACACACAAACTAAATAACTAAATACGCATTAGCATCCTGTCGGATTTTCCTTTATTATTGCTGCTGCTGCGGCGACGGCTCAACGACGCGTGCTAAGAAGAAGAAGAAGAAGAAGCAGGAGTAGTAGTAGTAGAGCGCGCTAGTTGCACGCGCTTCTTCGTGTGGCAAAGCTGGACTAAACCAGTGCACAGTGGGACTGAACTAATGAAAAGTAGAATTCAAAATACATATATAAAAAACTTACATTATGTTTAATTTCAAAATATATCTGCATTTACAAAAAAAAATATATACTTCTGTTAACAATTTAAAGGGAATAAACGATATTATTTCCATTAACCTCCCAATCACATTCGCTCCACTGTGATTTGGAAAAGTTTTAGTGCTCCAAACTGAGAGGAAAGGGCAACAAATTTCAGCGAATGTATGCAGAGTGTGACCGAAGGCATTATTAATAGAGGATGTGGGCAGCAGCACACACACACACAGACGCAGGCTCACCAAACACACATACACGCATGCAAGGGATATAAAAGCAATAAGAACATTAATCTTCATAATTATGGGCAAGCAGAGCAGCCGCAAGCAATAGAGAGGGAGATAGAGCAAAGGCAAAAGTGGAGGAATTCAAATGCAAAGAGAAAGTTTTGCATACGTCGCGTCGTTCGAAGAGTCTGAGCGGGAGAGTTGAGTGTGAGCGGCGTATGCGTGTGTGTGTGCGTGTGTAAGAGAGTGGGAATATACATAAGTGTGTGTGTGTGCTTGCTTGCCTGGCAGTAGGATTTTATGGAAATGACAGTTAAGCTCAGGCACAAACTGGACGTTGGTCACCCTAATGAATGTATATATACAATGTGTGTGTGCGCGCGTACCGGCGTCGAAATGCAATCAAATGGAAATTGTTAAAGAAAGCAAAAATGCGAAACAAGAAACGAGTAAAGGGAATCGGCAAAGCAAACGCTTCGCTGCGTTCGAACAGGGATGCGGATTGCGTTTGTGAGAACGGAACAGTAGAAATGAAAGGAAGAGAGAGCAGGAGAGCAATGCGGAACATGAGCAAAAGCATTCAGTGGGGAAGGGTGCAGCACTAATTACGCAGAAAAACATGTCCGACACGAGCCTCGACCCCCGGGCAGGTTTTTGGTCAGCTTTTTGCGTTGCAATTTAGATGCGTATGATGGTGGGGTGTAGTGGCAGCGGCTGCTGCAATAGTTCAAAGGAATTGTTATTTTATGGGCTTAATTCTAATCCAAAACACGTTCCAGAAGAGACGCTCAAGTGGGGTTGAACACTGTCGATCATTAGCGTAATTTATTTGCAATAGATAATTGAATTCGACTATCTCAAATTAAATGTTATAAATAGCTCTAGTTATTATTTGCTAAGAAATACAAACAAAACTTGTACAATAATATTGAAAAATTCCAGTTACAACAAAACAAAAATTTAAATTGTAACCGCCTTCAGGGGCAGCGCTTGCACAACTGTTGAGCTTAATGAACGCTCGCGCACAGCCAAACAACAGTTGTGCGAAGCGAGCGCAAATGTTATTTGTTAACGATAGTTTCAGTTGTATATCGATAGGCCGCATTGTATTGCAAATTTCAAATTGAATAAAAACTGAAATAAATATAATAATGAATGTAGATAAATTTAATCTAGCTTTGACGGGATCAAAATCGAGATAATGTGGGATACCATTTAATTGCCGATACGTTATATAAAAATATCTTGAAATTAATATTATTATTTGCGATAAAAGCCCAGATGACTATTTTATATTTTACTAAATTATAATGTTATTTAAAAACATAATTTTTTTTAAAGTAAGAGTCACAAGTAATTATTTACTTCGCATTTAATAGATAAATTGATGGAAATACAAAATAAATACCAAATACTTGTGTTGCTAAACTGTCAAAATGCACTCGACTGCGGTATTCTCGCCCATTTGATTTAGCCGACAGCACGGTAATTTGTTAGTATCGCTTTGCAGGTCACACTGCACGAGTCAGTGTTGCAACGTACCTACCGCCTATCGCCCGACCGCCACAATCTGTCGACCGTTCGGAGCCTGCCGTAAAAATTTCAAGGTGAAAAGTTTGTAATTGAAAATAGTAACAAATACCGCAAGCGCAAGCATAAATAAGTAAATGTCAAGCCACAAGCTAAGCGCAAAATGCAAAATCAATTCGCACCCAAAACAACTCAGTGCCGAATCGTATAACAAAAAAAATGTGTAAAGTGAGTGCATGAGTGTGTGTGTGCGTGTCTCTCTACATTTGGTGTCTGTGTGTACGTGTGTGTGTGTGTGTGCGTGCAAATTGAATAAGAAACGGGCACAAAAGCAATGCAACATTTGCGTTGAAAATGTGAATAATTTACCAAAAAAAAAGAAGAAAAACAACAACAACAAATACAAGTGCTAAGCAGTTAACAAATATATAAATATATTTATATGCGTATGTGTGGACGCCGACGATTGTGTGTGCATGTACATACATGCATATCCATTTGTGTGTGTATGTGTGTAGTGGAGAGAAAAACCCACAGTTTTTTTTGGTAGCGACCGACGTTTAATACCCCTGATTGTTGTTGTGCCGTTTAAAGTGGCTTGGCCTTTTCTACTCTTCTTTTTTGCAAAAAACAAAAAAATAAATTTTTTGCAAATCTCCCATGCACGAGCTTCGCTTACTTAATGTCTCTCTCACTTTCTGCCCCTCTCTCACACGCGCTGTTGCTACTGCTGCTGCTGTGTGTGGCACTCTCTCAGCGCCCGCTCTCATAGTCTGTCTCACGTCAAAATTATTCCTTTTGTCCGATTTTTTGTTGGTTTTTATTTTAGTTGCAAAACGAAGAAAATTCAACATATTTCTTTTTGTCGCGCTCAGTTTACGTTATAATTTCGTTGAATTGAAATGCATACAAATTAACAGAAGAGAAACGGGCATAAATTAAACTAAATGCGAATTTTGTAAGTTAATTTCGCTTTGCAAAATTTTGTCGCAAGCAGCGACGCTGCGGCGCAGTCGCTAGCTGCACAGTGCAACAAATCGATGTGAAAAGACACAAAAAAAAATCTACGAAAAGCAAGTAAAACAAAAACAAATAAACAATAGATTAAATAAAAACAAAGTGATATACTAAATAACGAAGAATAACTAAAATATATTCCAGTGATTCAATGTGTGTGCGTGTGCGTGAGTCGCTATGCCGTTGAGAAGTCGACGTTGACGTCGCAGCCTATGTCCGCCCATCCTTGCAGCTGTTGTTGTTGGTGCAGAGAATGAAATGCGTTGTTGTTGTAGTTTTCGTTCACTTTCGCTTCATTTTCGCTGCGTTTGCTATTGTTGTTGTTGCTGGCAGCATTCTGCACTTTGTACCTTTTCGCATTATTGTTGCTATCTTTGTTCAATACACGCACAAACATATACACACACACACACGCGTATAGATTTTTCTGATTGGTCTTATTGGAAAACAGCTGGCAAAGCAATTTAGTCATTTTGTTTATAAATAAATCAGCTGTTTGCACTTTGTTTACACTCGACCAATTCAACTTCATTTTCAATAAATAAAATATAAGGAAATTTGTGCGAGCAAAGAATTTCAATGCTATGGAAGTCCCCTCCTCCAGTTCTCCCCTCAGCTTGGATAGTGAGTGTAATTCCAATTAAGGTAATACGAGACGTCGATGATGACTAAATGTCCAGTTGGATAAGCCTATTATGGAATATTAGTTCTCCCATACCCTTACCCAATCATCGGGTGCTGTGTGAGTGCAAACACAATGATATATTATATTTATATATACATTATTCAACTATATACATATGGATATGTAAACTATGTAGTTTTGGAAGCAGAAATTCACCAGTGGATCTAATCAGTTACATTTATTTCATACATAGTCAAATTTTAAACTATATATAGAACTTCTTAACAGATATCGAGCTAGTATCATCTTGAATTTCTGTAATATATCTATATCTGCTCTAAATGAAAACTTGATTTTCTCTGGAATGCCTAAATTTCTGGTTCCCTTAATAGAATGCCTAAAGACCATTGGAATATTCAAACTCTTTCATATTTTATTATAGACCAATTGGTCAGATTCCATTTTGCTTAACCTTGAAACAGACATGGGCAAATTTTGTATTGTACTTGCCACATGAGGCACACTTGCAGGCGCGTCTTGATTTCCTCTCAATATAGTTTCAAATTTCATTCCTTTATGGTGCCTCTTCTCTTCTTTTTTCCGACTTCTGCTGTGTCATCAGCTAAAGTCGAGCGCATTTTGATTTTATGTTCTTTCTTTTTTATAATTTGTCTCAAGTTTGATTTCTGCTTAGAAATACGATCTATATGTATGTATATGTCTATGGATTAACTGTTTGTTTGAACAATTCTTTTTTTTTTCGCAAGCGATTGCAACAAAAGACGTTGAATAAACTCAATAGAATATGCTTCTTATTCTTATAAGAAAGTCAATTGGGATGGAGAGGGTAGAGCTGTGAATAAGGCATGCGTCGAGTCACGTCTGTAGCTGTTTTATTGTTGACAAAAAATGTATGCTTACCCTGTAAGATGAGGAGTAGGGTGTAGAGTCCATTGATGATTGATCATATATAAAGCCCATTTCGAAAAAATTGATAAATGTAGAATTTATATACTACTTAAAATATATGCGCATATACTAAATAGCTCTCGAGTTTTGCTATATATACGTACACATACATATATCGATTATATATTTAAAAAATATTAATGCAGTTTCCTCTTAGAGGGTATATTCTCGTTTATCGCTATTTCGTTTTCGATTGTCTGTTTGATTTGTCTGCTATTTATTTTCCTTGATTTGATTTGCTTTAATAATTGAATTTTTTTCTATTCTTATTATAATTTTTTGCGTATCTCATGGATATGCAATATCTTTTCATGCGGCTCTTCATCAACTTTTCTGTGCTGCTTTTGCATCACTTTATCCTCCTCTCTGTTTGACTCGCTCTCGCTGTCATTCTCTTGCACGTCTCTTTATGTTGCACTCTCATTCGCATTGATTTTGTTTAATCAAATTGCAATTAATTTTGCTTTGTTGCGCTTTGATTTTGCATTTCACTTTGACCTTTTCCCTTTTGGTCTTTATCTTCGTTGCGGCTACTGTCGCAGTCGCCGTTGCCGTTGCCGTCGCAGTCGCTGCCTTTGCCTCTGCTATCATCATCAATATTGATTACCGGCAGCTGTCTTCCACTTAAGAGAGAGGGAGAGAGAGAGAGCACCGACAGCGCTGGCATTTTCTCTCAGCAGCAGCGGCAGCTTTGCTCTCTTGCTGCACATCGCGCGCTGTCTCTCTCTCTCTCTCTCGCTTTAGCAATTTGCACTGTTTGTTTGGTATGTTGGTTCCCCGTGTGATGCCTCGCCGTCGTCCTCGCTTTACTTGTAGGCGCCCACGTTGCTTTCCGTCTTACGCGTGTCTGCCTGTATGAGTGTGTGTGAGTTTGCCTGTCTTCAGTGTGTGTGTGAGTGTAGGCAGGAGGCCAACAGGCTGCCCCTCTCTGGCTCTCTGCTCTATGGCAAAATTGTTGCAATTTGTTTAACGCGCACTCGCTCTCTTTGTGCACTCTCTGTGGCTCTCACTCTCTCACTTGCTGCCCTATCTCACTCTGCCTCCCTGCATCTCTCAGGCCACAGTCGTGTTTTCTTTTTTTTTCGCTGCGCTATCTGTTGTAGTTGTTCTTCATTATATTTTTTGCTTCATCGATTTTATACTTTCGTTGCAATTAGTTCTTCTTTCTACTCTTTCTCTCCCTTTCTCCTTCTCCTTCTCATCTTGTTCTTCTTCTGCTGGGCTTTGCTTTGCGCTTGTTATTATTATTGTTGTTGTTGTTCCGTTTATTGTTTGTCGTCTCTGTTGAGGCAGGCAGCGGCGCCTCCCTCCGCCGCCCCCCATTGAGGCAAATCGTATCTGTTGGATACACTTAAAGGCGAGTGCAATTCTTGCACCTCCAACCATCAGATACTTTGATTGCCATTGTGTTGTGGCATGCACAGAGGCATAAATAACAGTTATCTAAGCTAACTGCGTCTAATAGAATTCCAAATGGGCCTCGAAGGTAATCACAGCGAAAATCCCATAAAATTCGCTCGATTTCAGATTCCTTTATTTAGATATGGAATACAATAATACATAATAATCTAATTAGAATTTAGTATACTCTATAAAGATATTAATATTTATATCCCATTGATTTCGTTTTCTTCTAACTTGATTCCCACAGAATATCCTTATCTTAAAATCTTAATAGATTCTTTGTTAAAGCTATGATCTTGATAAGTCCACAAAATTCTAAAGAGTTCTATACAAATTCCAGACATACCAGATATTTGCTTTTAATGTCTAAAGATTTGGTTAGATACAATGATATCATTTTCTTCTAACTTGCTGTTGACTTTATTAGAAATTATCCTTAACATAATATCTTAATAGATTCTTTGTTTTGTTAGAAACAACATCTTAAATAAATCTACAAAAATTCTTAAGCTCATCGCATATTTGTTTTAATGCCTGGTTCAACGTGTTTCGCACACTAATTGCCGATTAATTCTGATCTCAACCTTCAAATTAAGTCAGCACAAGGCCAATGGACCTTCCACCTGTCTCTGTGTGTCTGTTCTACCCTGAACAGAGTTGACCTATAACTGATCTACGCTTTGTTTTTTCTTCTTCTACCTCTACATATTTGTTTCTTTTTTTTTCTAATTGATTATTTTCTCATTTGCCAAAAAGTTGTTGTTTGTCGCGTTTCTTTCATGTCAAATAGTCTTGGATTCAAGGTCTTGGCTTTGCCTTCGGGCCGGGGGCACACGCAAAAGTTCGAGACGTCAAATACACGCGCCCGCACACACACGCACACACAGATGGACACACACACATTTAAATGAAAGTTAAACAGTTCACGAAATTTATGAATGATCGCCAAAGCTTACGGCTATTAACAAATACAAACATTCACATCCGTTCATATACGCACTTATTTTATTTATTTATTATGATTTTTTTTTTTTTTTTGCAAAATTTGTATATATTGTTTTCATGAACTATTTCTGTTGTTGGCATATTGAATATGTTATTGAGCTTGTAAGAAATCTGGCAATTATGTAAATATTATTAAATATAATATATAATCAAATGATATTTTACTTCTATTATCTGCTTGAGTAGAAATATTTTAAAATTTATTTAAAATAATTTTACTCAAAAATACGTATTTTAAACAGATGAAACTTGAGCTCTTCTATAAATCTACTAAAAATATTAGGCATATCTTTCGAATAGTATTAATTTGAATGATTTTAGTCAGGGAATTTACGTGTCAACGCTCTAAGCTTTTGCACACTGTTGTTGTTGTTGTTGTTGTTGTTTTTCTGACTGCCTTTTGTTATTGAATTTGGCAACGTCAATTGCGCGTTTATTTCCGTAAACGAGATCAATTAAATAATGACAACAACAAACAAAACAACAAAGCAAAAGCGAACAAAAAATGAATGGAAGATAAAACTGCCGAAAAAAATAAATATTTAAAAATAATTTTTAGACTTTGGCAAAAAAAAAAATCGATAAACACGAAAGAAAGGCAAAGGAACCAGGTCTTATGTGTGCCACTTAACTAATTCAACAAACTACGCCGTAAAACGGAAATAATGAAATCAATATATATGTATATAACAAAATTTTTAAAAAATTTCAAATAAAAACAACAAAGAAAAACATCAGCCAAGAAAAACTCAAAATCATCTTCATCATCATCAATAGCCACATGCTGACGATCATCAGCGGAATATCATAATCGTAAACGAAATACTACGCAGTTATGAAATCAACTACTCAGAGATGATACTACGACGAGCTATAAGCAGTAAAACCTAGTTATAACAGCGGCTTAAGGGATTGTTGTGATTTAGATAGAACTTCAAGAGAAAATGTTCTGAGCGCTCGAGAAGAAGAAGATCTAGCAGTAATAGTTGACTCTAGATTTAGCTGGATAAAATATCAAATTAATAGTTTCTTTAAATAGTTCAAGATAGTTTTGGAGAATACTTTAGAAATGATTTGTGATATCTAATGTTTAAGAAATTTAGTAAAATTTGTCATTTTTAGATATATTTTCAGTGGTTAACAAATTTTCAGATAATAGATTCGTTATATATGCCTAATAAATAACTGCTCTCTTTTAGTCAGTAAACAAACAAATCGCTATATATAATTAGAGCATTTTATTACTCTTAGCTTCTGACTCTAAACTTATTTAGGATCATTGAAACTTGAGCATTTTCAGTACTATTAAGTTTATAGCGCTTTGCTAAATTTCTTTTCAGCTTTTAAGTAGCTGACTATAGATCATAAACTATTCAAACATATTATTTCCTGAGCTGTTGGAAATAGAGAAAAAACAGATAAGAACTATAACATAATTTTATGATTGATTTTTCAGAATCTAAAGGCAAATAGACATAGGTATTTATAGAAAGCAAATAGTTTGATGGAGACTAATCGATAGTTCTAGTCATATCTTGATGATTTACATACATATATAATTCTATGCGTATTATAGTCTCTGTTCTACCACGAATCATTCCAGGATTTATTGAAAAATGATCTGAAATGCAAAACAGAAATATTCATGTCTATAGATTTCCATAGATGGATTATGCGACTCATCGATGTAATTTATTTGTCTAACAGATAATTTAAACATCAAAGAGTTGATATTTTATATGGCTGTCCAAAGGCTGATTCAAATAATTCCCACAGCTCAATATAACAAGAACTTCCCTTCATAGAGACAGCATGATCTTTGTAATGAGAGCTCCAATGTAAATAGTATTCACCTTATCTACAGAAACTATTTACTTTTCTCCAGACTTATGCATAGCCCATATCACATTCCCATTGTTTAATAGTCATTGGAGAATTTCACTCTAATCATGGCGTCCAATGGGTGTGCCTGGCAATCGTTGATTAAATAAACTACTCGAATAACTCGTATGACATATTCAATTCGATTCTCGTTAAGCAAAATACTTAAATCAATTATTTATGTTTATTTTTTAAATTTCTCTCTCTCTCTCTCCCCCTCCCTCTCTCTCACCCGTTCTCTTTGCAGGAATTAAATTTCTACAGCGTACTGCATTGCTAGTAAACGGGGCACCAGGAAATTGAAATCATAATAAAAAGCAAAACAAAACAAATGTAAACAAAACAAATGCAAAAATCAATTTTGTGTGTGTTTTTGTTGGTTATATAGAAAAGTGCAACAATAACAAAGTTTTTAATTTCATGCTAAAGTTAAATTAAAATTCTTAGTTAAACAAATACAACAACAACAAAAAGTAGTTAAATAATTAAAAAAATATATATATAAAAATAAAAAATAAAATATAAATCCAAAAAAGAAAATATAATTAAAATATTAAAATATTTGTGTTACATTTAAGTAAATATCATTTACAACAGCTGTGCTGTATGTGCCTGTGTATGTGAGTGTGCGTGTGTGTGCGCCTCTGTATGTGCCCGCTAGATGGCGCTGCTCTGCGAGCTGGCGGCTCATTTAGTTATTGCGCGCCGCGCTCCTCTGATTGTTGCTAATAAAACGCGCAAAGCCGAATTATATAGCTAAGCAACAACAACAAATAAATTTCAATTTATTACTTAGCATAACAACAGCAACAACAACAACAACATCGACAGCAATCGCAGCAGCAACAATTGCTACAACTGTTTCGCGCTTTTCGGTTTACGGTTTGTCGGTTGTCGTCGTCGTCGCCGTCGCAGTTCGTCATTTGAGTTGCACCTGTAACGGTCGCAACGGTTCGCTATGTATCGTCGTCGTCGTTTGGCAGCCGCTAGTTTCATCTTCGAAGTGGGCAAATCGCAGCAACAATTGCCAATAAACAGCAACTCTAACTAAAAAATAAAAATAAAATAAAATAATACAAACTTTAAAATACCAAAAAAAAAAAATAATAATAATAATAATAATTATAAAATATATTATTTTCTTCGTCCACAAATAATCCAAGAGTAATTGTCAGCAAAACTGGATTATTTGCTGAAAACTTTGCGCACGCTGAAATCCAATTCGATTATGGCCGAGAATCAAAGCGCTGCTAACGAAGATTCTGGTCAGCAACAACAGCAACAGCAGCAGCAGCAACATCAACATCAACTTCAACAGCAACAACAACATCAGCATCAGCTCAGCACAGCAGCAACAATTGCAAATAGCGGTCAGGCCAGCGGCAGCAATTCGGCCGCCTCATCGCCCGAAAGTTCACAGGAGACGCACAGCATCGTAGCCAATACAGCAGCAACAGTAGCAGTAGCAGCACTAGCCGCAGCAGCAGCAGCAGCAACAACAACAACAGCAGCAGCCATACGCCGACAGCAGACGAGCAATATACCACAGCAGCAGCAACGCGCCAGCATCAACATGTTCGATCGCCATCTGAATGCTAAGTTCAAGCCCACTGGTGGGGCAGCTGCTGGTGCGGGCAATGCGCCCGCTCGTCGCAATTCCATACAGACGCCGGGGCGTGGCGTTGTGGGCGTGGTTGGCACCACCAGCATCAAGAAGCCGCCGTTGACCAAGGTCAATTCGTTGGGCGGCAGCGGGCAACATCATCATCATCATGGCTCGCACTTGCATCATCATCAGGCGCATGCGCATCAGAACAACAGCAACAATAGCAACAACAGTAACAGCACCAACAACAGTAACAACATTCAGCGCACCACCAGCGAAAGTCTGCGCTTGAATGCGTTGAGTCGCGGCAATGCAACGCCAGCCACAGCAACAGCAACAGTTGCTGCAGATGGCAGCGTGAGTGTGTCGCGTGCCAGCAGCAACAGCAGCTTGTCGCTGGCGCCGAAATCGAGCAGCAGCAATCACTCGACGGCAACAACGGCCACAGCGGCAACTAGCAGCAGCAGCAACAGCAGCAACACCAGCCATGCTGCCGGCAACAACAAGCCCAGCTCGCCCAACAACAATGGCGCTGCGCTGCGTAACATTACAGCGCCATGGCCACAACAGCAGCAGCAGCAGCAACAGCAACAGCAGCAGCCGCCGGCACATCATGGGCATCATCATCATCACCAGCATCATCATCATCCGCATCACACCAGCCACAGCCAGGGACATCAGTCAGCAGCAGCCACAGCAGCAGCAGCAGCAGCAACTAATGCAGCCGCAGCATCTTCTGTCGGCAGCAACAATCGCAAACCAAAGACGACTTCCTCATTTCAAATCACCTCGGTGACTGTGGGTCACGCCAAGCTGAATGCTGCCGGCGACACGGGCGACGAGTCTGCCGATGATCTAGATGAATCTCATACGGATGACAATAGTCGGATTACAGATCTAGAGAATGAAACGCCATCCATGTCGGAGGACACGTTCTCCAAGGAGGAAGTCTTCTTTGCCAACAATGCATTGAGCACCACAGCGCCGGTGATACCCACCAGCTCACAGTACGGCCTCGTTGTGGTGGACCCGATTGGCCCAGCGCTGGGCCAGACCATACAGAACGTCCAGGTGAACGTCTCGGATAATATCATCAATGTGGTTAGCGCGGCGGTGACGCCCGGTGGCACCAAGAAAAAGGAAGACATGAAGGAGACGCAACATCGCAGCGAACGCTTTAAGGTGGTCAAGATCGAGTCGACGGAGCCGTTCAAGCGCGGCCGCTGGATGTGCATGGACTATCTGGATCACTCGAGTGTGGGTGCGGCCAATAACAATGAAAAGACTGGTAACACGGAAGGCACAGCGGCCAGTGTTGGTGCTGGTGCTGGTGGCATCGGGGCCGGCAGCAACATGCTGGAGGGTGGCTGCGATCTCCCAAAGACAACGCAGAGCATGATTTTGCCGCCGAGTATGCTGCACGAGAATCACTTGGAGGCGGCCTCGGCGGATGCCAATTGGAATTATTCCGACCAGCAGCAGCAGCAGCAGCAGCAACAACAGACGCAACAGCAACAGTTGCAGTCGGGCGCTGGCAATGCGGGAGCAACAATTGGCGGTGCGGCGGCTGGGATACACATGACGGGCACGCCCAGCGGTGTCATGACCGCCCCTGCCACTGTGGTGCATGGCATGCAGCAATTCGTAAATGCGGCCAACAGTGAAGCGCAGCAGCAACAACAGCAGCAGCAACAACAACAGCAGCAGCAGCAGCAGCTCTATGACAGCGTCAATGCCAATGCAGGCACGCCCAATGCCAATGCGGAGGGATCGCAGCACGGGCAGACGTTGCCAATGGACTATGCCACAGCAGCGGCCCAGCAGCTGCAACAGTCGCTGCAGCAGCTGAAGCAACAGGAGCTCGCAGCAGCAGCAGCTGCGGCCGCTGCGTCAGCAATGGATGTGGCAGGCAATGCGAGTGCTGGTTATTTGCCGGCCACGAGCGGCAATAACAGCAGCAGCAGCAGCAATAATAACAACAACAACAGCAACACAAATGTTGCTGGCACAGGTGCAACAGTTGTTGTCGGCGAGAGCAACATGAGCAACAGCTATGTGGAGCAACAGCAACAGCAACAGCAGCCTTTGTCGCCGGCCACGCAAACGCCCCAGGCACCGCCGCCCACATTCGCAGCAGTTGCTGCCGGGCAGCAACAGCCACCGCCGAACTTCCAGTTGGAGCCGCAGCAACAGCAACAGCCACAGCCACAGGCAACATCGCAAATCGATGGCATTGCACCGGCCACTGCAGCATTCCCAGCTGCAACAGCAGCAGCAGCAGCCGTAGCAGCAGCAAATCAGACTTCAAACACTTCCACTAGCACAGCAGCAACAGTTGCCGGCACAGCAACAGCAGTAGCAGCAGCCACTGTAGTTAATGCAGCAGCAACAGTTGCAGCTGGCCAAACGTTGCCATTGCTGACGCATCTGAACAGCTACGAGCCAACAGCTGTTGCCGCAACACCAGCAGCAATACCTGCAATGCAGTTGCAAAGCGCGCCAACAACAATTGCGGATGTGCAGCAATTGGTGTTGGACGAACAGCAGCAACAAGCCGCAGCCGCAGCAGCAGCAGCAACTGCAGCATCAACACAGACTCAACCACAAATACCGCCAACAAATATCGCGAGTGTCAGTGCCAACAGCAATGTGAATTTAACAAATGCAACTGCAACAGCAGTGGATGCAACGACAACATCGCTTGCATTGAGCGACGAACAGCAACAATCGACATCAGCGACAACGGCAGCACCAGCAGCAGCAACATCAGCTGCTTCTACAACAGCCGCAGCAACATCATCAACAACAACACAGCAACAAATACAACAGCTACAGCAGCAACCAAATGCAGAATCAGAGACTGAAAGGTAAGTTCAAATATGAAAATATTAAAGTTATATAACTGAGTATATTAGAGAAATATATCAAAAATTTTAATGATGTATTAAATTACATGAATATGATATATGTATGAAGGGAATATGTTATATAGACCTAAATACTTTAATATATAAAATCTAAAAATCAAAAACCTAGAAAGGAAATTGAAAAATTGAGATTTATAATATATAACGCTATGATGATACTTGTATAAATTCAGAAAATATATCCGATTACTTTTGGCAGTATTCCCACAGCTGAAAATGATTCATGTCAAGAAACTTATAGTTAAAAATTCTTGGAAAGTATCTACATAGGAGAATATTGCCTTTCAATTGAGATTGATTTGATTCCACACATTAAGCATAAATCATTCGCATTCGCTCGCCGAGTGAAAGAAATGCACTAATTGTAGCTGCCCAGATGTGAAATCATGTGCTTTAAATAAACTGCATGATAGATCAGAAGATGTGCCCAAAAAATTTTTGTATGAGTCATCACAGATATGCGTAATATGGGAAAAGATAACTCAGACCAGACAGCAAATTAGCAAATGTAGATAAGACTATGATATAATGATCGATATCGAAAGAGATGATACAATGTATCGATAGCCCTCAACTGACTTAGGCATGATAGGATATGATGAGATCCATATTTGAATTATTGAACTATTGATTCGAGATTTGTAAGAAATGAAATGAACTGTTGTTATCGATTGGCAGTTTATAGAAATTATGTTTGATAAAGATATCGATAATACATTTCAAACTTAATTTAATTAGCGTAGACAATGGTTTCATACATTTAACTAAAATTTTTGAACAATTTTAGATCGTTGGCTATAATTAATAATTGCAATGAAAATTTTGAAGAATAGGCAAGAGATTTTTTTCAAATGATACACAAAATGAAGCAAATGTAAGATAGTAATATCCATTTATCCTCATCGATCAAATCAATTTTCTATTGCCTCCAGCAATAGAATCAAAATGCTATGAAAATATCGCATAGCTTTCCACAGATTTATTTCAATAGATCTTCGATTATTATAGTATACTTATTTTTCCAGCAAATTATACTATAATTTCTCGACAACAAAACTCACAAACAATCATTTTTATAGCATTATATATGTATATGGATCAGAAATTCTTTTCAAAATGCTCATTCTATGTTAATTTATAGTTTGTGATTATGGTGTTGATCTTCAGCATCTGTTCTGGCTCTGTCAGTCATTTAGTTTCGGTTCGGTTCATTCACAAAAATTGTTGTTCATTCATTTGGCAGTCGAACGAACGTTCCAGCTTTGTTTAGACTCGTAGCTCTTCCTTATCGGCGTCTATTTGTGCTGTCCAAACATTTGTGTCGACTGTCCGAGTTTTTGTTCTTCTAATAATCAATTAGGCTAGCTGAGAGCTATTTATAGTGCCGACAGACCCTGAGCTGCGATTTGTGGACATTTCTAATGCTGTGTACTAAATTTAGACGCAATTGTTTGAACGCGTTTCGTATTGATATCGTAGCACTCATTCCTATCCGGATTTTCTATGGAATTTTTGCTCGGTTGTGGTTCGGTCACTGGGGGGGAGTTTGGGGCGACGGGCTTCGGGTCTGCAGTAAAGTGCGAACACGCGCCACATTTTTGTGCCAAAAATTTGTGCGCTTTGTTTTGTGCCACTTTTTCGCTCTACCTCTCCTCTGCTCTTCGCTATCTGGCTTTTATTTCTGCCATCTTTTATGGACGTTCGTTCGTTGACTTGCAACATGCCCCAAAGGGGGCCCTCCAGAGGTTGTCTCATTATAATAATTTATTTAATAAAAATTCATCAATGAAATTAGCTGAGAAAATGTTCGTGTGTGGGCGACCAAGCAGGCAGGCATACTAGCTAGCTAGCTGTAGGGGGACGGGAGGGGACTTCAATCGTTGCCCATCAACAACAATAACAGGGGCGTGACACAAAAGGTCGCTTCAATTAAGCGCACTTTAAAGCGCACAAATTTTCGCTCAATTGTAAAGAGAGAAAGAAAGGGAAATAGAGTGAGAGAGTGAGGGAAGAGAGAAAGAAAGCTTTATAGCCCAAAAGTAATTTTGTTGTTGCGTGGCTTACGTGCACTGTGAACTGGTAAAAAGTTTAGGTTGAATATAAAAAATAATTTTATGATTAGCATAAAGAAATGGCTTAAAAGAGCTAACGGTAATTAGTATACGAACTTGGCTCATAAATCAAAACTATAAAATAAAAGCTAGTTTAATTTCAAGTACACTTCCATTTGTACATAATTTTTAATAAAAACTCTAATCCTATATCCTCTATAATTATTTAAAATTGTTTTAAAATATTTTTTAAGTCGAAAGTATGAGCTTTTCTCTCTGTTTCTTAGAAACTAGTTCATTAATAATGCGGCAAACCAGTTCATTGGCAATGTATTGATTCAATTCATTATGAAAGTGAACCACTTCACGAGCTCATAAGTGATTTTACTAAATGAACATAACTGGTTCCAAAATTACTTGAATAAATAAAAAATATTTTCTTATATTTTCATTATTTTTCCCCTTCAAACTGGAGTTTTGTAACATTTTTCTTAGGGTATCTACTGTGCTTCAATGCGCTGAATATCGTTTTAAATATTCTGTTTATGGATTAGGTATGCTGTTGTTGTTGTTGTTGTTGTTGGTGACAGTTGTGTCATTTGGCTCGCTTGGTCAAACAGTTATGTGATGACTAATTTGTTATGTATGTGGGCATGAGTCTGTGTGAGTCACTGTTAGTGTGTGTTAGTCTGATAAATTGATTGATCAACTGCGAATGGGGTAGAGCAGTTGCCAATTTTAGTGCCAAAGACAAAGTCAAGGCCCCTCCCAAACACAGCAGATTATGGCCACTTATGTTATGTATCTGTATGTGTGAATGTATGTATGTATGTATGTATGGGCTGGCATAAAGACAACTGCAGCTGGAAAATGTAAAGCGGCTGGCAAATTACAATGAATTATGTGGCTTGGCATTAAAAATAACCACAGTAAAGACACAGGCAGAGGCAGCAGCAGACGCCCAACTCGAGACAACGCGTCGTATGAGTAATGCAGCGAATATCCTTCTCTCTCTCTCGCTCTCACTCAACTGTTCACTCTTTGTCTGTCTGTCTCATCTGCTTTGTCCGACTTTGCCGGCTTAGCAACAGCTTTTGCCTTGTAATGCCTGCGAAACAAGCAGAGGCAAAACATGTGGGCAATGGTGTTGAAAATGATGGACTAACTAGATATCCTATAAATGAGTGAATGTCTAATATGCTTATTTTTGTCTACATCTCCAAAGATCTTTGCATTTATTGTATTATTTTAGACTAAGATCTTTACTTTTTCATATTTCAATTCCATTGAATTCTTATATTTTAATTTCCCAACCCATTCACACTCCGAAGTCTGCCATACCCACTCAGCTTTGGCTCTTTACAAGCGGTATACAAATGGGCTGCACTTGACAGCTGGCGTGCCTGTTATGTATTTTACATAAGACAAATTTTCTTGCTTTTCCTTTTGGCCCAGAAGTTGTCCAGTTGGTGGTTATTGAAGTGCTGTGCCGGCTCGACTCTGATTGATGCAATGTGGTAAGGGCACAAGTTGTTGCAAGTGCACTTGCTAGCGGCATATGTGTGTGTGTGTGTGTGTATGTGTGTGTAGAGAGTGAGGAAGATAGAGCAACGATGGAAGCTAGGGAAATCGTGTGTTGTATCAAGTGTAGAGGCGACAAATTAAGTGGAAGCTGCTGACTGATTGACGGCTTTTATGTGGTTAAGATCTCACACTGAACCGTAGCCCCACTCAATCGAAAGAAAATGAAAGTATATCAATAGTTAGAGAGGGATAAAGAGGAGCGGCCATGGGTACATAGAAAGAGAGGGAAGATACATATGTATATGTTTTGTTATCTTTATATAATAGCTAAACCACTAGCCAGATTCAGTTGAAGCTGGTTAAATAATTCAAGCGAACAATTGGATAACAAAATGGGTAAATTGATAGCCGTGTGGGAGGCCAAAGAGTGAGATGGGGAAAGCAAGAAAAAAAGGAAGGGGAGAGAGCAATAGAGAGAGAGAGAGAGATAGAGAGAGAGAGAGAGAGAGAGAGAAAGAGGAATAGAGGTCTTTTATTCGGAACTACAATTGCAAACGTCTCGCTGATCTCTTGATTCGACTTAATTAATTGTCGTCGTATTTGCATGTATTATAATATGTGAGTGGAAAGTTACGAAGCTAACGAAATTGGAACTGGTTCTCCATTGAAAGGAATGAATATTGTGTAAAATTAATTCAATTAAATTGCTGAAAATTTAATCCGATTTCATTGCGACTAACTAGACTAGATAAGAGAGAGAAAAGAACTATATTGAGAACTGTATACAAAATGGAACCAGTATATGAACTAGATTCATCTGCAATGACTCTTCATTTATGTTGAGTTGATTAAATTGCCAGAGCTGAAGTTAATTTTAAAATCCACGGATTAATTGCAATCCCTTGCTGTGCCCCTTTTAAAATAATTACGAGAATATCTGTATAATATGAGCAAGCACATTTCATCATCCATCATTATCGCCATCCTCATCCTCAGCAACCTCATCATCATCATCATCATCATTATGCAGTGGGCAATGGTCATCCAACCATCGAGCAACTGGGCTCTGTTGTCATCGCCCTTGTGGCTGAGCTCATTGAGCTGTCATTTAAATTAGCGAATAGCGAAACAAATATAAAAGCAACAGTATATATACAGCATATGTATGTGTGTATGTATGTTTGTATATATAGAAGAACTACACATAATTTTACGATTAATATGAAGAAAACAGGCATATAGAGAATAGCCCAGAAGAAGTTTCAGAGCAGGGCATAGCTCTGTTAATACCCTGTGCTTCGAAATATGAGGGTAATAACTATAGATAATATAGATAGAGATAGATGGAAAAACAATTTATCGAGTATAGAATTTTACGAACAATAAATGTATCGATAATAATAATAACTCTAATGATCTTATCAATATAAACATAAATCTCTGAATACATAATATATACATACATATAGATAGAGAGATTGAAGTAGGGATGGGATTAGGTCTAAATAGAAGCCTCATATATAGAGACATATTTCTATGAAATATTATAATAACGAAATATTTAAAATTTAAGTGAAAAACTCAGATTGAATGTCTGACCATTCATATTATATTTTTGCACTTCTACGTAAATTTACCCCCAAACAGTATACCCTTTATCCACATGTATGCAATGGGTATAGAGCCAGACAAAAGTTTTTTTTTTTTTATGGCGAAAACAGTTGTGGAATTGTCGCAGACGCTGCGTATACGCAATAACATTTTGGAATGTCTAACACGCGTCTTTAATAAACAGCTCAACGCGCACGCTCTGGGCCACTCACTAACTCTCTCTCTTTCACTCGGTATTTCGTTGTCTCTGTCTTAAGCTTTCTTCTTTCTCTGCTTCATATAAGAGTTTTTTGCGACCTTTTCCGCATTTTTAATTTATTTTGCAATATGAAACGTAAAGCCCAACACACATTTCATATTTTATACACACATTAGTAATATATGTATATGTATATATATATATTGAGAGATCGTTCCAATGAGTGATATACGCATATACATATATATGTATATATACATATATATATATATGGGACTATCGACAGATTTACTGCATTGGAACGCAACGATCCGAACAGCAGCTACCAAAGTCAACGACCCAAACCAAGCGAACAGAGAGAAAAGAACTTGAAAAGAGAATGAGAGCGAGAGAGAGAGAAGAAGGAGAAGGAGAAGGAGAGAGTAAGAGAGGACAGAACTTCACTTGCGTCATGTGATAAGGCAAGGCAGCGATTGCTAATCCCTGGGCATGGAAATTGATTACCTCAGCGTAGTGAAAAACAATAGAGGGACGGGCAGGGAATTGTATATAAAAGGGGGGCAAATATATATATACAAGGCGAGGCAACCAAAAAGAAACAAAAATAATAATAAAACAAATTTTGGTAGTCATATGTCAAGTGTGGGTTAGGCTAGGCGCCTGGCATTGACCGACTTTCTTAATTGAAGAACAAGAACAGTAGAGAAAGAAGAAGCAGAAGCGCCTCATACTTCCGGGAAGCATAGGGGCGCTCTATTACTCACATTAATGTAGGCGTCAAAAAAATGTTATTGAAATCAAATGAAATTCAAAACGAAAGAAATTCGCATCCATATATGTATATATATATATATATCTATGTCAAAGTCATATGGCTGTCAACCAGATGTTACCTTACCTTGCCTTAAACAGCGAAACCAGAACGGTAAACGGACGGTGGATAGGAGAGAGAAGGTAGGGGCCAGACGCAGGGGGAACAGGTAGGAGCAAGTCGACGAAATTCTTGACACCTGTCCGTTACGCTCGCATTACCAATGGCACGAGCATCGAGCAGTCAACAGCCAAACAGCTCCAATTTAATAAATAGTCATCAGCTGACGAAGATTTGAAAAATGTTACGGAAATGGCAAATCGAAATGCTGAAGGTAGATCAGTAAGAATTTTAACACTTTATAACGAAAACAAAGATTGATCGAAATTTGTTTTAAATAAAATATAAAATTTGATCAAATGGCCAAATATGAAAATATTTTAGATATTCTGTATAGTCAATCAGAAAATCTTTTACTTAATTTATGGTATTTGACTCAGAAAATATATAAAAATAAATATTAAGTTGACGATCGTTCACAAATAAATAAACAGATTTATATGGGTTTTAAGTCTCAGCACAGTCTACTTAAGACTCTTATAAAGACTCTTAACAAGTAATAATTGATTGCAAAGATTTTGCCAAGTAATTCTTAAATTTGTCTAGAATTTTAAGATTAATATAGACTGAATAACAAATGAACTTTTTCGATATTTAAATATAAATAAAATTCAACGGAACACAATTATTTACTAAAACGTCATGCAAGAAGTAATGAAGAATGCAAAACTCAATAATAGCCCGTATACATCATATGTAGTTTCTTAGAATCCATTTCAATGATAGATGCTGCTGATTAATGATTTTGTTTTCTGGAAGCTCAACGACAGATGAATGCTGAATGTATATAGGATATATAGTATATTGGCATTATCTGCGGCAAGGCCGTAAATAATTCAGTTGCCAAAATTGTGCCTTGACTTCCTTATTTTGGCCGAGCTGTCAAAGAGGCGAATCATTTATTTTGATTTCTGTTTGCGGTTTTGACCTACTAAAAACGGCTCCCGAAAATTCTATGAGAGAGTGAAAACCAGAACGAAAAGAAAAATATGAAAAAAAAAAGAGTTCACTTCCGCTTTCAGTTTTTTTTTTTTTATTTACTTGTGGTGGCTTTATCGTTGGGGCTTTTAGTTCTTATCGAAGGCGGCGTGTGCAGAGAGCTCCCGAATGAACGAACTACTTGTTTATCTAAATTATCTGGCATATACTCTATATCTATTTGCTTGAACCAAATTGAATAAGTGAAACAAAAAATGCTTGAAAATGAAAGCCAATTGAAATCAGAAAGCAATTTAAATATATATATATATTTATAAATATATGTACATATACATATGTATATATGTGAAACAGCTGTGACAATATACAGGCTGGAATGGAGGAGCGAAGGTTTTGAAGACGGGTTTACTGAGCAAATTAACGTCAGAATAAATTGAAGGAAGTCACCAAAGTCAGGGAAAAACATGTGTCGATTGCTGTTAAATTAGGAGGTTTTATATATATTTTGTAGAAGGTTTATGTAGTATAAGATTTTCAAAATATACTTAGATTAGAGATTGACAAAAAAAAAATGTTTATTATAAACAAATTTATGTATGAAATATTTGCTCTATAAATAAATTTTATAAGCATAATAAAAACATAAAAATAAATTGTAAACATCATAAACTAATACATATGTACATATATATGGCCTTACCGTATCTACAATTTATGAATATCTAGTTATAATAAAAATGCAAAATATCAAAACGCTTATCTCGATATCAAATGCTGCATAAACTGAGCTGAGCGCAGCTCTTTGAAATTTTTGCGTCTTTGCCACGTTCACAAATGAATTTATAGATGCGCCAGATGCTTGATAAGCAGCAAAACTCATTATATACATATATATATGTACGTACATACATACATATGCACATATATAGAAATATATATATTTTTACTTTCACTTGAAAATTTATTGGCTCGAAATGTTCTGCAATCAGCAGAATTTTAATTCTGTATTTTATTTTTTGCATTCGTTTTGCTTGCTGTTAAAAAAAAAAAGTATTCTGATAATGTGGACTGCTATTATCACGTTATCAACGCCTTCAACAGTTACCGAGTTGAAAAAACGTCACGAACAGTTACATCAGCATTTTTTTGGCCACAAGAAATGATGCGTGTGGCAAGTGTGTTTGCACAGTGGAACGCATGCAGCGGAAAATAAAGTTCAATATGATGAAGCACCCGTCAAAATTCTGATTATGACTTTATCAAGAGCCGATTAAGAAATGAAGTCGAAATTTTCAATAACAAGTTATAAATATATATTTAGATATGGAAAATTGTATAATTTCTCCACTATTTAATGTGTTTAGCTCTCGTTTAGCCCACATACATAAATTTGCATTTATAGGTCAGAAAACAAACCTTTTCACGTTTATTTCCCTAAACGTAATAATTCTAGTTGTATTTTTCTTTTTCGCTAGCATTTACAGCTCAGCGAGCCGCCAAGCTTCCCCCTCTCACAGCCCCTTAAAGCACTTAAATAGTTGTATACGAAATGAATTGCGTCTTATGCGCACTTGCATACGCCGCTATACTATATGCATATAAAACCTTTTATAGTACATGCACACTATGTACTCTATATACTATATAGCCTTCCGAAACCCAATGCGAAATACGACGTTTGCTAATTTTCTTTTTGTGCGCAAACCAAAATGTAAAAAAATATATATATATATATATATGTATATAAAACGCAGTTTGACCTTCAATGAAATTCGATGCGCAGCTCCAAACCAAAACGGGGCTTAAATTACGCCCTACAAAGGGGTTAAATGGAAGGCGAGCTGCTTGACCAGAGGAGTGGGGGAGGGTAATGTGTGAGTATTGAAGCTATGCTAAGCTGAGCTAAGCCTAAGCGCCACTCGATAAATGGAAACAACTTTCTAATTAATGACGTAGACATTTAATTCATCTATTCACTGGGCATGCGATATTTTACAATAACAAGATCACAACGAAATACGGCACCAAAAGTAATTAGAGAAAAACAAATAGCGAAAAATAATCACATAAATCAGATCTTAAGCGAAGTCAGGCTACACTAACAACGGGAAATTTTAACGCCAACCAAAAGCTAAAAATAAAATTCTTTAAAATTTAAGCAAATCATTAATTAGTAACATTAAAATACATTTTTAATATATGCTTAAGGTGACTTGATAATTTATAAATAATATGCCTATCACACTTTGTGTAGAGTATTTGCAGCTCAGCATTGGGTAATTCTCTCTTTGTTGCCATTCAAAAGCTGCTCTTCTGCCCAGCCTAGCCTGTAATGCACAGCAGCAACAACAACAACAACAGCAATGAGGCTCTCCCTCCCATAAGACGACGATGATTACAGCACACGCCTTTGACGTCGCGTCGTCTGTGAGTCGTCTCGTCACCAAGCACACACACATGCACACTTGCGAGAAGTAATTTTGCATTTGTGGTTAGTTTGTGTTAGTAGCTGCAACGATCGTTGAGCCGGCGCATTACAGCGTCTGAGGCGCACCCCCTCGTTCGTTGCTCACTAGCTCACATGGTCGGCGCGCTGCCGCTCTCGCACACACAACACATGCATACGCATACGCACACGCACAGACACAGACACATACACATGCACATACACAGGCACAGGCAAGCAAGCAGTCATGCGTTCGTTTTGTGTGTGTCTAAAAATAGCCACAAATATTGCTGTTGATTTTTATACGGACGTCGACGTTGGTTTTTGTTGTTATTGTTGTTATTATTGTTGTTGGTGCTGGCGCTGCTGTTGCTATCAACCATCACCTATCAATGTGTGACTGTTTGTTGTTGCTTTTATTATAATGCGCAGAGTGTTATGCTTATTGTTGTTGCTTAAAAATAAACTTTGCTGCGCGTGGCAATTTTTTTTTTTTTTAGAAGCTTCACATACATATGTATTTACCTCTCACTCTCTGAGCGCGTAGGCGCACTCTCTCGCTCTTTAGGCAAGCATGTGATAAAATGTTTATTCATGCTGTAGCTATCGCTCTCGCTCACACTTGCTTGCTCTGTTGTTAACTTTTCAATTTTGCAAAAATTGGCAAATTTCACTACGAAAAAAAGTTAATGCTTTTTGTTGAAGTGTGTGTGCGTGTTTTTTTCAGTTAGTTTCTCACGCGCACATTTTTAGCATCTTTGCGCATTTTTGTTGTTGTTACTGCTGCTTTTTGTTTGTAACGGACCGCTGCTCTGTGAATTGGGGGGCGTTGCATGTCTGCACTGTTGGTTTTTTCGCAGTCGACGCCTACTTGAAAAATGTTAACTGCACTTTTCAATGGAAGCAATTTCCGAAGAATAGAGAAAAAGAGTTGCTTGGGCAATTTTATTGGGACATTTGAATTTCCCTTTGTGCGCCATGCAGTGGAACTGAAAGCATGATAAGTTATCAAATCCCTGCACATCTTGTAAGATAATTGTACTACTCTACTTATCGTATCATTTCTTGTTGTTGTTAATAAACAAAGTAATCTGAAATTATCTTCTAGCTAATCAAATATTTTTAAAATGATTCAATTGCCACATGGAAATGGAATTTCCTTTGCACTCAGTCGTGTTTGCCATGCTAAGCACATACATACATACATACACATACAATTCATTCTGTGATCTGGGTTGCTAAGCAGTCGCTTCTAATCACATTTTGCACACAACCTGCCCCACGGTCTGACAAGCTCAATGGAATTGGCCGTGAACGAAAATCAAAGAGAATAAAATAGAAATTGTTGAACAGGTGTTTCCAAGTGCGAAAAAGGGAATACCTCCGATTACGTTTGAAATTCGTTTATAAAGTTTGTTCGCTCTTGCTGTTGTTGTTGTCTTCAAATTGACACCGTCGCTCTTGCGTGTATGTGTGTGTGTTGTTGTTGTTGTTGTTGTTGCTGTAATATTGTGACAGGCGCCAAACGGCGTTTTATTGATTTATGAGCGAGTGGAATGATTGATTGATGATTGGCTTTGACTTTCGGCTGTATTGTGATATTTGCAATTCAAATTCAGCCAAAATACAAGAAAAACAGCAAATGAGAGATAGAGAGCACGCATACACATACACGGACGTATCGCAAAGAAAGCGCCGTGAGAGAATGAAGGAGAGACAGAGAGAGAGAGAGAGAGAGAAATTAAATGAAAGCAGAGAAGAAAATTATTGATAGACGTCAGTTGGCTGTTGATCTAAACCAAAACGTTGGGATCCATGGCGAGGGGCGGTGGGTGGTGGGCAGGAATGGGCCGATTGGCGACGAGGACAGTTGGACGGACGAGGCGAGCACATGATTGAAATAAAACGTATAGCACAAAAGAATCCCAACAAAAAGGAAAGCAACAAACACACAACAAATAACAAAACAAAATAAAAGGAATACATATGTATTCATTTATTTTAGCTCATAAATTTAATGCCAGACGGACGGCATAAGATGTACCCAAAATGGTTGCTCCCTAGTTGCCACAGTCTATCCCTGTCTCGCTCGCTCGCGCTCTTCTTCAATTGTATCTAATATCGCCACAGTGTGTCAATTATCAATGATATCCCAATGAAATTATATAGCTGAAACTGCGTTTCCTTGATGGATGACGATATTTTATGATTGTTATTGAATTTCATGAATTTTTGTTGCTATATTTGGATTACTTTCTTTGAGTAATCCAATATTTTAACATTGAAATATAATTTTGTTCCCATATATAGAAAATATTCTTCATTTCGTTCTCATCCATTTACTCTTACCTTTTGCCTACCTCTCCAGAACCCTCACTTTATCAACCTTTCCTGTTACTTTTTCCTTTACTTGTTCCTACCACCCATCATACTCAAATTGTCCACACCATATGCTAATCTGGCAGCCATTTCCTTTCGTCAAGTCGTTTGGGCTTTTGCCATTTCCGGTGGACAGGCGCCGCCGTCTATAGAGTAAATCGGAAAGGGAAGAGGGTATTTGGCTAGATTGAATTTTCTACTTGACCATAACCTTGAGTGTGCTATTATGGAAATTGAATGCGGCAACCAATCGACCTCCCATGAGGTAAGCCGCACTGCTTATTCAATTCCATAAAAAGTAGTATGTTAGCATATTAGGTAGTTATAATTTTAGCCCATGGCAAACAAACTCGATTATATTATCTATATACATTATATTTAATAACATATTTCATTTTATACATGCACATACATATGTAGTATATGTGGCACGATTTTCACAATGGAAAACTTTTTCCTTTATGCATGTCAAACTCAATTTGTTATTTATTTAGACAACTTTTTGGGGAAGGCAAAAAGAAAGAATATCTCCCTGAACTTAAATAGATAGTAAACAAACGTCGTGAAAAATCGAACCAACAAACGGAACTACTTGTGGCATGATACGAGCCAGCTACCACCAACGTTTTCTACGTCCTTAACTGTTCGTTGACTTGACTGAAATTATTTTTACAAGGAATATATTATTTATCGATTTTTTTTTCTTTAAAGTTAATTAATATTTGTGAATATTTAAAGTTAAAGGAATATATATCGATTTGTTTGTGAAGATTTACTTTTTCTGAAACTTACTGTTATCGATAAATATCGACTGTTTATTCTTTAATATGAGTCTACAATAATTACAATAATTAGTATTCATTTAATTTCATTGTAAAGCTGAAGTTATTTGAAAACAAAGAAATGCATTTTCCGACCTTTTCTTCCATAAGTATTCCAAGTCAAGTTCCAGTGAGTAAACAAGTTATCTTTAGATATCTGAGTAGCAGCTGAAAGGGTTTAAAGGGCAGCCAAGAAGTTGTGACTCGTGTTGTTTACCCTGTTTAGCCGGATACGGGGTTCGCTGGTATAACGAACGACCTTGACAGCGAAAAACTTACTATCGGATGTGACTGAAAATGGAAAAAAAAAAACAAAAACAAGCAACTTAAATGGAGGGATGGGGGGAAAAACTTGATTATGGATTTGCATTTTGGGCTGGAAAACGCAATTTGCAGTCGTCGTGGACTGCAAATGAAAATCAATAAAAATCGCAGCAGACGGCCAAATGTGAAATGGAAAAACGGGAGAATGTCAAATGGCGCTACAAGCGCTAAAAACTGAGTGAAACTGAAAAGCTAACTGAACGTGAAAGTTGCAAAAAGAAGAGTGGTGAGAAGGAGGGGGAGGAGAAGAGGAGAAGTAGGGTGCAGGAGCAATGGGTAACGCCTTTCTTTCATTAGCGCCTCTGCCTAAGGGGCTAAGTGGGCGTGCGAGTGTGTGTGTGTGTAGCTGTGTCTGTGTGGGCGTGTGAGTGCGGGGGCGTTGTCTGCCATAAACGCTGCGAGTTGCCACAAAATTTTCGCGTAGGTTTAAACGTAGATTTAAGCGCAGATTTAACCTGAGGCTGAGCAAGCTACAATCTACATCTTGTTCAATAGGATGCTGTTGTTGGTAGAGCTGCCAGTAAGTTCAAGTGAACTGAACTGGATTAAGGATCGGTAAATTTGTGAACATCTACTACTACTATATATCTACTGCAGTTTGATCTGGAAAACTTTGAAACTCGAATTTGAACAAACAGAGATTTATTGAACTGATTCCTATTTCAGTGAATAAGTTTTTTTGAACTGATTCCTCCCACAGCATGCTAGCCAGAAGTTATGAAGCCTAGACCAAACTAAATATGATTTAATGTTTCTGTCCTATATTCCAAATAGAAATATGATATTTATACGCTTTTGTTGCTCGAAACTAATTCGAACTAGCTCATTATTAACTTATAACTACTCAAGTAATAAAGTTTTCCTTTAGTTTTTAAGCGGAATTATATTCGCTCATTAGCGTTCATTTGTGGGCGTTGGCGAAAAAAAAAAAATATGCACAAGTGTGCAAAGTTAATAAGCGTAACTGCGTTTGCTTCACGACGTCGAGGAATATGTGTATATGGAGGGTAAGCTGAGAAAAAAATATATATATTTGTTATACATTAAGTAGGACATTCTTGAGACTGCCCTCGTAAATATTTATATCTACGTAGTATCAGTTTCTGTTCACAAGGCAGGGGGGCGAGCGGCTGTTGCAAAATTTGCGTGACAAAATGCACTCTGGTTATCGCGTCGCTTCGCTTTGCCTGGCCCAAATTGGAGCTGGAGGTGAGATGGGCAGAGGCAAGAGGCGCAGAGAATGGGAAAGGTTTTCCATAATGCATTGTCTTTTCGCACCTAATTACGCCCTCGCGTAGTCCACTGTTTGTTAATTCATTAAGCATATTTGCCTAGCAGAGGCAACAAAAGAATCATTCCCCTCCACTCTGCCCCCCCATTGTATATAGAACCTGGCCGAAGAGAATGTTTGAAGTTTATGCGAACTTAAGTGGGCTTTCGTGTGAGTTGCAGTTAAACAAGCTATTGATTGCCTCAAACCCATTATCAATTCGAACATTTCTTTTTATTTTTACTGACGCACATTTCGCTTGTGCCTTATTGGATTTGCGAGCATTTCCGGAGGTCGATGTCCGCTCTATAAAGAAACAAAAAATCTGAAAATTTGCATACTACAATTGAGCGAAAATGTAAGGAAAGAAACATACATACTTATACGTATATATGTGCAAATATAGCAAAAATTTCTCTTCGTTCACGAAAAGCTATCAGCTTGATTCAAAATGTTCGCCACACGTATTGAAATTTTGAGCAATTATACTAATTTATATAATTAATAAATTGAAAGAGAGGAAACTTAAGATGTCTCATGATAAGATATGGCCAACATCAGAAGGATCAAAGCAAAATACCGCGCAGCATCTCTCCTACTGACAATGAAAAACACTATCTCAATCAATATAAGTTTCGATAAGAGCCAAACAGGATAGAGTCACTACTATAAAAAGAGCTTGTGCCTCTTTTTCGGTCATCATTAGTCTGAATTCCAGTCAAGATGAGAGCACAATACGGTAGTTATAGTGTGACATACCTTTTGCAGAGGTCCTTTATTGTTATATCTTGAACACTTGCAGTCCTTTTGGCTTGCCTTGCCCTCCTGGCTGTCGCCATCGAAGCTGCCTCCATTAAATCATCGGCTAGCAACGATCTTTATCGTCGCGTTGTTTGTGTTAGTAAGCCGAATGGATTCCGTACTCTTCAACCTGGTAGCTGCTCGCAGTACTTCGAGTGCTTGGCTGGTGTTGCTGTACAAAAATCATGTGAACGTTTCTATGATCCCAATGTCCAGCGTTGTGTTAACTACAACACCGGCTGCACCGAGGAAAAACAGTTGAGCGACTCGAAACCGATCGCTGGCACTGTGGTAGCATCAGAGCCGTGCGAAACGACAACTTCTCCATGTGTTGAGACTACAACTCCTCCTTGTGCTCCTGAAACTACAACCACCACCTGTGCACCACCAGCAACACCGACAACCCTTACAACAAAAACAACGACAACAACTACATCCAAAATAACCACAACAAAAACAACTACAACAACTACGCCCAAGACAACCACAACAACAACAACCACTTGCACCACACCAACAACAACCACAACAAAAACAACTACAACAACTACGCCCAAGACAACCACAACAA
>NW_022045882.1:795373-810103 GCF_001654015.2 Drosophila navojoa
CAAAGTGAATTAAGCAAAGCCAACAAATGCAAATAAAAAACCCCCCTGGCCACGCCCCAAAAATAAAGTTAAAATTCACTTTGTTTATTTTGCATAATGATAAATGAATACAATTTCAAGATTTACAAAGCGCATACAAAAAAATAAAACTCAGGCAGATTTATTTTGATTTTTATTATTTCTTCTTATTTTTTTTATAACGACTTTAATTAATTTGTTGGGTTTTTTTTATGGTCTGGCAACGCTTTACATGCATAAAAACAATACCGGTTTGGCTGTTGATTTTTACGTTGTTATTTCTTTTTTTTTTTGGTAGTTTTACACAATTAATTTCAATTTGGATTAACTTTGTCATTGACACGTCGCTACGCAGACCCAGGGGCAAAAAAAAAAAACAAAAACAAAATAAACTACAGCAAAAATTACCATGCTGCATGCAAAATATTCCCAGTTTCTACCTATATATATTCATGTGTGTGCGTGTGTGTATATGCATATCTGTAATCATATTCAACTTTCACTTTCGTAAGCAAAAGCTGCAAATATTGTGATCTGAGGTTGATTATCAATGCCTGCGAGCCACAGTCAAATGACAATTGTGATTGTCAACAGGTGGCAACGCCCAAAAAGAAATCACATTATTTGGCGAGGGTATATCATATATATGTATCCAATATATGCTAAACCTTAAAAATTTGTTTATATGTCTAGTTTTGAGCTAGTGAATCAAATTATCAAGGAACTGAACTAATTCATTTTATGGAGTATGAATATACGGTTTAGGAATGGAATATATGGCATATGGTATATGATATGGGGATACTTCATATTTTATTTAAGTATATATATAGATATTTTAGGCATGTATACATCCATTAATGGATTATTAGTGAAAGTATCGTTGGGCTTAATTAGTCTTATATATACAATAATATATATGTATATTTAGGTTATTTAGTCGTTGACTCTACAAATATAATTCTTTTTCCATTCTGAACCATAAAGTATATATACATATATATACTTTGAAATCATTTTTCAATCTTTGTGTTTTTTTAAAGATGATTTATTTTGTTTTTGGAAATTGCGTAGGCCTCAACACACTCAGCCACCCTAGCTGCCCGTGCCTCCCCCTTCCTTATATCGTATCCTAAATAAATATAAGCGTGGGCGTTCTTTAGATTTATGCCTAAGATGTTTCTTTTCACAGCAATTCTGTTTTGTCGGTCATTTTTTTTTTTAATTTCTGGAAATTAAAAATGTTTTACTAGAAACGCAAACGCCTGCAATTTGTTGTCACAGTGAAGCTTGTCTAAAGGTAGCTCCAAGTATATTTCTGTGACTTCCACTTTTATCTCCAATTTCGAAACTTACCATTGATAATTATGCTTATCAAATGTATAGATAGTCCAATTACAGATAAGCTTTCAGACCTTATGTCGCTCTATGTGCTACATTCAAGAACCTTTTTTTATGCATTGGTAAATGTTACTCAAAGTGTGGACTTTGTGCTGGGGAAACTTATTCGTCAGCCATTAGGGTATTCTTATCTGGCAATAGAGCTTTTTATTGGAGGGAATACTGTATTATATTAGTATGGTTTCGCGTCTATTGAATATTAATGTTAAGCAATAATTTATTATATTTTTAAGGCTTGGCTCCAAGCTTGAATTGCTAATTTAAACAAGATTGAAGCCAGAAAACATTTTAATAATAATCAAGCTGTAAAACGTGTTATATGTATGTAGTCTAAAGAGCGAGCGAATAAAGTAAAAGTCATTTGAGGATCATACAAAAATTGTTTATTGTTATTGGAATTTGAAGAAAACAATTTTTGTTTTAACGTGATATTTAAAAAAATATATATATTAATTTCCTTAATTAAAAGAAAAATAATAAGCTCAAGAAATAAAATGCAATTGTTTTGCTGCCTGCCCAGCCTGATCAATTTTGAATCTTTTTACCACGCTTTGCACTACTCAACACTGTTAGCATTGTCTCTTACAACACTGGCGCTGTTTTGGCGTTGCTTTCGTTTGCTGCTTTTAGAGTTGAGAAAAAAAGATATTAATAAATTATCTTATTATATTTTCTTTGGAATTGTCAAACTCTTTGTTTATATTTGATCAACACATTTATTTTCCATAAAATATAGCTTAATTATTAAGGACACAAATATATAAAGTAAATTGTCGACTATGTATGTGTAATTGTGTATGTAAATGTAAGTACAAATATTGCTTACATCTAATTACAATAACGTTTATAATTAAAATCACAATATAATCGCTCTTTCGAAGAGGTTTTTTACTCCTCTTCTTCTTCTGTTTTTCATGATTTTCATGTTTCACATTTGCGTGTTTGTCTTTGTATAGAAGGAATCAAGCATCAATGAACCGAGTGAAGCAACCGACGAACAAACGGGCACACTGCCAAAAGTGTTGAAACATTCATTTTCTGCTGCTTTTGGCAAGTGTGCCCTAATTTTTTTTTTTTTTTTTTGTTTTGTTATTGAGCACGCTCAGCACTCATTCACTCACATTCTCTTCAGCTGCTGTAGCTGCTGCTGCTGTTGTTGTTTATAGAACGGTCATGGCGATGAACATGAGCAAGACGATGATGAGCCAAGGGCAAATGAACATTAGGCAGGCCACCTCAAACATATTTGCGCTGTAGTTGCTGCCTCCTCTTTGCTCTTTATTCTATTTTGTTTTTGTTTTTGTGTTGAATATAGATCTCAGGTGGTGGACAACTTGTTGCTCTGCTTGCACTTGTAGTGGTAGTTGCAGTTGCTCTTTGCTGTTGATGCTGCTGCTATTGCTGCTGTAGCTGCTGTTGTTGCTATTGTCACACAGTTTATACGCTGTTTGCTAGCCTTTTTTTTCGCACAACTATTACGGTTGCTTGTTGCCGTTGTTTCTGTTTTGGTTTTTTGCTTCTGTTGCGTCTGCTGCCATAACACAACGACCGTACGACGTTCACTGTCACACTGAACGGCTAACCGCTTCGAATGTCTGCTGCCTTCACTGCCTTTGCTTTGCTTTGCTTCGCATCGCCGGTTTGTTTGCCTTCTTATGTGTGCGTGTGTGTGTATGTGTATGTTTGTTGGCAATCGTCAATCAGCCTCTCTCGTTCAGCACTCGACGCTGTTTCTTACGCTCCGATCGGTGCTGTTACTGCTCTCTCTGTCAATCTCGCTCTCTTTGTGTCACTCTCTGTGTCTGCCGACAGCGCTTATAAATCCGCTTACCTTTGCAATTGGAGCTGGCGCTGGTGCTGGTGGAGGGTACAGCAATTGCGTTTTATTTCATTGACCCCGGGGCAAATGATGATTTTGCTCGTTGCTGCATTCCGCATGAACAAGCACAATTCTAACAGAACTAATCGAAGCTTGAAGAGCGCACTTATCAGTGAGAAGCTGAGCTTTGACTTACAGTGCAATGCAATCGTAAAAGCTGCCACCGAATCGCATAGAGAGGTGCTTCAAAACTGAAAGCTTAGAATAAAATAGCTTTTTCTTCCCAATCTTTTAATAAGACATCAGCTCGATGTAATGTGTATCAGGTCCAAGTGGCAGATTTTTCAAGGAGCTGGAAATTTGAAATACTGAAAAGCCAAAAGGGATGTTCCAAAAGTGATAAATTAGGAAAAATTTGTTAAAATCGTTTTCCAAGACATATATACTTTTGTCTGAGATGCTAAAACTAAACTGAAAATATTTGTGTGTGTCAGGTACTTACATAATTTTGAATAGGTAAATGTTTTAAAACCAAAGGTGTAAATAGATTTATTATATATACCTTAGACACACTGCATTGCATACATTTCTCTAAAGTTGATTAAAACTTTTCCATTGACGAAACGCTTATCTGTTCGACCTTTACAGAACTGATTCGATTGTAATACACTATGAGGGCCATATGGAAAATTACAGTCAACCTGTTTTGGAGTTGGTTTTCTCTCTCTTTTGCTCTTTCCCTTCGTTCATAGCTCTTCAATTCGATATGCATTGTCATTAATAAAGACCGCAAGCACCAACGATCTATGCCTAATCTTATCAGGGCTCTCTTTAGCCACACAAAATGTAATACACATGTCCCCAGCTACTTCAGAAATTGGCAATTGTGCTAAAAATATTGTATGACCCATAATATAAATATAATAAAAGTAATATATGTGTATATGATCGTATCAAGTCGCTTGTATATTGAGGGACTTTTCTGTTTGTACAATTACAAATTGATTGGCTTAATTAAAAAAAAAAAAACTTTAACTTCGACTGCTTATTAAATCTATTTATATTCTTGTTTCATTGCAGGTATGTTTGTGACTCATGTGTTTTACTATAATTAAATAGATAGATGAGTGTAAGTAATAAGTATCAATTATATAAAATGGAATGTGGGGATACATATATCAATGTAGACATTTATAGAATATATACAAAAAATAGAAAATATACATAAATATATAATGATTGAAAATTGCTAAGCCCATATACGTTTTCCTCAGTATATGAAGTTTTATATAACTGTCGTGGAGCTTGACAATAGAATTCTAATAAGAATTTCATAGGAATGCGTTGCATGAAATTGAATACCGTCAATATATAGAGAAACAAACGTGCCTATATCACGAATAATCTCCTATATACATATATTTTTGCGATATACAGCTACAACTGATTAAAGTGCTTTTCCAATTGCCCAACTGTCCAAACACTCTGTACACTTTCTTTTGTTTATGTTTTGCGACCTATGTAGGTCATGTGCCAGTTCTGCCAAACACAGAGTGAGAGAGAGAGAGAGATAGAGAGGGACTGATAGGGGTTTAAGGAGAGCAACAGCAGATGCAAGGAAACGCATGCAATTAACATAGTTCACTCAAGTAAAAAGATGAAGGAGCAGACAAGTGGACGAGTGTCCTTAGCCTATGCCGTTGATTCGGGTCCAGTGTCCTTCCCAACAGTACTTAACTCGTGGCTTACGACATTGATTAGACAGAGCCTCGAGCCGAGTGACTGTGATTAAATATTTACATTTATTATTTGTTTTGTCATTTCTTTTTGTTTTTGTGGTCCTCGCACAAGGTCCTTAAAATTGTGCGCCTCGTTGATTATTTATAAATTGGCGTAATTAGTTAGACAGTCAGCGAACCATCGACAACGACCCAATCAAAATTAGGACAATGAGCGCCAGAGAGGCAGAGAGAGAGAGAGAGAGAGAAAATAAGAATTCACTGCTCTCTCACATCGCTCTCAAAGCGTGCAGCGTTCATTTCTGCAAGGCAGCAGCAGCTAGCACACATACACACACACACACACACGCACACCCTCTCTCACGCTCTGTCTGCTTCGCTAGCTGTCTGTCTATTGTTGTGATTGCTGCCAGTTCACCACTCACACAACGCACTTCACCTCACCTTACCATAGCTCACCACTTGTTTAGCAGCGATGACCCAGCCACATTTGTTTGTATTTGTATTTATGCTAAGCATATGCGCAGGCGCCTTTTGCAGCAGTAGAGCATAGTATGTGTGTGTGTGTGTGTATATGTAGTAAATCGTTTAACGTGCTCTCTGTATTTATATGTGTGTGTATACGTGCGCGAGAGAGCGCGGAGCCTAGTGGCATGGGCTAATTAGTTTGTGTGGCAGCACTGCTTGGGAACGGGCAACCACCCACACACACACACACACACACATGAGCACGCACTTTGCCTGGTCGCTTTTGCCTAATCAAAGGCAATTGCAACATAAACTTTTGCGCGCGCTCGCTCTGCCGCTCTCACGCTCTCGCTCACGTGGCAGAAATGAACTTGCAGCGAGCGAGAGAGAGAACTCGTATATGTGTCTGTGTGTGTGTGTCTGTGCTGCTGCTGCTTGCGCTCATCTGCATGACCGATGAACGCGCCAAACGGGTAAAACACAAAAAAGCTACCCTCAGAGTGCTGCTGCGGCTGTCAATCTATACTTTGGCTTCTTTCTAACCAACAAACAACACACAGGCAAAGCAATTCTGTGTGAATAAGTGAAAAGATAATTTATAGATAAATATAAATATATTTAAATTTCAAATAGCGAAACACAAAAAAAAAAAAATAAAAATAAAATTCGCTAGTTAACGCTGCCGCGTCTTATCTCGCGCCCCTGCAGCAAGCAGTAGCAGCTCGTCTCTGTGTGTATGAGTGTGTGTGTGTGTGTGTGCGCGTTTTTTCACTGGTATTAGTGGCAAATGCGGAAGTTGTCGTCGCTGCCATCGTCAGTCTTCGTCGGACTTCGCAAGTGTGCAACGCAGTTGCTTACATCAAATCAAAAAAAATACAAAATAAAAAGCAAAGTGCAAAGTAATTTGTGTTACATAAAATACAAATAAAAATAGAAAATCAAATTAAATATAATTAGAGCTGTGCAATTTTTTTGTTATTATTATAAAACGTACGAATCGCAATCAAAATTCATTAGCAAACGTCTCAGCCCTAAAACTCGACCAGGCGTCCGTTTCCACTCTCACGCGTTCGCTCTTCGCGCTCTCTCTCTCTCTCTCTATCCCTCACTCGCTCTCGCTCTCCTCCACACACAGTGTACGTGTGTGTGTGTGTGTGTGCGTCTGTGTTGCAGTAATTAAACGTGCGTGCAGCCAGCTGCCCCTTGTGCTTCCCCCTTGCTCCATATTATCTCGCCCCCCACCGCTCCATCACACTACAGTTACTTTGGCAGTTCTCTAACTGTTTCGCGCCTATTTCGCCTACTCGTTTCTATTCCCGTTCGTCGTGTGGAGCAAGCAACAAAAATTTCATTCATGGAAAACAAAAACAATCTAGAAATTGCCTTTAATAACGGAAATATATTTATTAAAAGGTAACGAAAATTCATTTTTATTGTTCGAAATTCAAGTTTTTTTCTTTTGATTTTCAATTGTTTGACTAAATTCTGATACATATTTATCAACATATCAGAAACCTCGACATAACATTCCTTATCTTTAATCCCAAATCTCTCTACATTCATATGCAAATTGTATATAAGAAGTCCATTCAAGGCTACGCATGCGCTCTATTTTAGCAGTTTTATTTTAAGGGAGAATTTGTAGTGTTATATAACAGTTGTTAAGGTCAAAGTGAAAGTGATTTAGCTGAAGGTCTAACTAAGCATTTTAATCGCACCTCATTTGCGAGCTAGTTATTCTGGTATTTTTTAAATTGACATCAACTTGGCTCAAGGCTCAGAAAAATGAATGTTAAGTGCTTTGTTAAGTGATATTTAATGCGGACTTATATTTAGTTTTGACTAGTAATAGTTCAAGGGTTTTCTTTTTTTTTGACATAACATTTTAAGTGATAAATATTAAAATAAACAAAATGAATCAAAAATGAATCGAAAAAATTGAACAAAAAAAACTTATAATAATAATAATAAAAAAAAATTAAACAAATGAAAGGATAACATTAAATTCAAAAATAAAAATAAAATAAAATCAAAATTAAATTAATTTAAATTTGTTAAGTATTTTAATGTGTCAAGGCATCTTCCCAAATAAAGAATCACAATATATATTTATAACGAGGCTTTCCCTTTTTGAACTGAATCGTTTCATCATATTGAACAAGTTCCCAAGACAACATTCGGAACCATCGCTGTTATTGAGCGTTTAGCGGTTTTTCTTCAAAACCAAAAATCGATTATTCTTGCTACAATTCCTTCTCATGTCCAAACTGGCAAACTAGTTCAGTTCCCCCAAATTGTAAGTGCTATCATTAACATGTTTGGCAGAGCCCATAAAAATCAACATATGAACACGCCTCTACACAAACAACCCCTGAAATTAATCCATATATAAACTCTTGCAGAGCATGCGATGTTTATCTCCAACATACACAATAATCACGCGTCCAAATTCGAAGTTTTTGGCAACGTCTTCCTGCTAGATAAAGCCAGGCACAGAAGTTGATAGTGGGATAGCGAAAAGCAGAAACAATAGTCCAATGCCATTTGGTATGTGAGTGTCCTTAACGTCCGAAATAGCCTTCGTCAATCAAATGGCCTTTTGAATAGCTCGCGATAAACCCCCCACAAAAGTCGCCTCATCAAATTGCTTTTCCAATAATTTCGCTTGAACTTGTTGGGATTTCCATGAATGTATGTATGTAGATGTGGATACATAGTACATAGGGTGTACGACACAGGTATGCCAGGGTCATTGCATCAATTGAACTGTGCAACATGCCTCTTCTGGCAGCATTTAAATCAACAATTCCTACTCGTATCACCTGAATTGTCTGTCCATTGATTTTGCTCAATTCTATTGATTGTCTCTGTCTCTGTCTCTATTTTACACACTCTCCATCTCGCTCGTTTTCTGTCTTGCTATTCATTCATTCAGCTTGGCTTTCTTATTCTATTTTTGTTTTGCATAAGTTAAGCATGTGGAATACCGTTTTTAGACAGCGAAATACCCTGGATAATTTACATATGCTATATTTTAGTTTATACAAGAAGCTAAAATTTGAAAATGCTTCATTGCATTCTTTATAATATGTAAATTTACTTTTGTCATGTTATCTTAAGAACACGCATACCAAATTATATAGCTCTATTCTTACTTAACTCAGAGATTGGCCTACGCATATAGATAGATGTAGGTATTCATGGCTATTCACTCAACCAACTGTTGATAGACATTTGTCTATCGCCTCAATTGTGACTCAGTTCTCTGCCAGCTGATATACCCCATTACAGGGTATATATGTATATACAATGAACTACATTGTCTTATAGTCATCGCAGTCGTTGTCTACGTCGTCGCCATTGTCATCTTTCATGGCTTCGTTTTCGATTACGCAATGCTCACTCGATTGCTGAAGTTTCATTTCATTCATTTCCACATTGTGGATTTTTCGTTGCCAAAAACAACAACAGCAACAACGACGCCAACAACTGGCGAACAACCCCTTTGTGGGTTTCCTTGGTTAGTCGCTGCGTATACGCAATATTTTTATAACTCTGACCACATTTCCTGGCATGCAGGCAGGGTGACCTCAACCTAAGTCAACACACCCCTACACAGAAAAATACCCAAAATAATAATAAAAGTGAAATAAATTGCCAGCTGGAATAATACAACTGCCATCGAGACAAACTCAAATGTCAATTTAAGCATTAGCTTTTCATGATCATTACGATCATTATGATGATTTAGCCAAAAGCAATAATTTTGCTAGCTCTTAATACCCTATGAACTGAATGGTGCTTAGAGAGGCTATGATGAGGTATCAAATGGAATATGAAAATATACCTTAATCCATTCTACTCTGATAAGGAAATCTTGAGAAATACCAAAGAAATAAACACTCCAAGGGCAAATGCTTATCCTATCTTTTATGTTATCTATATAGTTCCAATAATAATATTGAAAGATATATAGAATAATATCTATTCTCATAACTATTCAATTATAATTAATTTGTTTCCTCTATAAATATTTATAAATTTGTAATAAAAACTTTCCCTTTATCTTATATATGCATAAATATTTATATACTCACACATACAGGGTATTCCTAAGTTGTTCACTTTCTTGTCTCTCATTTCTTTTCGCTTGAATGCAATTTTATTGTTGTTGCGGTTTTTTGTGCTTTTTGCCTGTTTTGGCATTTTGGAAAATGAATTTGAGATTTTGCTATGCTGATTATTTTGGCATTTATTATAGACATTTTTCAATTGCTGTTGTTGTCGTTGTGCGATTTGTTGTTGCCATAGAGCTACCCACTTTGATGATAGGCTAGTCGCCGGCCACGTCCCTTGAGGTAGATCGCCACACAGCTGCCATAAGATTGTTGCCCCACACGTTAATTTAACTAATGGCCCTACGGCCCATTAAGAAGACACGACTTTTCGCCTGCATAAATCTATATAAGAGTGGATATACATACATATATATGTACATATATATACTCATATTCGTATTTGCGTCAGCTGTGTGAAACTTTATGGAATTCATCGAGTGGCGCGCGCGGTTTCTTTTGAGTGGATTAAGCGATAAAGTTGACTCTGAGGGGTGCAGCTGACGTCGCTTAGAAAAGCATCAATTGATATTTATTGACTGGCAGATCATATCGACTGCTTGTCTATTAAGTATTTCTTGGAAGAATTGTAGAAACTTACATTGTTGATGATGATTAAAATATCATATAAGTTGTAAGAAGTGTTGTAATGATAGGGTTAATATATTGACTAATGTTCATTGAATAATTTGTATTTAGGGTTTTTCAAGCACCGCTTTTTAAATGCAATTTATATTAAATAGAGAAAATGCTATTATTTATTAAAAATATGTTATAGAAAATAAATTATATTTAATTTGATACAATATATATACATAAGCTTTAACTTCAATTTAAAACTAGCTATTCTTGAAATGAAAAAGTTAGCTTAGATTATAGATATATATTCTTAGGGAGCTATAAGGAAAAGATCATACCTAAACCATACAGATATTGATGAGCTGCTCTAGATTTCTTTAAACTTTCCACTCCAGGGAAGTGCAGCTAGGAAACTATAGCTAAATAAGTGAATTGGCTATGTAAGACTTGGACTACAAATCTTAAATCAATGATAGAACTTTGACAATTGAAGTATAATACATGGTTTATCTTTTCCACACAATTTCAGTTGAATTACTAAACTAGGTTAACTAAGTAGCTAATCTTAAGCTCTAAGTAGAACTTATTGTTCTTCAAAATATTGATGGACTGTATAAATTCGATTTGGAAATCATAGAACTTCATCTAAACTGTATTTAACATTATAAATCATAGATGCAACTACAATTACCTCATATTACACATGCTCCTTCAAATAGTTTCCTCTCATGTTCGTACTCAAAATCCATTCCAAAATATCTATCTCCTATATATATATATCTTTCGATCTCCAAGCTCATTTAACATAGAAACTACATCTGCTGTTTGCCTCTGCACATGGCTGTAAAAGCTGAAAATATCAAGTTGACCTCCAGCTATTTGGGTTACATTAAAATGCTTGATGTGCTATTCAGTTATTTATTGCTCATACGCAACGTGCTACATGGACATAAGCAAAAAGAGAAGTGAATTGAATTTGTTGAAGCTGCTGAGCAGTTGAATATCGCATTGAAAAGTGAAATTTGATAAGAGAGCGTGCCCCCACATGAGGGATTGCAGCTGCTGTCGGTGGCAATAAACTCTAATAATGTTTCATAAAAACGAAATGTACGTGCTGTGCTGGGCTGCCACAGGCAAGAGATGTATGCTTAGAGCTGCCAGTGCGTCTGTGTTGCTCTGCCTCTGCCTCTGCCTCTGTCTCTGCCTCTGCTTCTGTCTCTCGTTGCAACAAAGAACTTAACTCAAATGCCAACATGTGCGGCATTTGGGTTGTCTCACATTTCCTTGCAGCTGCCGCCCACTTGCCACTACATGCCACATGCCACACACTACTGCATGCCGCATGCCACATGCAACATATTTAGGTCAAGGTTGCGCTAGCTGCTGCGAATGTGTTTTTTTTCCCTCTATTTTCTTGGAATCTGTTTTTATTTTTTTTGTATTTTTTTTTTGCTCCCTTTTGTGTGTTGCTGCAGTGTGCAATGCGCTTTTAGAACGTTGACGAGTCCTTTGGCAACGTCCTTGCTGCTGCTGCTGCTGCTTTATTGTGGCACAGCGCAATGACGCGTAGCACACGCACACACACACACACATATATATAGAAATACAATTCACATAGATACTCTGCTGTCACTACTGCCGCTTGTAGTTTGCATAATTTCGTTATTCACGTTAAATGCGCGCTTTCAACGCCTTGATTTTTACCCCCTGCCCGCCGCCAGCTTTCGGGCTCCTTTATGATGTGCATAAATTTTACGCTTCAATGCGTTTATTCTCAAACTCAAACACACATGCACAACACACGCACACGCACACACACACACATATTATATAGTTGTATATATACTCCCAGGTCCTTTGACAATTTTCGCTATTTTCGTCTATTATGCGAAAATTATGCGTAACTTTCTGAATAGAAATTTAACTTGAGCAATAATGTCTTTTGGGGGCTGAAGAGAACTACTCGTGCTATTCAATTCAATAAATAGCTTACATATTTCATGAGCTTCTCCTTCTGGGCTGTAGTTAGGCCCGCAGTCTTTCGCTGTGCGTTGGCTAAAAGTTGTTAGGAATTCGAGTGCTAAAAGTTAAGACTACTGCAATATTAAGAGTTGTAAAAGTCGCAATCCTATTATGAACTTTCATATGCTCTATTTTCGTTTGAAGGCCTTTCATTTTGCTAAAAAGAAACTTGTGCGATAGATTTTGGAAAAGAAAATTTTCTATACTCATTGCAATTGAATTTCAGCATTTTGTTTTAGATATTTTGAATCAACCGATTGTATCTATAGCAAAGGCAATATGTTTTCCAGCCAAACAGTTCCGTTTCATAAGCCCCAAGAACTCTGCATAAAGCTGCTATTTCAATCGTTTTTATTTACTTCCGAAAAATTATATAAAGTATATAATTACCCCCATTAAGGTCTGTCACGCCTTCTTCCTCCTGATATATACATTATTCCTGTTAAAAACGATTCTAAATTCCTAGAATTCAATGAAAAATGCACTTAAAAAAATTTGTTGAGGCTCAAAAAATCAAATAAATAATTTTTCCAAATATTTTTATATATCTAAATAAAAAAACAAAAAAGCAAATACATAATTTTTGCAAATATTTTAATAAATCTAAAAATATTTAATACAATAAAAAACATGCTGAAATTAATAGAAATATGAATTTCCAATTATTGTACAATAAAAAATATATATTTTTTTTAATGTAAGCTTGAAAAAGTAATTTAATAAGTTTTAGAAATTTTTCGTAAATCAAGTTATTAAAAAAAAAAAAAACACATTTTTTAGAAGCTCAACTTAATTGAAATAAATTCAAGTTATTAGCTGATATCTTTTTTTATTTATGAATGAATTTTCTTAGTTAATTTGTTTGCTGTGCGAACTATATTATGGCTTTAGCTCAAAGTTCACGTTCCATTGAGTCTTCAATGCTGTGTTTCTATATATATATTTATATACATATACATGTATACAAGTCACCCACGACTATTTCGCTAAGTACGGTTATCCTTGTCAAAACTGACATTTCCTTCTTATGTATATATAGTATATATGAAATTCTTAATTTGAGCTGCCTTTGGCCAAAAGCCCTGTCAACGTGTGGGCGACAAGCCTTGGCAGCCCAAGCATTTTGACATACAAGTATATATATATATGTATATATACATATATATATATATATATATACATTTTGTGTTTTGTGTTGTGCATTCCATTTGAATAGAGATTTTCTGGCTATGAATACATTTCCATGGCAGGATCTTCATCCCACGTTGGGCGCCAAAGCTCATTTTCATTTTCATTTTCAATTGAGTGCCGAGCGAGGCTGTAAGTATGCGTGTGTGTGTGTGTGCTTGTCTTTGTGTGAGTGCTGTTGTTGTCCAAGGTCTCTAGCCCTAACAACTCTGGTACTTGTCATGCACTTGGCAACCCTACCCTAGCACACACACACAAACACTCGTCGAGTCATCAAATGCTACGTCAAGTGCCCACACACTCAGAACGTGACTTGTTTTTGGTCCGAGTCAAAGTCAAAGTCAGGGTCGTCATTCAACCCGTTGTACGTTCATTAAAAAGGGCCCTAAAATTTGAAAATCTCAACTGTTTAATAAGTGTCCGTCCACCACCGCCAAGCACCGGCCCCCTCCCTCCTCTGCCACAACAGCCGCCTCTTCAAGTGGGCCAGCTTTGGCCTTGCTTTCAGTTCTAGACTCCCCCGTAATAAAAATAAAATATGGATATACATGTACCTCTTTTAATACCCTTTTGGGGGGCATTTGCATTTTTATAAAATTTGAAATGCCTTTAAAATTAGCAATTATTACATTAATTATTATTAAAGAATCTTAAAAAAATTTTTTTTTAAATCAGTTGAATGTAAGCTATATGGGTAAAAGTTTTAGAGGTAGGCAGAGTTTATTAAAATTTGTATAAAAATACTTTTATTTTTTTAAGGGTATTAAAACTACAATATTTCTAAGAGTATCAAAGCTTCGACCTGCCATTCTCGCTTGCTTATATACACATGTATATATATACTTTATTTTATATATAAATATATATTTTTTTTTCGTTTCCACATTCTCACGTTGATTTAATTTTGCATCTAAAGCACGTGTGCTTCAGCTTGTTGCTGCCTTAATTAAATATGTTAATTAATTTCGTTGTAAACACAATTTTTCTTTTTCAATGTTTTTCTTTAGTATTTTTATTTTATTTTATTTTTTACATTTTCATATATTTTTTTTGGTGTTGGCCGCTCACCTTATCATGGCGGCAACATCTTTTTCATTTAGCTCGTGCTTGTTGCTTGCTGTGTTTTACACTTGTAAAAGTCGCACGTTGACATAGCTGCACACACACACACACACACACACACACAGATATGAGGGGGCGTGGCACTCGACAGCCCAGCTGTCATAATTCCAAAACAAAACTGTCAACGTGTGCGACATTTGTTGCCAACTGCCTCACTGAGCGACTGCCTGACTGCCTGACTGCCTGACTAACGAGCAAGTTTTTCAAAAATAATCAACATATTTCGGTCTGTCCGCTTGTCAGTGTGTTTGTGTTTATA
>NW_022045882.1:831198-854506 GCF_001654015.2 Drosophila navojoa
CCTCAATACAAGCAATTTTGATCTCTAAAAAAATTTATACATATGTATTATTTGTAGATATGTATATCTGATTTTCAGTTGAATTGCAAGCGTTACGCACATTTTCACTCTTGAGCATTTTATCGCCTGCGTGTCCGGCAGCAATTTTCAACATTTAATGGGCTTTCGAAATTGTTGTTGGCGTTGCCCCAAACTCGTAAAAAGCAGAATTGCGAAAAAAACAAGCTAAAAGAAAAGAAAAATTAAATAAATTGTTAAGCCTAAAGAGAGCTTTGCAGAAGATGGGGAATAAACATATGTTCATTTGTATATATAAGTGGGTAGCCGTAATTATGCTTACATATACCATTTGAAATTTTATTAGATATGTTTATTAAATCAAATTTTCCACCTTTCTTTCTATTTATTTGCAGGTGAGTTTCGCAAACGAATTGAACGTTAATCCCATTTGTATGTAAAATGTATGGTAAGCCTTAAATAAGTTTTGGGAGAGTCAGAGAAGTAAAACTTGTCATCGAAAACCTAAATAATATTCATATAAATTTGCTTTACAACCGAGAAACGTACTCTTGTACCACGGTGCAGTGTGTTTACACAGTGCGCTAAGCATAAAAAGCTTTCGCAACTCGTTCGAACAAAGCGTCCCAGATAAAGCAAATCAGCTGATCTACGTGCACAGGCAGACAGTAGCTGACAGCAGCAGCCCTCCGTCTCGGCTACTGTCCCTCTCTGCTCTTCTATGTTAACTTTGCTGCTCTTACGTCTGTGTGATTTTATATTTTCCTCCCTCGCTTTTCAACAACGTGGCAACCTGTCAGCCTGAAGTGGCATCGCGTGTGTTTGTTGCTTTTATTGTTGTCGACTATTGTTGATGCTGTGACGCTTCACTGAATTTCAAAATGTTCTTTGCCGTTAAATGTGCGTGCGCCGTTGCCGCTCTCGTTTTGAGCTCACTCTCTCTCTCTCTTGTTGCTGACAAAGTTTTGTTTACGCTCTTGTCACTTGCATTATTCAGCTGCAAAAGCTTTCAAAGCAGCCATGTTGCTTTTTGTGCTTTGCATGTGTGTGTGGGTATGTGCGAGAGAGCTGTACGCTGCTCAGACAAAAATTGTCTTACATTAAAAAAGAGATTTATTTTTGGGCATTTTTTCCTGTTGTTTGTGGTTGATTTGTTTGTTTGTTTACACGCGCCTTCTTTTTTGTTTTGTTTGCTTTCAGCACGAGCCACAAATGTGACGTAGCCCTATGCATGTGGGCATTTACACATGCTTCTATATGTATGTGTGTGTGTGTGTCAGCCCATAGCTTTCGTTCAGTTTCATGCTGCAGCTGTGAGCTAAACTTCAAGCTCCGCTTGAGCAGCCGCTGTCGCTGTCTCTGCTTCTGTCTCTGCCGCGCTGCCCTTTTGCTTCGCCTAGCTGCAAACTTTCAGCTTCGCCGCAACTTCAAAAAGCAACCACCAAAAAGCTGCCGCCGCTGTCGCTGCTGCTGCTGCCAATGTTGTTGTTGCTATTGTTGTTATTCTTCTTTGCTGTAACCTGGATGTAGTTGTTGTTGCTGTTGTTGTCTGTTTTGTGAGCGCAGCGCAGCGAGCGCTCTCACGGAACACAACAGCAACAGCAGCGCGACCCACCAAAAGCGAACGTTCAGTTATGCTGAGGAGCTCTGGCGCAGCAAACACGAAAAAAATCACAGACACGATAAAATAACATTAAAATTTTTGTTGTGTTGCTTGGCATTGTTTTTTGTTGCGTCGCGTTCATTTTTTTCTCGTTCCATTATTTTATGTTTGTTTAAGCTACAAATAATTGTGTTTTGTTGCCGCCGTCTGCATTTATATTGTTTAAATTGTGCGTGAGCGAGATAAAGAGAGAAAAAATTAAATAGCTGTGGCGCACAGTAAATGATCTTTAATCTGTTAAACAATTAATGTGCATACACGCACACGCACATACACGCGCACACAGCTGCAGCTGCAGCTAAAAGTTAAAAGTTTTTAACAAAAAAAATCGTCTCGCGCGCATTTTTGTACATTTTCTTTCGCTGAGCAAAGAGAACGAGAGAGTGATTGAGAGCGATAAAGACGGAGAGTGAGAGAACACGCTTGCTTGCTGAATACGTATACAACTGTATTGAAAGCGCCGCTCTGCTGAATAACGCGGCTGGGAGAGCGTCACAGTGAACGCGTCTCGCTCAGCAAGCATAAAATAATAGAGCTGCTCTCTTCACGCGTAGCTGTTGTTGTTATACCAGACAATTTGACATAAAGTGCAAAAAGAAACATAAAAGCTCTCTAAGGGCTTCGAAAAATAAAAAAAAATAAAATAAAACGAGAGGGAGCCACAAAAGTGAACGCATTAAAATAAAATAAAATAGCTGGGAATTTTGTGTGAAACAAAGGTCAGAAAGGCAAAACAACAATTGCTAAGGCATTCGCCCAGTGTGCAATACAGAAACACTGCATAGTAAGAAAGAAGGGGAAAGATATAAAGTACTTGCATTTGTATGTGTGCATATCATACGACTAGACTGAAAGAACATTGCGGTACTTACAAAACGAAAGAAATACAGCAGCGCACAGTGTGTAACGTTTAGCCCGCATTAGCCCACTTCGATAATGAAAACTGAAGCCGGCAGCAATAATATCAATAATAATAATAACAATAACAATAATAGCTCAAGCAAAATGGATTTTGATTTGTATCCAACTATTTCGGGCAAACAACAGGATCCCGTTAGGGAAGTGGTTATGAAGTACATTGATTACTTTCTACCAGAGTCCGAGTAAGTATTTGCATAGCGTGTAATTGAAAGGCTGTAGAGATAAGCTAAATATAGCTTTAATTGATGTGTATATAGAAAAGTCTGCTGTTGTGGTTTATCGCATTGTGTATCTTGCTCAGCTCGTGTCAGAGTCATATAGAAACTTATCTGTTCAAGTCAACAAAATGTTACTATATGTAAATATCGATGGGGTTTTTATTAGGACCCACTATAATGCATATATATAAATCAGATTATCTGTAGTTGGGCTTTGGTGACTCAAGCACTTAACAGGCCAGTTAAGGATTGTTATTATAGCTTGGCTTTGTGTTATATATAGAATAGATTATATATACTTTTCACAAACTGCCTTCGCTTTTCGGGCTTTAAATCTTGTTGCCAACTGCGGAGAGTGCAAATAAAAATCTCACAAGTCTGTGGTACACCCTCTATATATACCATGTTTTTATTTTATATATACAGCTGTATATGGCTGCCCTATCAGCTGTACGTCTCTGCTAATTAGTTTTTCAAATCCACTTTGTAGAAGCTGTTGTTATTGGTTTGTGCCTGTTTCTATTTATAACACCTTTTTGCAATTGCTTTGGCAATTTGCAATGAAATTTTAGCGAGAAAAGCAGCTAATTTATAGCTAAAATTAGCCATCAATATTTATTGGTTACATATGCGTTTTTACATGTGTATATGTACATATATGTATGCATGTGTATATAGGTCGCATAGCCAGTTGGCGCTGCAGGCGCCAAAAATTGACGTTTTCAATTGGAATTGCAATTGTCTGTCATATGCTGCCATTATGTAGCTGTAGATAACTCTGTCCGCCTGTCTGTCTGTACGTCTGTCTGCCTGTCCGCCTTTCTGTGTGATTGTATCTTTATAACTAGCTGATACAGGTTATGCACGTATAGTTTCCTGTGCCAAGCCGCTGCGTCGTTCCGCATTACATCAGCTCCAAACGCATCAGTTCGCAGTTGTTAAATGATTTTGTCTATTTTTATGCACTTGTTGAACGTAATATTGATTTGGTTTCATAAGCGGTTATATTGACTATAAGCCCATTTAAATATATTTATAATATTATGTGAACTATACATATAACAAATAATAATAATAATAATGACAGAAACTTATTATTATTATTATTAGCTATTTACTTAGCTAGATCTTAGATTTACGAATCATAACTCTCGAGTAAATAGAATTATGACCCGGTATTATTCATATGCTAACAAAATATTTGCTATTAAAATATGATTAATAGATCTTTCTTATCAGCTTCAAGAGACTGTTTGTCTACCCACCTATTCAGCTAATTATGTGAACTGTGTCTGCTAGAAAGTTATCTCTTGAAAATGTTGTGCATATTTATCTTTTTGTTAGATAAAATATATTTAACTGAATCAGTTGAATCTATTTGCTCTCTTTGATATATAATCTAGCTATCATAGTATAAAATTTGCTTTAAAAAAAAAAAGTTATTCGTATCAAAAACCCTATACTTAATCAAACATATTTACGATAGAATCGAATACCAAATCCTTATACCCTGTACATTTATCGTTTAGGGTATTTCAACATCAACTTTGTTGTTGCCAAGTTTTTATTCAGTCTGTTTTCGTTTCACGTCTGACCCCATTGCGTTTGGGCCCGTTACCGCGTCCAGTTGAGCAACTTGTTGCAGGAGATGAGTTGCAAAGTTGCAAAGTTGCAATGTTGCTAGTTGCCAATTGCCACGCGTTGCCAACTGAAGTTGTAGTTGACTAGTTGAGGCTGTAGCTGTCGCTCTCGCTGTTACTACAGCTGCAGCTGAAGCTGAAGCTGAAGCTGAAGCCGAAGCCTGCCAAGTTGGCGACATTTCAGACACTTTAAGGCTTCCTACAACTTTTTGTCTACATCTGCCAGCCCCCTTTGGCCCCGCTCGCCGCGCCGCTCGAACCGGTTTTTGTTGGTTGCGGCTTTTAACTGTTTTTAGTTTCTTTGCACAGGGCCCACACAATTGGCATTTCGTGGCTGTTGTTGTTGTTGCTGTTGCCCTTTTGTGATCATTTTTTATCTTTTTGTTCGCCTTTTTATTAAGTTTTATTTTTTCTTTTTATATCGTTAAATGATTGACTCTTTAATTGGGTCAGGGACAAGGCGCATGAAATGCCATTTTTTATGGCATTTTCTGTTTTTGTTTTTTGATTTATTTTTATTTTTCAATTATTTATATATTTTCTTGGCGCTCAAATCAAAGTGCGAGATTCGCATTTTTATCAGCTGTGTCGGCTTTTGCTTTGTTTTTATTTTTAGTTTATTTTCTTCTTCTTGTTTTTGTTGATACATGAGCAGACTATTTAAATAATAAACCTCGAATGCGGGCTTTTCTAGGCTCTGAACAATAGTTGCTTATTAATTGTTCAGTTTTGATTTGCAGCTAATATGAAATGTGAAATGTGAAAGAGAAAACATTTGTTTTAAATAATTGAAGTTTTTTTTGAATAGAATTTTAAAACAAATTAATAATTAATTAATAATTAATAATTTGTGTTAGATAAAAAACAAAATTAAATATGATTTCTTTTAGAATGATTTCATGTACTTATAAAAATAAATTTTTTGTATTATTATTATTTTTTTTTTAATTTAAGTATAAGACATATTTTTTAAAAATATTTCTTGAACTTGTTCTAAATAATCTTGTTTGGCTACTAAACTGAATATGCCCAAATCATTCTTATATAACTTCCTAGTAAATTGACGCTTAATTTCCAGCCACTTAAATATTCCTTATCGACTACGTACTCAAAGAGAGCACCGCCATATCAACGAACTCATTCAGAAAGCGGTGCACGTTTATTTTGTTTTTTTATTATTATATCCCACTACTTAGTCTTCTGACGACTTCCTGGTTTTCATAAACAGTTCTCTTCTCTGCTTATATTTCTGTGTTTGTTATTTCGCCCTACAAACAAACGTTTTGATGACAAATTTGTTCACTTCCTGAAATCGTCATCAATCGTCCACACATATATAGTAGATATATAATGTTTATAGCCTGATGGCGCTCCAATGCAAATAAACACTTGAGTCAAATGGAGATCTATAGATGTTGACGAAACGGGAAATACGCTCAAGAGTTGAGACCAAGACAGAACCTATAGTAAACAAAATGATGTATATGCTGACTCTTCACATTCTTTATTATGTCTCTTACTGTTGTGAGAAAGGGTATACTCGTTTTTTATGCTAGAGAATAAACATTTAATATTTAATGTTTACTTATATTTAAAAATGTTCTCTTTGTGTCGTTTTACAACACTGTAAGCAGTAGTTGTGCATATCTGCTTATCTCTGCATGTAATTTGCCTCAGTTTTTGTTGCTGCCATCAGCAAAATCGTTGGCCACTTCAATTATTCAACAACAAGTTATTTCCATTGTTTTGCTTTATGCCAACTCAGCTAAATGCCAAAATTTGCCGCATAAGCTGTAAATGAAAACGGAAATAGAATCCCAAAAGGCAAATCGGATTGGCCAGCCAAATGATGTTATTGTAGTTGCAAGAATTTTTGGCAAATTGTGAAATCATTGAGACCTGCGTGATTTGTTTATCTGAGATATTTGAATTGGAATTTCGCCTGAAATAGCAGAGTCCAAACGAAATGCCAAAGTGCAGCGACACGCAGTCGAGTGGCGCATTTGGTAGTGCGAACTAACACTAACTAAAACAGTTGGCAATGGGCCAGTTCAAACGATTCGATTCATTTGTCTAGCAATTGGCGTGTAATTTGATGTGCTCATTGCTGCTGCACTCGATAAAATAGCAAAACACTAAAAACTGATAAACTGAAAACTGAAAAACTGAAAACTTTAAATCAGAAATTGGCACGTCTATTAATTGTGGTTGAGCTTCACATATTATTACGTACGTATAGAGACGTATAAGAGAGAGAGAGAGGGAGAGACAGAGAACATTGTATTGGAGTGTTACATAAGACGGCTGTTATATTAGCAAATCTTGAGTGTGTTCTATTGTAACCTGAGCTTTATATGGCATATAAAAATGGAAATGAATACACAAAATGCTTTAAGCTGTTAATCCAATTTTAAATGATAATTAAACTAGCTTTTCATTTAATACATGCTAAGCGAAACGATACTGATTTATAATATAAATCATATAACACTTCTTAATTAACGTATCAATTAGCATTCCCTATGCTTTATTTTTTTTAGTGTATTTCAGTTTCGACTTCCATCGATCTTACTCATTGTCTTTGACACATTTAACTTGCTGAAAAACGATACAAAACATTTTGTATCACGTGATTTGAACGCTCAACTACATAGCAAACGTGCCGCAACACCAAAAAAAAAAACATGTGTATAAAATCAAATTTAAATTAAAGCTGTAAACCCAAATAAGAAATAGGGGGGGAAATAAAAAATATTGGATGACATCATTTGTTTGTTAATGCGTCGAAATGGGCAGCGCTTGAACTTTAATAAACTTTGCACTTCTTTTCGTTGCTTTTCTTTTCTTTTCTTTTCTTTATTTGTTTTCTCTGTCGTGTGTGTGTTTCCCTCTTGTTCACGCTGCGCTCTGCTGTCTGTCGCATTGGCGTGTGACGTCAGCGCCAGGTTTTAATTATTCGCAAGCGTGTGTTGATAACACGTTAACTTAATAGCTGCGATACCCCTAATGTTTCGGTGTTAATGATCGGAGTTGACGTTTTCAACAACACCTAGCTGTATCAGTGTTCCATAGTTTCGATTGACGGACAGATTAGCCGGCTAAAAGCGGTTATAATTGATAAGATTTTGATTTCCATTTCAATGTGTACATAGGTGACAAAGAGTAGAGCATATATTATGGTAGGCAGGTGACGTCTAGTATTTCTATATTTATAGACATTTATGAAAGTATTATAAAATATTTGAATGCAAAAGGCAAATGCCATCAGTGAGGGTTCCACGGATGGAGCATTTTGATGAAAGCCAAATCTCGATAAACGATAAATATCGAACTATTGATGATGAGTTTAAAATATACAATCTTAGGGAGGTTTGAGTATTATTTATTCATTTTATTAAGAGTATGCCCTGTCTGTAAAAATGAAGTATTTTAACAAAATATATATTGAGTATCAATGCGGTTCGAACTTTACTATATGGATAAACCGAATTAATTACAATGTATACTGCGTGCTGGAAAATCCCTCGTATAATAGCTCAATCGTATATACACATACGTATTTATGTATGCTCTTTGTGAAGATTATTCTGTAACTGTGTTTGTTTTAGTTATTGAGCAAAAAGTTTCGTATTTTCTGCTTTTCGTTTATATCAAATGCGATGTGCAAAGCCATTGACCGTTGCCCGCATTGACATTGGGAATGCACGCACACAGCAGCAAATACTATATACTATATACACATATATATACATATGTATATATGTGTTTATATACTTTATTGGCGCTTACTGAAAGAAAGAGAACAAAAGTCACGGCGTGCGCGTGAGTCAGTGCACTCAACGTGAGGGGTCGTCCAGGCAGAGACTTTTACTTTTACTCGCGCCTGTCGTTTATGATTATATTATTGTTGTTGCCTTTTTGTTTGTTGTGCAAAATCTTGGGTACATCTGTGAGTGAGTCCTACAAGGGCAGTCGCCGGACGGTGAAGAAACTCTCGCCTTTCGTCCTTGTCGATGTCGTGGAACTCGAGCCGCGTCTCAGCCGGACTTGAGTAAGCCATTAAGAACAGGAAAGAAACAAATGAAGAAGGAAAATATATATACTATGTGTATTCAATCATCATTAATCTGGTCTCATTTTATTGTCGAGACCCGTCTTTAATTATTTTGCATGCCTCAACAGCATAAAGGCGCATTCTTTATTATATCACTCAATGACTGCGCGCATAAATAAGAGTAATCAAGTTATTTTTAAAGTTATTTTCATAGCCTGTACATTTATTTTTTGTATTTAACAACAATGCACAAATTTACGGAAAATTTGTGGAAATTGCATTTAAATACGTCAATTTGAGTTGGCAAGGAAAATTATGGGCATTTTCCTTTCATTTTATAAATGCAGTTAATAATTTAAGCCTATAAGAGAAATGATGTTGAAGCTTAAAACTTGGGGAAATTTGTATACAAGTATTATATATACCTATATGTAGTCTTAAATTTATGATTATAATAAAAAGAAAAGTTGAACCCTGGGCTACAAAAATTACTAGATATACATATAGCATGGTAATGGTAATAATAAATCACACTTTATGTTACCTTAAAAATCATGTGTTACCAAAACTTTCACAAAGTTCAATCATATTTCCTTTGGGTTTCCCCCAAAGCAGTAGTTCATTCATAAAATTGCTTTCCCTTTACTCATTAGGCTCACACCAAAATTATTTCATCAAATGGGGAATGTGAGTTTACCTTTGACTTGCCACAATGAGCAAAAAAAAAAAAAAAAAAAAATAGTTGCAAAAAGTTGCCATGCAAGCGAGAATTTTCCAATAATAGATTTTGACTCATCGTCGATTTTCTACCCTCATATCACGTGGAGCCATCTTATTGATGACACACTTAACTACTGCCAATTTCGATAAGTGACGATGATGTGCGAAAGAGCGCAACACATTTAACGTTAAGACGTTTAGCCACAGCGAGGGTGGTTTAAAAAATTGTTGAACATATACAAATGCAGAATAAAATAACTTGATATCAAAAGCAAAATCTAAGTAATATATATAGTTCTCATCACTTCAGCAATTTTTCAATTAACTCTCGTCTAAATGTATGCAATTTTATCATCATTCGCTTGCGAATTCTAAAGGCGCGCTCTATCATTATTCCCAGCTAGACCCTGATCTATAACCCATAAAACTCGCCTGCATTGGTTCAACGCACTCAATGCTAGATATGTTAAGTAAATTCAAATCAAGAATATTTGATTATTAACGCGTTCGCTAATTGCTAAAAGTCCTTGAGATTTTTGTTTGCTTGAATTGATTGTTTCATTTCGGTATGGAGCTGTGTGAAAAACCAGTTGGCCCAAAACATTTGCTCAAGGTGAACACGAATCGGAGCGAGTGTTGAGAACGTTTAAGTTAGAAACTGTTAAGTTAGATTTGAATTCTGTCTCTCTATCTATCTCTCTCTCTCTCTCTCACACACACTCCACCTCTTTTAATCATTCAAATTGAATTCGAGTTTTAGCTTTTATGTAACTCGTATACAAATTGCAGAGTTGGCTATTTCTTGTTTTCTAGTTATTTCTTTTTTTTTTTTTTTGCCAGTGTTGCATAATTAAAAGCCGACTCGGACAATGCTTTCATATGCAATTTGTTTGGTCACTCAATAATTAAGGAAATATATACTTATATGTATTTATTTCCAGCTGCTCCACTGACATGTTAAACCATTTGCAATTGGAATTGACAGACCGTTAAGGGGGCATCGGCGGGGATTTTGAATAGAGTACATTCATTTAATCACTATAATGAGCCAAACGCATTAAAGAGTCTTTTGTGTGGCAACATTTGATGGGGGCGATCTATTTGATAGATCTCAGTTGTATCTTTCACAAAAACAATTTGGCATATTTTTATATTTGTTTTTTATTTTTTTGCGAAAAACTGACAATTTAATTGAGTATTTGACATTGCGCTTTGGCATGTCGGCGCTTTTATTTTTCCCACTGGGCCAAAAGTCGTTTCAGTAGGAAGTTTTATTGTCTTTTATATTGACCTCAATACGCACAAGGTCATATGAAATATGCCATAAATTTATGTAGCCCGCGGATATTTCTGCCATATAAATGAAATCCACATCCCAAATCACGTGATTTGTTTTTAATTGTTGACGTTTGATTTGAAGATAAAAGAGGAAATTAAATATTATAAATTATAAAAAAAAAAATAATTTGCAAGGGTAGCCGTTAAAATAATTATTCGGTCAATGAGTATAACAGTTTTAATATGTTATACGGAGTTGAAAAATTCGAAAAAAATTATATTTATATGTAGATTATTTCTAGATTTATGTACATTTTTTTTTTTTTTTTTTTTAATATTACACAATTTTATTTTTAATTTTAACTCTTCTATTAAATTATTTAATAATCCTAATTTATCTGTAATTTTTTTTGCAGTGCATCTGGAACAAGCGCGGTTGCGATTGACAACAAAATCGAACAGGCTATGGTAAGTGGCATACGTGCGTCGGCTCTATTTATAGAGTCGCAAATCCTTGTCTTTAATTATAATTTGTTTAAGTAGGCGATGTTTTTGTCCCGATTGATAAGCACACGCAATCGTTGAGGTTGTTTTGATGTGGCTTATCAAAGTCTTCTGTGGCGGGGACCGTGAAAATGACATCACAATTATTGTTATTCTGAAACTCAATTGTAGATTTCAGATCAGCTCTCAAGCTGATCGAAAATCTATAAAATTATACATTTTGTGCGCACTTATCGGTAAGGCAAACACTCCAAACGCCAACAACAATAAAAAAAATCGATTGTACAACACTTGAGTGTGGTGGCCAAAGACCTCACGCACGCGCTCAATCGCTCTTCTCTGCGCTTCTCATTGTCTGCAAATTTAGTTCAATTGAATTGGATGCGACGCGCTCTTGTGGATTTCTTGTGTACATATCAATGGACAAGTACGCAGCTATTTTTAGACCCAATTAAAAGAGCAGCTCAAAGCAAAAATAAAGTGAAAAGAAGAAGAAGAAGAAGCAGAAGACAACAATTGATTATTATGTATTTTTTGTTTTCTTCTCTTTTTTTTCTGCTTGCAAACTCTTTGTTAAAATATGTATCCCATGCAACAATTGAACTGCGTGCCAGCAGCTGTTGTGGGCGGCTTTTGATTGAGCTGAATTTCCCGCACTCCCACGCAAACATGTTGCTGTAAATATGATTTATATATACATATATTTTATATATAGCCTTGATTGTTTAGCTGTTATTCTTGGTCGCTCTTTCATTTGAACCCCTGGCAACTGCACTATTTGAGCTGTTATACAAGCGCTTTGTATGTTATATATTGTTACATAAGATATTATGTAACTGAATTGAGTTTACTTTTATGATTGGATTATGTTATATGCTGCTGTGCATTGTTATATATTATATCAGACTCAGGGCTTCTGGGGCTTGTGCATGACTAAATTCCATTTAAGTTCCTGCTATCGATGCGCAACAAATTCATTCACCAAATGCCAAATGCTATCAATAGGTGTTTGTGGAATTTTTATGATATTCTCGAGCAATTTGACTTTATGAGTGCCAATTAGGCCATCGAAAACGTCTCAATCTTGAGTTCTACTAAAGTTAAAGTTGATAATAAATCAATTTATTAACGTAGCTGTCGTTCATATTCAGTTCTCTGTTTCAAATCTTTAGAAAAGTCTGTTTCTATAAAGTCTGATAGAGAATTAGGTCGAATACCATAGTTCCGTAAACAATTTCTGGCTGAGTTCTCTTCTCTTTAGACTTGAAATGAATCTCAGCTGAATCTTTATTTGCAATTTAGTTTCCTAACTACATACACTAAATCTTCAGCTTTCTAGCTCTTAGATATATAGGACACAATATTCATACTTCTTCAAGCAATCAGTCATTCAAGGTCAATCTTGAGATTTCACGCTACTTTTGGCAGCTATCTTTCTTTAGTTTAATACAAAGAACTTTCAAAGTCTTTCAGCGATTTCTATTGTTGTCAGCTGATCAATCAATCAATCATAAATTTAGCATTGCTTTGTGGTCTTCTAACTGCTTTTGCCTCATTCACAACGGATCTGACTAAATTTGGCTTGGCACATATTGGGTTCTGCCTACATGTTGCATGCAGCTATAGCTACGCCTAAAGTTGATTGCAGCAGTTGTGCTGCGACAGTCAATCAACTTTTCCTTTTGAAATCAAATCTAACCGAAGCCGATGCAGAAACAGAAACAGAAGCCGACGCTGTCGTTGACCATTGTGGGACAATTGGGTCAATTCAATTGCCGTCTGCACTTTCTTTCGGGCAAAGTGAGATAAAAAGCCCAAAGTCGATTCTGTGAGCGCCTTTCTATTTGCCCGAGAAGTTTCTTCAGTCTTGCACATGTGAAAGTAAGTTTTCCATTTGTTTCACTTTTTTTTAAAAAGAAAATAAAGAAAAGCATGAAACAGGATTTATGAGTGCTACAGCAGCGATTGCTGTTTCTACTGCTTCTTCTTATTCTGATATTATTATTGCTGCGATTACTGTTGACCTTGGTAAAAAAAAAAACCAATGTAAAAAAAACAATTTTTTTAAAGCATTTTATTTTTTGCTTTATTTTTTATGAGTGCTGGGCTTATCAGCAAATTTTGTTGTTTACAAAATGGCAGACCTTTTCTTAAATGTGTGTGTGTGTGTGTGTGTGTGTGTGTGCGACGGCGGCTCTCGAATAAATGCCATAAATTGTTTGCCAAAGCAAAAATATAATAATAATAATAATCAACATCACAAAGCACACGAACATACACCCACACAAACACACACACACACTCACTCACACACAGACAGCATAATCACTTCAAGTACATTTTTTTTTGTGTCCATGATATGGCGAAAACAATATTTTTTTTCAATTCATTACATTTTATTATAAATAATTATAATTATATGTATTCGATCAAAGCGAAAGTGAAAGTCATCGAATTAGGCATGATTTTTGCTGTTGGCGACTTTGAGTTAAGTGATATTATTTTATGTTGGATAGGCATTTCGGGTGCTATAAAAATAACTTTAAAAATAGAAATGATATGGGCGCAAAAAAAGTAATAATAAAAATAAATAAAAAATATAAATATGCATATAGAAATATGAAAGTTGGTAAAGGAGTAGGCAAAGATATTTAAAGAGCTTTTCAGATAAGGTATTCTGATTAGATAATTTGAAGTATTCAAGTGCTATAAAATGCTTATGAAAGTCAATATGTAACTTATATATAAGAAGTTTGCTTTATATAACAGACTGAAGAGCATTTCTCAAATTAAATTCGTATTAGCTTCAAGTGAAAGAATCAAAACTTTTAGAGATAGCTTATCTGATTATATTTGCTATCAAGTATTCAAGAATCTACAGTTATATTATTGCTTAGGTATAGTAAATTAAAAGAAATCCATATAGTAGTACTATCTATGAATATTTGCATTCCACAATAGATATGAAAGATATGCTTCTAAAAATACCATTAAATGGTTTTAAATTTCCGGCAAATTGTTTTTAAAGCCTGGAAGCTTAAATAAATCCACCAATTTAGTCAAATATCTAATTATAATTATAAAGGAATTTCTGTGGCTAAATTTCTATATTTATTTTCTAAAGACAATATTAAATTTGGTTAGCAGCTCTTAACTTCCGACAGGAACTGCTTATAGTATTTGCAGATAAGATATAACTAACTTTATAGTATATTATACAAAATCTGCGTTTAGCTATAGTATAGACAGATAAGAAAGTAGTAAAGTTAGCATTTATACTATACATTTCAAGATAAGATAAAGATGAAGTGCTTAAGAAAAGTATATAGATTACTCTCTATAGATAGATATGCATATATAGTAAAATAGAGATATATTTACTATATAGAAATCAATTTCTGAATTTTTTCGCAGAAAACTCTGGAATAATTTCCATTTATAACTCTCAATCTATATGCTAATCGAATTCCCGATAAATTTCCATCAGCCCATTTGCTTTCAATTTGTAAATTAGCTTTCTGAATTCTTATCATATCTATTAACAGTCCATATCTGAAGTCTTTAATTCCTCCGTAATTCCCAATCGAAAAGAATTTCTTTGCATGAGTAATGAGCTGTGGGGAAATTTCGTACGTCTGTTTCGTTCAGTTTTTAAATACTTCTGCATATGCGAAATATTTTTTAATGTCACTTGCTATCTACAAATATTCGCTCATTTATAATTCTTTTCTTTTATGGAGTAATTTATTTACAGCTGGCAAGAAATATATGATATATGACATTTTTCCTGTTTTACAAATTCAGGAACAGCGAAAACAATAATGCAAATACACATGCACACGCCCTTCAAGTGGGCGGAAGTGTCTGGCGTTGGTTTCCTCAAAAACAATGCTTTCTTTATTCGCAAATTTGTATACACTTAATGTACTTATACTGTATACATATATATATGTATGTATATTGTTTATTTTGTTTAAATTTTTTACACTTATCAATCAGCAAGGCGAAGCTGTTGATGACGTCATCTTTTTTGCGCATTAAGAGTTTTTCTATATGTAGTCTATATTTTTTTGGTCAGCTAAGGCACACCATGGTGGACTATCATTAGAGAGTAGTATATTGTATATACTGATAAGCAGACACAACAGGCTCTGGCAGAGACAATGATAATTATGTTAAGTATAGGCACTTCTCGAGGCACGATTATCACAATATTTCTTATATATACACACACACACACAGAGCCCGCAACTCACACGTTCCAATTCTATATGCTAATCTCGTGAACATTGCGCGTAAATAATAATAGTAGAATAATCTTGCGAAACAAACAAAAACATAGAACAATCAAAGCAAAACAAAGTCGAGGCGCCACTCTGGGCTTCAATATCACTTTTTTAATACATCATATATGTATATAGTCTATCGTATGTCCATATATACATATATGTACATGCACACGCACTTGATAAGCTTTTTAGGTTAGACTACTATTTAATAATTGATTTAACAACACTGCTTATCAACACTGCTGCTCGAAGCATTTCAAATGTTTGTTCAAAAGTCGAAACTTGATAAGGTTTTCGAGTAGAAGATGAAAAATTGATGAGGTGCTTTAGAGTAAATAATAAATATATTTTCATAGCTTTCAATATGAAGAATTTACAAAAGCTAGATAAATTCTATAGTATATCTATCTATATAGAATACTAGCTATATAGAATATACGAAAATTCTAAAGCATACTTTTGTGCTGTTTACTTAACTAGAGCTTGCAGGGTTTTAAATTATCCTCAAATATACCTATAAATGTGTTGCATATATCTATATGTTTCGTATATCTTCATAGAGTATGTTATATATATACTTGGTTCCTTCTCTTTAAAGAATCATAATTCTTTATACTTTAAGGTATATATATATTCTATCAAAATATCTCAAGGAATCTTTAACTTAATCTATTCTTGTAACACATACAAAAAAAATTTTAATTTGCACTCCAACTTGAATATAGATTTCCGTTATGGCAACCTTTGCTATTAGTAATTCATTGAAAAAACCCTGCAGCCATAAAGATTGCATATCAGAGTATATTGCTTATACATATATGTATATCTCTCAGCATACCTTACCTGCCTCTATACGTCTAGTTATACGCTTTTCAATCTTATCAATTTGTCTAAACTTTACACCAATGATAATTAACAAATAGTCGTCGATAGTTTGACAGCAAAAAAACAAGACAAGCAAACAAGAAAACATGTTTAAGACATAAGGAAACAAGTTGAAAAGCGAAAAAAAAAAGCAACAAGCGACAACGAGAACAACAACAACAACAACAAGTGCAAGATAAGAGTTAGCGAACGAGAAGCGAACGATAATGCAACTTAATGACTTAATGACATTTATGGTGTTAATTTTTCAACGCTCGTAAGCCTATTTTGACTCGGCTAGGGTTAAGTGGGTATATTTCCAGCTCCAGTGACAAAACAACAAGAGGCGCAAGCCATAAAAACACACAGAGCAACATAATAAGTAAGAAGAAGACTTAGAAGAGAAGAAAAACAGATAAGATAAAAGAAAAAAGAAAGAAAAAAATTTAAAAACACGTTGGCCACGTTTTGTTTTACTTCTTTTTTGTTTTTGATATTTTTTTGGGCTTTAACCAAACTCTGTTTGTGCAAGTGCTTCGAAGTTCGAAAGTGAAAAAAAAGGAAGGGAAGAGAAGGGAACAGCGCACAAATGATTATTGCTAAATGCTTTTTATGCCACTCATAATAACGATAATAGATGATAACAAAGAGGCGCGCGCTTACATAACAAGAGAAGCAGACACACAGACAGACTGGCTGACTGAAAGAGTTCTTAACATCTGGCAATAAGATTTCAGTAATTTCCCAATTGGGAAAATCCAAACACTCGTCTGCAGTTGGCAAAATATACATATATATATTTATTTTTTGCTGTTTTGCATTTCTTTAGCAACGGAATCAAAGTTGAATATGCCGTCATTAATATAACCATATCTAATGTCAAGTATCTGTAGCACTATTTGTATCTGGATGTCTGTCTGTCTGTCCGCCTGCCTGTCACTCTGTCATTCTGCTCTAATTGCAGTTTGATTGGACTGACGTCAGATGTATGTAAATGTGCCGCGCTTGGCTTCTGGCTCAGACTTCATAGTCTGAATAGTGCTAATTAGTTGTGGCACGAGCGTTCCCACTGCGTGTTTATCGCTCGATCGGACAAATATAGTCAACAAACAGCGAACAGAAATGACTCTCATTAGAGATGACAACGTGAGGTTATAATCATGTCACGCTTAAGACTTTAAATGTGAAATGGTTTACGTTTAACTGAGAATTCACATACTTTATAAATATCAGGAAACATCTATAAGATTTTCTATTATGCTTTGGTATGAAGTGAACTAAATGGAGTCCGTTTTCAGAAAGGGCTAAGCTCTTTGGTTTATTATATTTACAATATCAACATTTGCATCATTATCTAACACTGTCTCTACACTAAATTTTTCTTTAGAATGTCACTGCAAAGCAAATAATATTTACTTTCATTAATGTTAAAGATTGATACACCTCATCAACTACAAATGAAGGCTTACAAATTTAAACTCTCACAAACTTCTGCATTATCCAACACTGTCTACCTACTAGGGTATATAATTGCCACATAGTCCGATTGTGAGTAATAACAACAAATATGGCTACAAATTTTCCTAAAATTTTCCCACTCTACACAGCAATTGTGATATCTATAATTGAAAGCTAGCGCTACAATCTCCAATTCATTGTGTTTCTATTAAACTTGAGACGAGAGCGCCGCACTCTGTCAAAGGCTGCTGACGTCAGTGATTGCGTCACCACTAATGAATAAAGACAGAGTGTAGGAAAAAAGTGCAACATTTTGTTCGCAGATGCTGTTTGTAATAATGATATAATAACTGCACATAAGACTATAGAAAAAGTTCACGTTCCAGCATAAGTTCTATAGAAATCGCATATGTGATGCTGCTGCCATTATTGTTGTTGTTGTTGTTGTTGTTGTTGCAGTTGTTGCTGTTGCTGTTAAGGTCGGCGACTTTCAATTCGCATGAAATTTAAACCAAAAGTAATGCATAAAGTGTGAATGTGAATGTGAATGTGTTTGGCTTACAATTTCACAAGCCGGATGAGCTCACCTGCCCCCAGCAGCAACACAACTGTGACTCAGTCATGCAACAATTTTTCGCAGAAAAAAGTGTTGTGGATTTTGTTGCAATTAGCTTTTAGCTGCATGCATTTGCATGCATGCCACAAAGTGTAGCAAGTTGTGTCGAATGTGACGACATGCCAATAAATGCTTTTGTCTGTGCACTTGCCAAGAACGAAAGGAAAAACCAAGTGCTGAAAAGACCAGAATGTGTAGGGCTAAAATATACCCTGTAGTGCATAGAGAATGAAGATAAGTATGTAGAAGTAGTATTATTCTTCTCAATAAAGAGCTACCATTTATACCAAAATTGGGAATGTTTAAAGAACCACAAAAAAAAAAAATATTATTATTCCCCCACATTAAATTTGTCCCTCGAACGAAACATCACAACCCACACACACACAGCTTCATCTAAACAGGGTATTACGACTATGAACTATACTAAATGCTCTACTTGTTATTTCTTTAGTTAGTTTGTTTCGTTTTCTCTAGAAATTTCATTTCACATTCAAGGTCAAGTTTTGCTTCTGTTTGCCATGTTTGTTGCCAAAAAAACAAAATCAGACCACACAAACACACACGGATACAAATAAGCGTTTACATTGTATACTCGTTAAACGTGTTCGACAACAACAACAACACATTCGGCCAGACTTTGTTGTATATTACTTAGTAACTGGCCTAGCGGCAGGCGTCTGGCGATAGCCTTAGACTGCAGACGCCGCTTTTAAAGTGGGTCAGTTTTATCGTTCGTTATTCATATATTTGCGAATGCATTCGAAACTTGCACTCGATAGCATTCAAATTGAACGACAATTCGCATTTTTCGTTGCTAGGCGCACTAAATTCTCATTATGCTGCGATTGTATGGGGAAAAGTGCACTGTGGCCATACAAGTACGGCTGTTGCAGCAAGAGTGCACTGTGCGACACTCGCTGTATGTCCTTTTATAGTGGCACTCGCTACGGTCGTATATGAAAAGAATTATACTTGGCAGTCCAGCTACGGCTGTAAGTGGCAAAGTGTACTTTATACAACACTCGCAGATATCGTTTACAATTAATTTCATAAAATAAAATCCAAAAGACCTTGATTAGCTAAAGCAACGCCCAACAGTAATTAGCACACACATACATACATACATACATATATATATATGCAGGCATATATCTGCTGGCCGCATATTCAGACTTATCTAGCTGTCGTTTATCAACACTCAAAGCCCTTGGGGGCGACTCTGAGTGGACTAATCAATTGTATGCTCTTTGGATTCCATTGTGCGTGATTATCGTTATGGCCTACTAGAAAATAAGTTTCATTTGTGAGTGTGGCACACACACACACGCACCTCAACATTTAACTCAGTTTCAGGCAGCTGCTGTTGGCTTTTTATGCCAACTACAAAAATTAATTAGACAGCTTCGTCGACGACAGAACAAGGCAATTGCGCTTTTATCTTTCATTTCGTTTGTCAGCTTCCTGCTGGCTAAATCTTGACAGACACGGAACTAGACGTAATAAATAAATCAAATTTGATTTATTCATTTGGTCACACAACAAAAATTGGCAATTTGTGCCGATTTTTGAGCTAAATTATTTGCCTATATCTATTGAATTGAGGCAGAAGCAAACAAGAAAAAACCGGCTGCCGAAATAACCAAAAATCATATTATAATTTATGCTTTCTGCTTATTGTTTATTTGTCTGACTGCTGCGGCGCAAACAATCAACAGATTTATGCAAATTAAACATCATAACAAACACAAAATTTGGCGCATTTGAATGAATTTTCACCGATATGGCGCCTGCATACAAATTAATGTTAAACAGACAAACTGGTTGTAGCTAAATATTGTAACGAATTCTAAATACACTTTAGCATCAATCTAAAAAAAGGTTAACAAATTATTTTCAAATAGAAATTAGATAGAGAATTATTTCAAATTTTTATATATTGTGCATGTCTCTGATTCATATATGTTATCCCCATCATAGTTTTCTAGCCAACTATTTTTAATTTCGAAATTCCCACAAATAATTTCTAGATTTCCTGTTTCACAAATTTTTCATTCGCATCTTTCATAAATTCTTTTTCATTGCTGCATTTCATGTTTTTCGACTGTCGCATTCTTTTGCATAAACATAAATTCCTCAAGTAGATATAGAATCTGTAGAGCTCTCATCGCTCAACCCTTAATATATCATAATTTTCATTCAAAGACCTCGCCATCTCTATTCACATAAATCATTATGACCCTGTCGCATTTGCATACCGTGAAATGAGGTTCGCCGCTGTGCCACAAAGCGCAAAGAACTGTATTATTAATGTTGATATATTGACATAATGACCTTTGCGCTATATAAGATCTGGTATGCGTTGAACTTTTGTTTCGTCTAGTATCTTCCGTAATGCTTAAATTGCTTTCCATTTAGCAGTCAGGAAATAATCGTCGATTAATATCCATTTCTAAACTGAATAATTTGATGCCGCTGACCTTTTAAAGTATTTTCAACTTGAATTTAAAGCAAGTTAGAGTCGATCTAGCTGCGATTGCTTCGCTCGGCTCGTTTCTATTTACGAGGGGCGTGGCAGCAGCTGTTAAGCCTCAACGGTTGACAATAAATTTCTCTTTGCGTGCGTTGTGCGTTTGCAATCACAGCAAACAAAACTCTTACACCTTAATACACACGGCCGCCTCGGTGTGCCACTTAACAACAACTAGAAATGTCAATCAGCTGCCAAACTGTCAACCTGCACTTGATATACCCAAAAAAAAAAAAACATATGAACAACAATGAGCAACGGCAGCAACAATAGCAACTACCATGGATTTACAAGCAAAGTTTCTTCCACAGTTGGCAAAATATTGTATTTATTTGTCATATACCCTGTAGTTATTACAAGTGCTGTAAAGGAAAGGGGTATCAACTACAAGTAATTTATGATAAATCATTACTTGAATGAAGATAATTGGTAAATATTTAGAATTATACAAGTTAGTAGTTGTTTATGGCTTAAACAAAGTTTATCCTCTAAATTATATTGAATATATTACTGATCAAAATTTTTAAAAGTAGTTGTAAATTTTTAAAAATGTAGATCAGTAATATATTCAATATAATTTAGAGGATAAACTTTCCTTAAGCTTTTAAGAATCTCACTAAATAGCAAATTACATTTATTTCAAAAGCAAATACTCTTAGAAGAAACAGCCTTGATTCGCAATGAAACAAACTTACAGGATATCACTAAGTCGAGCAGTCGTCGCCTTAGCCCCATTCTGACTCGTCTTATTGTCATATGTTTCATTGGTTGCCAAGCGCACGACAGCAAATTTCGCTGTTTAAAAAATTTTATACATATATATGTACATGCAAGTATATATGTATATATATAGTATATGATATATCATACCTTTATGAGTTTATATAATATTGAAAACTGACAAAAACAGTTGCTGACCTAATTAACTTTTTGGCATTCGCCGCATCAACAAAATGAGCAACAACAATGAGAAGAAACAAATAAATCAGCTCAAACCAAACTGCCTAAAAATAATTCCGCAAATGTGATTAATAATTGCCATGCCAAAAAGCGTACATCCCATGTTTTTTGGTACAAAGAAAAATTCATAAAAATTTACTTGAATATTATTAGCTTAGACTATAAATAGGAATCCCATATGAGAAGCAGAGATAATTTGCTAGTCATATACGGTTATTAAGATAAATGTGCCCAAAAGGAATCTCAGATTCGCGACTTAATTTTAAAATATATTTTTGTATATTTATAAAAAAAACAGTAAAGTTATTTAGGTATATCTATTCAATTAATGTCAAGTCTAGTCCAGTCAACATTTCTTTGCCGTTTACTAACATTGTTTAAGTCATGTAAGTCATGTTAAATTGATTTCAAGGCTGCCTACCAACACTGTTCAACTGGTCTGCAGCCTTCACTAGCTATAAAAACATATTGATTAGATTAACTAAGTCTTGATAAACAGTAAACTCGTCAGCTCTATAACTAGCCTTAGCAGTTCATCTAGTATTAAGATGTATTAATTTGCTATCAGTAATAAGCAGATTGTTTACCAACACTGCAACACAGCGACTCTAAGCACCAGTGTTTAACAATGCACATTAGCCATAAAAGTATTATTGATTAGATTACTAGAGACTGTTGATAAAAAGCGACAACTAGTCAACTCTATAACTGGACTATTTAGTAATGTTTGCTCAAGTTTTTATAGATTGAAGAGCTACAGTCATATTATACATATATTGACTTGCCTGACTCTGACTGTCGGCCTATCAAGCAAACTGGTTGGCATTTAGATGTGTTTGCCTAGACTCGCTTTATAAACTATTGACGAGCTCTCATTAGCTAGACTATGTCTACCATATAGCAAACACTTGAGATTGCGCTCGGTATTGCCTTGAACTGTGCTCGGCATTATTGATAGACGACTCCCACCTAAAAGCAATTAGCTATTGAGCTTTTGTCGTAATGCCCAGACAACAGACATCTTATATTAGAGTCGAGAGACAAAGCTCAAGTGCATTTTACTCGACTCCGAGATTGGCGATTCGAAATTCATCGAGTCAACTTTAATTCATTTTGATTCTCTCATTTTGTATTGATTTGCGAACCAGTTGAACAAGTTCATGCGAATTGCGGCGCACTGAGCTGCGTATGGGTGTGCGTGTGAGTGTGCGTGTGCGTGTGGCATGTGTCTCGCGACAGGCAACTGGCGACTCACGATTCGCGACGCGAGGCAGAGACACACCTACCTACCTGGCCTACCTGCCTTGCCTGTCTGCCTGTCTGCCTGCCTGTGTTAACCTCGTCATATAGTCGCAGCTTTTCGTTTAAATTTGGCCATGATCGCAGTCGCCGCCGTCGCCGCCAACATGAAAACGCGTTTTGACTGTTTTCTTCTCCTTCTTCTCACTTCATTTTGCATACGATTCAAATCGATCCGAATCGAATCGATCGCACAATCAGTGAGCGATCGTTTAAATTTAGATGATTTTGCAATACAATGATTAATTTTTTGTTGAGAACTTGATTATTTTTTTT
>NW_022045882.1:870413-895185 GCF_001654015.2 Drosophila navojoa
ATATATATATATATATATATATATATATATATATATATATATATATATATACACTTAAAGAAATTTACTGAAAACCAGCGGTAGCAGCAGCAGCAAAGATGAATATAATATCAACATTTTTATTCACACTGATTATTTATATATATATAATATATACGTAAAACAACAATCTGCTATTTTATAATTTTCAATTATTTAATTTTAAAAAAAAATGCAAATTATCTAAAGAAAAAACAAAAATCATAAATGTGCATGTTTCAAATTATTAAAAGCAAAAATGAAAGGAAAATTTAAATACAAATACACGAGAAAAAAAAACATACGTAGAAAAGAATCGTTGTAGTTATATCTATTAGAATATTCTATGTCAAATTCTTCATTTTTGCTCACAAAATTTAATGAATCAAAAAACAAAGCAGCAAGAAAATTATTGTAAATATATTAAATATATATATAAAATGTGTGCAACTTTTGAAGAGAGCGAAAAAAAAATTAACTAAAGGCAAAAAACACAATTAGAAATTCAAGCGAAAAAAAAAAATCACTTCAAAAGTGAACAGCCCTACTAAATTAAATACACCCTACTCAGCAGAAATGAAAGCGGATGAGATACAAAGCTAAAACAATGAAAGAGGATTTAAAAAGAATGTATTAAATATTAAGCAAAAGTCGTCCTATTTTAATTGTTATGCAAATATTTAGTTTAATAATTAATATTAATTTTCGAATTTTTGTATAAATCAAATCTGTTGTAAGATTTCTGTTAATCAAACACATACACACACACACACTATCTCTCTCTTGCGCACATACAGAAAAGAGCATTCAATTAGCTAAAAACTGCAAAAGCAATCAAAACTATAAAGAGAAGAGTGAATAAGAAATATAGAGAGAGAGAGAGAAATAGCGCAACGTAAACCCACAAGTTTTATCTGTCTGGCATTTTGCAACACTTTTTGCAACACTGGCCACCTGCGGAGACTCGAATTGTCTAAGGTCGGCTGCCAGCTTTATTCCAAAAGTAAATAAACCAAGCCAAGCTATACAAATATACATATGTATATATGCATATACATATATATCCCAACTAAAAGCATAAAACTTGGGCGTTTACGTTGCGCTGCATACTCGCACATACATATATCAGCTGTTATGGTACACTATATCGGCTTGCAGATCAGCCATCCACACACTATAGAAAAAGTATTTTTTGATTTTCCTTTTTTTATTATTTCTGGATGTTTCGTGTTTTTAAAATATTTTTTATTTTTATGCTACCCATGATTAATTTTTACGCGCTTAAGTCCTCATTTCTAAGTCTAACTATTAATTTATTAATTAGTTTGTAAGTGATAAATACAAAAACAAAAGATTAAAACAAGTAAATCAAATGCAAATACCAACTATATTTAAATAAAAATAATGGAAATACAATTATAATAAAACAAACAAAAAAATACAAAGAAAAACTTAAGTTGAAATCTTTTTATTGGGTGTGGGATTTAAATGGATATCAATGTAAAACTGCGGCTTCATATAAACCAAGCGAAACGTTATTAAAAAACCCTTTCACGTTAAATATAACGTAAAGTTTAGCAAAGTCCCTGGTAACAGAATATAGCAGAGTGAACTGCAGCAACTCAAAAAAAAATCGTTGCATATCCTCCCGGGCCAAGTGTCTTCAAATTCACGATTTCGTTGCATACCCGCGAGGGCCGACCTTTCAAAACAGCCTAACTAAAATTCTGCTGAAATACCAGGCGAACATAAATAAGCAGAAGGTTGCAGTTACATCTGCAAGGTAAAATCTGTTGCATATACGCCAGGGCCAACCGTCCGCGAATTCAAAATTTCGTTGCATACTCGCTAGCGGCAATCGATTAATGCTGCTGTTAAATCAGAACAGCCAATCGCTATGTTAAATGGCCACTGTAAAGTAGCAGCTGCTGCTTACATTAACCTGCGGAACTCTTCAGAAAGCTGCTGACAGAGAAGGCATACATATTTGTGGACCATTGCAATGCAAAGTGTGCAAGGATCTGATCCTTTAGGTATGGTATGGCTTAACCAAGGATAAAGGATAAAGGAACAAAGAATACTTTGACTTTGCTCAATGTAAGCCGATATATTTAGTCATCCCTAAAATAAAATACCGTCTGTTTATACATAGATTATACATTTATAGATTAATGCTATAAATAATTAAATGTAAATGGTAAAACACAATAAAAGTGCGAACAACTCATGAAAAGTATACGTAAAAATACTATTTGCTAGCACTCAAAAAAGGGGAAAATATTTGATCGTCCAGTTTAGAAGTCGGTCTCTGGGCTCTGGGGCCTGGCAGCAGGAGCAACTGCTTCCTGGTAGCCAGGCAAAGGTTGCTCTTCAATCACATCCGTATTCTTAGCTGGCTGGGCTGCATTGAAGGACTTGAGTGTGCCCAGCTGTGCGCGCACGTCCGCTTCGGAGAGATGATGCAGTGGCACATTCGCAGGCACAGCCAGGCGCTTGGGACTCGTGTTGCCGTCGTCTCGCTTGCGCTTGTCCGGCGGAAAGATGACCTGTGCATAGGTAACTCCAGTACCATTCGGCTCTACAATGCTTTGGGTGCCCGAGGAATCGGTCAACGAGCTGGGCTGCCTGTAGAGACTGGTTTCCATTCGACGCGGCTGGACAACTGCCTCCTCCTGCGGAACATCGCGACGTTGCATGGGCGAGCCAGAGGCAACAGTTGTCGTCGTCATCGTCGGGCTGCCTCCGCGGGCCGCAGCCGTGTCCTCGTGCGGCACCGGCGCATATAGCGAGGGCGTGTAGTTGTTGTCCGTCACCTTGCAGTTGTAGAGATTGAGGCCCTTCGCAAAGATGTAGACCAGGATGTCGAAGAGCACGCTGGCCAGTATCAAGGAGGCGGTCAGTATGTCCAGAATATTGCCGTGCTTGGGCGTCTCGCGCAGCAGACAGCGCTCGTAGTTGGGCGCCCAATAGACACAAGTGGTGCCTGAAATACCAAATCAATCATGGGATAGAGGATATCAAAGGGAACCCCGCAAAGGAAAACTTACGTGTGACCAGATAGTAGCTGAGATGCACGGGCACATAGGCGAAGAGTCCCACAAGCATCACCTCAAAGGCCAAGGCCAAGGCTTTGTCCTGTGGCAGAACAGCTCGCAGTGTGATCAAAGTCTTGCCAATGATGGACATGCCCAGCAGGAAGGCGGCGGATATGCTTAGTACCTGGAAGAGGATGATGGTCTTCTCGCACCTGTTGGCGCTGCAGGCGCCGGGCGTGGCACGCGAAGTGCCGCCCGAGTTGAGCGACTGATCGCCGAGGCAGGAGCAGCCCTCGTAGAGCTCGAAGCTGTTGATGGTGCTGCGCCTGGTGCAGCCCGCATAGCAGGGCGAGAAGTAGGTGATGCTGCTGTTCTCCGGGCAGACGGGCATGAAGGCGGTGGGCGTGCAGAGGCACTGGCTGGCGCAATACGGCTGCGAGAGCTTGCCCCCCACGACGCCCGCAATGGCGCCCACGTCGCAGCTGATGAACACGTAGGCCACATAGATGACGACCAGATGGATCGCCAGCGAGATGTTGATGCCCGTGATGGTGCGCGCCGAGAGTTTTGCCTTCGATATGAGCAGGCCGGCGATGAGCATGCCCACAGCCATTACGGGCGGCCGCAGGAAGTACGAGACGAAGGCCGCCCGCCACTCCTGGGTGAGGCCGTCCTGCTCGTTGTACGGCAGAAAGAAGCGACTCTGCAGATAGTTCTCCTCCTGCAGGCCATAGTTGAGGACGCCGCTCTGCAGGAACATGATGCTCAACAGGTTGAACATGAGCAGGCGATTGTTGAACAAACGCTTCAGCGATGGCCAGAAGTCCGAGTCGTCGAGGTAGGTCGAGAACTGGCTGCCAAAGCTCCTCATGTTCGACTGCTCAATGATGCGCTGTGCCGCCTGATGGATCACCGTCTTGGGCAGGCGCTTGGGGAACAGACCCAGCAGCACAGCGCCCACAAATATGAGTGGCGCGAGCACAACCCAGCCCAGCCACCAGCCCACATGGGTCAGGCCCACGCCCAGCACCAGGAACGAGCCCACCTGCTGGCCCAAGGCTCGAGACGCGAGCACGACCGCAATCACCGCCGGACTGTCCTGCGAGAGCGAGTTGTCGTCGATGTAGCTGACGCCCACCGTGTAGAAGGCCAGCGAGCCCATGCCCAAGGCCAGCTGCAGCACGAACAGCATCGCCAGCGTCAAGGTGCTGCTCTGCGTCTCGGTCAGCGTCAGCCGCTGGAACTGGGCCAGCGAAGTGGCGCACAGATTCGCATCCACCAGAGCATCCTGCGACTTGTCGCCATTAGCACTGAGCCAGAGAAAGGTTTGCATCAATTTGAGATCTACATTCATATATGTATATGCCATGTACTCACAAGTTCATTATAGCGGGTATCACTGTAATCACACAGGCCACCGACTGCAGCATAAGCGTGCCCACCAGCCACTTGATCGGATGATAGACGTCCGCCCAGTAGGCAAAGGCCAAGGCAAACACCGCCTGGAATAGGCCACTGCTGACCAGAAGCCAATCTGTGGAGAGATTAAATTGAAAAATGAGATAAATATGTGTAGTTCAATTATCGTAATGAAAGACCTGGAATAGCATCAGCATGTAAATTAAGTGAAACTATTTATGATCTGGTCCATGTTGGAGAACTCAGCATCTTCTGTAGTTCATTTTTTAGGTCTCTAATGGAACTATTTAATATAAACTTAAAATAAGTTAAGTTATAAACTAAATAGCGCATTTAGCTCTAATCCTTAACTACCTTTAATCTACTATATATACATAAATGCATACATCTAAAATCTAGACATACATACATACATTCTATTCTTTATTATTCTTCTATTCTATTCTAGATTTAGATCTAGACATCTACATTATATTCTTTATTTTCTTCTTCTATTTTATTCTACAGTATTCAATTGCAGAAATTTTATTTATTTTCTTAATATTTCAATTTTTTTTTTAATCTTCCAAGAATATATATATAATAGGTTAAAATTTCCAACATTAAATCTCTAACAACTCTACATATGTCAGGATAAATAACTTGTTATTGAAAACAATATATAAATGTGAACTAATCGACATATATTTGTCTAGTATGATCATCAATCCCTTGATATGATATACCTTTGTCTAGATATCTTTTGTCTAGAAGGAATCAGTTACATTAATCCTTAATCAAATGTTAGATTTCCAATTGTCATACATTGAAACGGGAATTTGGAATTCTTTTAAATCAGATAAATAAAAGAAAAGCCTTGCCAAAGTTAAGATCTCTATTTTCAATTCCTAAAATATTTCTTATTCTTAATTTTATTGACAGAGTTTAAGATAAAGCTCAAGTCCTTTGGGATTCTTAAAGACTGAATAAGCTTCAATTTTCGATTGATATAAATATGTCTTACTGATAAATCCCTTAGCAATGGGGCACACGAAATTGATATTCACAATATTTGAGCAATTTAATAAGGAACGATGACGTCACAGTTATTTCCAAAATGTTTGCAATGCTTTGACGATGACAAATACTTAAGTGTAAATAATAAATAAATATGATCCATTATTAAATTGCAGAATCTACATACATATATTAGTTTAACGTCAACATGGCTAAAACATATTTTTGCCCTAATGTTTGTAAATAACACGAGCTATAAATAGTGGAGCTAGCTATGGGGTTTTACTTGTCCCGTTGGGCTGTATCGTTGTCCCATAAATTGTGTAAAAAATAGTCCTATTGTTATGATTACACGGTATGAAATCTAGCCCAGTTGTTGGCCACTTGTATCTGTGATGACACACACTCGCACACACACACACACACTCACACACACACACATAGCCAAAATCATAAACAATATCGCAAAAACTGATAAGTTTGCTCTCTGTTCTGCATGCCCTCTCGCTCGCACTTGGTGGCTGGAAAAGCTTAGCAACATTCGAAGTTCGAATAAACGTGCATTGAGGCCAACAACAAGCAGCTTCGACCGACTCTTTGCCCACTGTCGTACACATATAAATGTATATATGTATGTGTTCGTATATTTCTTGGCTTACTCACCGACTAACAGAGGATTGTAGCCGTACTGGAAGGCCGCCTGCTTGGCCGAGACACGGAAGTAGAGCTCGCAGGCGCCTTGCAGCAGCCCCGAGCAGAGCAGGACAATGGTGAAGGTGCGCAGGCGGGCGTATTTCTGGCAGGCGGGGCCGCGACACCAGCCCAGACCCTTGATGCCGCAATCAACGCTGTCTGTAGAGGAAACACATACATATATATTGTATATAGTATCGTATAGCTATAGTATATTCATTCCTTATCATTCACACACCATCGGGTATATTGTTGGCATTGACGGCAATCTGCGATAAGTCGGAGCTGCGCGTATTCTGCACCATTCTCTGTTACACTATTCGAAATTCGATGATTCAAATAATTCGTTTTAATTTGTAATTGTTTTTTTTTTTTTTTTTTTTTTAGTTTTTCAGTTAATTCGTTTCATATTCGCGCGACTATTCGAAGCAATTGTCAATGGGCGACTAGCGGCACAGGTGCGAGCACCGAAATGCAGGTGCCATAACTATAACAGACCCTGCCCCTGCCCCTGCCCCTGCCCATGCTCCCTGTTGGCCCTGATAAGCATTCGGATTTTATCTTATCGCCGCTTGATTACATTTCAATTCCCATTCGGACCCAACTTTATTGCTTACGCACTAGCAACATGTGGCCAGCCACTCGAATTGATCTCGGCAACATTCGATATGTCCCTAAGCAGCAGTCGCGCTTTCGAGCAACATTCGCAGTGTTATTTATGCTGCTGGGCACATTTTCTCAAATATGTTGCGAGACATTCGAACTGTTATTAATGGCATCATTTGATCTGCTCTCAGCAGTGTTGCTTAGCAACATTTGAGCTTCATTGTATGTTGCAGGCTACCAAATGTGCCTAAGCCCATTTCGACAAATTCCAGGTTTAATTTTGACTCGTGCTAACTTCGAAAATGCCTCAAAGCAAGCTTTGCTCTAGTTTTGTATTAACAGAATCAGTTTCAAATAGAAGAGCTTAAGATTGGAATGTTGTAAAAATCTCTTCATTTTCTAATGATTCATTATGAAAATAGCACTAATTGTAAAAGTCATATTTTTGATGGCTACCATGAAGCCTGAAGCTCTGTCATTACCTTCGACTCCGCCTGTCGTCATCTGGGGCGCTAAACTGTAAGTCAGAAATTGCTGCACTCTGGCTATTGTTTATGGAATATCCTTGCCACACACAGAACGGAGCCACGCAACATCTTCCACACAATCAAGCCGAAGAAATTTGCTGCTCGCCTGCGGCCGTTGCTCAAGGATCACATGTTGATTGTTTACTTTGCGCCGCTGGTAAGTCACAATGGATTAGTTCACAGTCCATCTCACTTGAACGCTGCTTGTCTCTCCCTCTCTATCTCTCTCTCTTGAAGCTGACCTCGAAGGATCTGAGCTGCCTGCAGCCTGACTGCTTTGCCTATTTGCGTAAAATGGAGCCACGTACGTACTACAGCAAGATTCGAAAGCCGGTGACAGCGCTGGGAACGCTCTTGGCCGAGCACAATCAGGAGCTGGTCTGGAGCGAAAGAGACAAAATGTTGCAGCTGCCCTGCAAGAAGGGTCACATATATGCCTACAATTTTCAGACTCAAAATCTAACCGAACATGGTAAGTCGAACCAACTGAACTGGTTCAATAGAACTGAACTATAGCCAGATTACTATTGCATTAGTTCTATGTGATCAAAAATGAACTGATAATCACTCTAACGGGTTCATTCTTCACTGTTCCGCTCAGGAACTAGTCGTTCCACTGAGCTATTCAATTTCCGCTTATGATATCAATTTATTGCTACTCCACAGATAAGTTTATGGAGGCTGTGGCCTCCAATCTAACGGCCTGTCAGGTTGTCCAGCTCTACACAGCGCATGGGGAGCCGACAGAGGAGATCGAGCGACGCATACGTAGAACAGATGAAGCAAAGGGACGTCCACTAGCCGAGCCCCAAATGCAAACCAAGTCGCAAATGCCATCGAACATCAGCCGTAGTGAACCAAAAGGGGATGATCAGAAGCAGATTACAGAGATAAGGGTCTTTCGACATCCGAGGGCCATCATTACTTTGAGCACGATTGTCTATGCCCAGGAATACTCCACTGGCGTTAACGTTTACTACACACGGGAGTACATTCATATGACCGAGGCGGTGAAGTTTGACGTTGAACTGCGCGATCCATTGAATATAATGAAAGGCGTAGCCTTTCTCATAAGCACGGCAGCAGGAGATCTTCGGATAATATTGTTACCTGTTGTCGGTAATTGGCGTATATACAAATTAGTTTTCCGTAATGTAACGCATACGCCCAGAGACCTACTTTTCTATGGCAAAAAATTTAGTTTTTGTTGCCAATCCCTAAACGCGTATTCCAAGGTAGGCAGTCGCGTCAGCATGCAGTCACTCAGCATGGATGTTGTTGCAGTTGGTAAGTAAACAAATGGATATCCTGATCTATATACAAAAGTTTATACAGTTGATCTATTGTAGATCTGATATATTTGTCGGTAAAGCAAAGTAATATAAAAGTATTAAGTAAGTGGAGGATAATAGTTGTCTAAAGACTGCGACATTTACAATTTATACGTAATTTGCAGGATCGAAATATACAAATTAAGTCCTATGATCTATTTTCATTGATATGATGGAATAGGAGAGGGTTTATTTCGAAATTTCTCTGTATTAAATTTATGATCCCCAGTACTTATACCTATTGAAATAATCTAACGCATTTCTTTCTTTTATATTTCTATATTCAGATAGCGTTACGGCGATGGATCCCGACTATATGCCCAAGCCCTGTTGGCTCTGCGAGGTATATCTAACACCTGCTCTCACGCAGACGCTCTTTACTGTGGCCATATTGCTAATGATGTTGGTCTTCGGCATAACCCTTTTCTTCAATATGGGACAAAATAACCAACTGCCAAACGGCAATGAGCCGGATCCATTTGTAAAGTCTCATTAAAGGGATCAAAATACTCTAATCAATCAATCAAAATAATTCCAATAAAATGCCTAACAATGAGAATATATTTTTTTTATATATAACAAAAGTAAATATTTGCTGTTAACTATAGAAAAATTTAAAGATTAGGTAATTAAATAAAATATACAAATATTGTATTATACAAATATTTATATTTTGTATTAAATCCTTAAGTTTAGATTAAAATACTTTACAGAAAAACATTTTTAGCATTGTTAAATGACTCAAATACCCAGATAGATACTGAACTGAACTATTGTAGCATATCTCGCCCGATTGTTGCACATTTGGAGAGCAGATTCTGGGTTTTACATTCTATACTCTACGCTAATTCACTTACAAATCCAATCACAATGGGACGAAAGGGAGATAGACATAGATAAAGATGAAGACAGGCAGGCAGGCATATAAATTGTTTTGAGCAAGGGGCTGAAGCGTGGATTGTGAACTATATTAATAGTAATAGTGTCATTGTCGCATTTGTCATTGTTTATTATTGCATTATTGCTATGGTCCACATGCAGCTCTCACACTGAAACAGACAGAGAGTGGGAGAGAGATCATGGCCGAACTACTCACACGGATTAGGAACTCACGTGGCGCATGAGTAACGTAACGTAACGTAACGTAAATGGGCCTGATAATATATTTGCAGTCCACTCTATATATTTGCTGATAATGTTATTTTATTATCCGCATTATCGAGCCACAATTATTATCGGTTCGCCTTCGGCGAGTGTAGTTGGGCCAGGCCAACACAGTTATTTCGCGTTTCTATTCGTCAGTTTGATACGCGACACGCGGCGGCACGGTTCTAAACGTCTTCATTGCCTCCGTCTCTCTTTGTCATCCTTTCGCTCGTTCGCTCTCTCTTTCTCGCAATGATAACTATCCGCGATCCTCACATCTGATTACAACAGTCGTTCTCTAAGGAACCTAACTGAACTGAATTTAATTAAGCATATATTAATTGCTTTTCGAGTGCCGATAAGTTTAATCATAATTGCAAACGTCTCCTGATAAAATGTAAATATACATATAGAGTGAAGCAAAAATAAATCAAAATGTGAAATATTCATTAAGTTTCTTAATCTAATTTGGGACTAATCTTAACGTGCCAAAAATAATAGTGCTATATTAATTAATTGTCCTTAATTTTGATTATATATATTGAAAAAAATCTACGTAAATATTAATTATATCTTAATTTTTTTAATTAAAAAAAAAAAATACTAAGAAGTGTTTTGGATACTTTCTTAAAAAAAACAAAATAAGAATAAATAAAATAATTTGTAATACCTTATCAGTCTATGAATATCCAAACAGAACAATCAAACTAGAAATCGTGAAAATAGCTTTCACATCTTTCGCAATTTGCTTGAACGGAATTTATAATTAAACCTTGTTAACCCCTATCAACCTTTAGTCTAATTGATCTGCAGTAAAACTCAATATCTTAATTAAGCAAAATAATATACGAAACACTTTATGTTCCTTCTAATGTAAACCTAAAAGTTTAATACGTTCCTAAGCTCTATTATCTCTGTATAGAAAACAACTGATAAATCTATTTAAAGAAGGCTTTGAATACTCTTCATCTCTCCTCATCCTCACTTGAAACAGAGTTCATAAGCGTGTCGGATGTTTCTTTTGTGATTCGAAAAATAAACGCTGACCGATAGCTCGACACATCGACCTCTTTGTGTTCAATTGATTTGTCGTGTGAACGCCTGGTATTATCTGATATAGAACTATATCTGTTTGTGCGGGCTTAGTTGCATTTATGGCTGCACTCGTCATTCGTCTGTTTGCCTAGCAGGCAATTAGTGAGAAGGAGAGGAATCAAGGGGGTTTTTTTTATTAATATTTGCAAATTGGATTACACATGGATTAGATGTGTCTCGCTTCTATGGGCCCGACTATTGTTTGTAAAGCAGCTTTCGGTCGAGCTTGCATAGTGCGAAATTATTGCTATATTTATGTTCTGATATGTTTCTCTTTAGTGTGCAGTTAGAGTATAAATAGATCTTATGAAATCGTAATTTATTTGCCTGTTTTTTAAATTTATTGCTCAAAACACTCAAAATTAATCTTTTGGGATCGTTGTTGGTAGCTTAACGGTCAGTAATTTAGTCAATACCAAGAATTATTATTGTTTACATTCTCTATTGTTAAGTTTTTCCAATCAGCGTGAGATAAGAAAGAGAAAAGTATATTCCGAGAAGTTATTATTTCGCGTATAAAACTCAAACTAAGCATAAAAATAAAAGAAAAAACAAAAAAGTATAAGATCTATAATTGTTAAACCTAAGTTATTAATATACATCTCCATAGCCAATTAAAAATCAGTCTACTCGAACCATAATATTTGTGCTATTTATATAGTTTAACAGGGTATTATACAATCGACTAGGCAGGCAATCAGCGATTTGTTAATACTCAACGATAAGATAATGTCCAACCGGACCAGACCAAACTAAACTCTATATAACTCTACAGTCTCGTAAAATCCAGATGGGTATTTTTCGACTATCACTTGGTGCTACATAATTCCAATGCAAGTTCACTCTCTCAGCATTAGCTGGCATATTGTAAGAGCATAAAAGAAGAGAATGCGAAGATCCGTTTATAGGTCGTGACAGAAGGAGACTGACCAAATATTATGGTAGGGCTTATCTAATCAATAGAGCGCTGGCGGGCATAATGTGATCTTGAATATGAATAGGTAGACGCCCAGCGTAATCAATAATTGTACCTAGAATTCCTATATCATGCGATTTCGCAGTTTATGCGCCGAATTCCAGATGAAGAAGTAACAATTAGAACGAGTCACGATTAATTAAGTATTTTAAGCAAAACAAGGTCGATCCATAACAAGATTGTGTTTTGCCAAATATGAATAATACCTATAAATAGAAAATTGAGAATATCTCAAATTGTTTTTTATGATATTGATTTCAGTAGGATTTGCACCATAAACCTGACGTATCAGAAACTATGTAAGCCCCTTCCTCTTTCTCGTCTCTATCTCGATCATTTTCATCCTCTTACTCTCTTTATCTCTTACTCTTACGCTTGTCTCTTCTTCTGGGTATTCAATGTAAACATTTTTTCAGTTCCGAGGTATAAATTCGCATTTATATTAATCTTATCAGCACGACATGCTCATGTGCAGTGGCCATTGAACACAGCAGACAATCAATTACAACCACTCTAAACTTGAGCCCGGAGCCATGTCGGAGCTACGGAAACAACATTTGCCCCCGGGACACTATTTGTGTGGATTGGGCAAATGGCATCCCGCCTGGCTGCAGAAATATGCCACAACAAAAGCGTTCATGGGCGTCTACGGGCTACTGGGAACAATTCAAGCCATGTCCTACATGTATTTCATTGTCACGTTGACCACACTGGAAAAACGCTTCAAAATCCCTAGCCAGACGACGGGTGAGCATAACACTTTGATTGATTGACATGGTTGTGACTGAAAATATGCATGTTGCCGATATCTACCACGATCGAATAAATATAACAAACACAAAATATAAACAACTTGAGTGTTGTCGACTCAAGTATTTAACTTACAATTCAGTAGTGCGTTTCCTACTACCTTCTTGAAAGTTTAAAGACTTTAATAAATGTAGTGATAGACATAAGAGAGCAAAGCGACTCTATTTCTGGTTATTTTAAACTTCAAACCATTAAAAACCGTAAGCTTTTTCATTATTTACTCCCTCAATCAATCAAATAGCCTTAAAAGTTACTATTAGCATATGGTTATCACTAACTCACCTAAACTGATCCATTCCTCGCAGGCATTGTGCTAAGTGGCAATGAGATATCACAGATAATGCTGTCCCTGATCCTATCCTATATCGGTGGTCAGCGCAATCGTCCACGCTGGATCGCCTGGGGCATTGTGCTCTGCGGCATATCCTGTTTCATATTGGTACTACCGCACTTTATCTATGGAGCCGGCGATGAGGTATTACAGTTAACACAGGAATATCAGGATAGTCTGGTGAATAGTTCGCTCAATGTGAGCTTTACAGCCGCGGTAAGACGAAACTTCATGAATGGTTTAATATTCATCAATAAAAATATTTCTTCTATATAGAATGCAAGCGCCTCGAAGAGCAAGCCAGAGCAGCTCTGTGGCGTAGGCAAGGCGGCTGACAATTGCGATAGTCTGTTTACGTATGTGCCCCTGGTGCTGATCTTCTTCTCACAGTTTGTGCTGGGCGTGGGTAATACCCTGTACTATGCTCTAGGTCAAACGTACCTAGACGATAATACCAAGCGAACGAATACGCCATTGATGTTGGCGGTGGCCATGTCGCTGCGCATGATCGGGCCCGTCTTTGGTTTCTTCTTTGGTGAGCCTTACATGATTCCATTATCGTTGGAGTGCTGGCTAATCTCTGTTCAATTTTAGGATACATTTCATTGAACACATTCATTGACCCCCGGAAAACGCCTTTGATTGACAGCAAGGATCCACGCTGGTTGGGCGCCTGGTGGCTTGGCTGGGTTATCCTGGGCACCTTGATGTGCGTCTTCTCCGGTCTGATTGGTCTCTTTCCCAAGCAGCTGCCAAAGAAATCGAATGAGGCGAATCGCAATTCGCATTTGCCCCATGCCCTTCGTCACGAGGAGCTGAAGCGAGAGGAGGGATTTCCTTTGAGTAGTCGCGTGTCCTCGATTGCCGCCTTGGATAGCATTGGAGCTGGCGCCAATGCTGATCTACCCAAAATGAAGGATTTCCCACGTGCTCTAATGCGCCTGCTGCGTAATAAGCTGCTCATGTTTAACATCTCATCGGGCGTCTTTTATATACTGGGTGCAACGGGCTTCATGACCTTCCTGACCAAGTATATGGAGGTTGTGTTCCATAAAGCGGCACAGAGTGCCACCATTATCGTTGGTCCTGTGTCCATTCTGGGCATGATCATTGGCCTCTTTGCCTCTGGCATTGTCATATCCAAGAAGAAGCCATCCATTAGCAAGGTTCTAATGTGGAATGTCGTTGTGGGCATTATTTACATATGCGGTTAGTTGAAAAAATGATGAAAATATATATTTTACATACATATATATACATATAAATTATATATCATTTCTATTCTTCAATTCAATTTCTCTTCTATTGCACTTTTTCAGGTCAGATCTCTTATGCATTCTTGTATTGTCCCGATTCCTTTTCAACAACTCATCTCGGCAAGTAAGTCATATTGTCTTTATTACCGCACTTATTTATTATGATTATTATTTTAACTATATTTTCTATTTATCGTTAATTTGTAAAATTTGCACACAGTTTTCACACTTTTTGCATGCCGCCATCTTGTTTGTTTACTTTAATTTGCCATTCTGCCCACTTTCTAAGCTCAGCCTTAACAAGCGTTGCCACCTGGTCGCGATCATATGCTAAAGTTGCCGTGTGTTGTTTTGTTTCATAGAAATTCGATAAAGCAAATGCAGAAGTAGTTAATAAATTAATAAAATAAAACGACCGACATAAATGCATAATCGAAAATAAACATATCATAAAGTGGTATAAATACGCCGCCGCTGCGTGACGATACTTCAGAATAATGTTATTGATACTGCTCTGCCAATCAGAATATTTAACCTTAGTTGCAGCAAGTGCTGCCAGCTAATAAAACTTTCCAGCACTTGTGACGTCACACCGATCGCACAACTTATAACTCACACATACTACATATATTGTACTCCGTTTCTTTTAACAGCCTCAATTTGACCAGCAACTGCAATGCAAACTGCTCCTGCGAGGGCGTCAACTTTTCACCAGTCTGCCATGAATCGAGCGACACCACCTACTTCTCGCCCTGCCATGCGGGCTGCACCAGCTGGAATGCAGATACCAAGCTGTACGACAAATGCGCCTGCATCAAGGACTCGATTGTTCCTATGGAGTCGTATGGCAAAGCCGCAGAGCGTTTGGTATTGGAAGATGGCACCACGGAGATGACGTTCATAGATAGCACGGATCTGGATATATTTGGGGATGATGTACCGCTACTTAGCGATGATAATTCCGAGGAACTTGTCGACAATATATTGCAGCGCAGCAAGCGAGCAGTTGCTGATCTGGTGCTGCGTCCAGGCGTCTGCATGAAAGGATGCGATACGGTCTTTTGGATATTCTCGATAACTTCCATTATTGTGAACTGGTTCGGCAGCTCCGGTCGTATTGGCAACGTGCTGGTCAACTATCGCACCGTTGCGCCCGAGGATAAATCATTTGCCCAGGGCTTGGCCTTGATGCTGATCAGCTTATTTGCCTTGATTCCGGGCCCAATAATATTTGGTCGCATCATCGACTCCACCTGCCTGGTGTGGACGAAGACCTGTCATGGCAAAGGCAATTGTCAGCTCTACGATCAAACGAGATTCCGTTATTCCATCAACTTTTTGTCCTGCTGTAAGTAAAAGTAAATGCCGTAAGGCCTGTTGATTATCCTTTCTCTCCATCTCTCTGCAGTCTTCACGTTTATTGGCGTCGTATTTGACTGGCTCGTTTGGTACTATGGACGCGACCTTGACCTGTATGGCGATAAGGAGGCAAAGCGCCAGGAGCCAGCAAACAGGCGCGATCAGCCCATAACACCGCTGTTGGCCAAAAAGTCGGTGCAAGCCGATTGTTGAACAGCTTCCAATACTCCAGCTATTGGTGCGATATTCACAGCCATTTGTACAAACATCTCGCAGATGCAGAAGAAACAGGCAATATTCCTGTAATCCTGTATGTTGTTAATACTGTTATTTGTTTATGAATAATACAATGAATTTATATGTATGTTTTAATCAAAAAAGCAATGAAAATAAATAAATCGAATCGATTTTTAATTACCTTGTATTCAGTAAGCCATCCATAAAATGATATATACTGTGTTGCGAATTAAAAACCATGTGCTGCAGCAGGGAAAAATATAAATAGAATAATTATCAAACTTTTAAAGCATTGCTGAACTTGTTTCAAGTCAAAAACTGCACACCTCAATAACCGTTGTTTGATCTAAACCTATTGAACTAGTTCAAAAGCAATTATCAGTTCTTTTATGGCAGCCTATCGATAGTTTTCTACGTTTATAAAAAAATCTGCATAATTTAAAAATACCACTAATAAACGCCTAAATATGTTAATATTAAAAGTTTTTACAGCATTTTTAATATTTTATCATAATTTATAAATCGTTTAATGTTGGTTCGTTTTTTGCTTTCTTTTTTCTCGTTTCGCTTTTTATTGATAAAAAATGTTCAAATTTATACGGATCTTATTGGTTTGTCTTTAAATATGTATACATACATGTATAATAATAATACATTCAATGTTGTATAAATATTCCCGTTTTGTCTATATAATTTCTATTATTTCGTTTTTCCTTTTTTGTTTTTCTTTTTGTATCTATATTTCATACAATTTTATAAATATTTATTTATCAGTTGCATAGTTCTTTTCGTTTTATTTATATAATCATTTACTTTGTAGTTACGAGTTTTTTCTTTCTTTTTTGTTTTTTTGTTGAGAAACATTTTAAATATTATCATGTATAACTGTCGGAGAGATTTTTAACAATTGTATTTTCATTTATATTTCATTTCATTTGTTCGCCCTTGTTTTTAAATAGAAAGCGCGGTAAGCATTAAAAAGCAGGTTTCAAATATTTCAAATATATTCATATATGTATATAATTTCCAAGTTAATTGAATTAACTCAAATACGGGCGATCGTTCAACTTAGTTATGGTTTCGTTATATAATTAATTCGTATATGGTAACAACTTTTTAATTCAAATCTTTAATTAAATACAATAAAAATTGTTTTAAAGCAATCATACAAAAACTGTAAAATAAAATGGAAAAGAATCGGGGAAACTCAACTAGAAATATATAATCGATGAGAGCTGAAACCTTCTCTTGGTCCTGATTACATCCAAAAGTAAAGATCATGCATAACTAAATAAAAATAAAATTACAATTGAATATTTATTTGCATATTAGGAGCAAAAAGGCATTTTTTTATTTCGTTTTCGTGTTTGGGGTTCAGGAGCTTTGCGTTTGCCTTCAATTAACTAAATTTTACAAAAGCTAAAATCAAAAGAATATTTTTGACAACAGTTTAGCATTTAAAATTTACAAACAGTTAAGTAATTAAAAGTATGATTTGTGGTTTTCTTTTCTGCAGTTTCATTTTGAGCTTAAAAACCTATGTATTCAAGAGAAAAAATTATTAATAGTATGCTTCGTAGTATAACAAAAAAGAAATTTAAATAAATTTAAATCAAAGCTAGAGCAAAAAAATAATTGTTTTTTTTTTACTTTTTTTCGTGTTTTTATAAGTAGGAGCTGAGGAATTGGCAACTATTTAATGCTTATATCTTTTCTTATTCCTTTTGTTTGTATAAATATAAAAATTGTTTAGCTTGCAGCTTTTTAGTTTTTTTTCTTCTGGATTTTGTTTTAAAAAATTCACGAATGTTTGCTTAAAAGTTTACAAGTTAATAAAGCGATGTCTGCTGCTCAATTTCCTTGAGTTTTGAGTTTCTTTTTGCCAAGTCGAAACAAACGTAAATCCGACAAATATCTGTACATATAAATAATTAGTACATTTGCATGTTTCTTTTAGTTATACATAACATAGTTTATATTAATTTATATAAATATATATTTATATAATGCATTTCTGTTGCTCTGTTGCTCATCCTGTGTGTGTCTCTCTCTCTGTGTTGATAACTGCGTGTGCCAAACTATTTACTTCCTCCATGTTTTCTTTTAGATACTTGCTATATAATTCTTTGCTCTAACCATTATATCAATTGCTATTGTTGTTAGGTTACATAATAATTGTGTATGAAATTAAAACTGTAGAAAGCGTGGCGTAGGCGTTGGCATTGGCGTCTCATCTCATCTCATTCCGTTCGTCTGGCATATATAAAAAGGTGTTTTGCTGTAAAGCCGCAGTGAAAAAGGCGGGCGTTCGAAACTTAGCTTGGCTCAATTTATTCGATCACCTTGAGTACCTTGCCAATGGCGATTGTTTTATCTAATAACAAATATAAATATTTATATATTACTTTCTGACTTTGAGATTTATCAATTAGTCACTCACTTTCATCTCGCAGCGTAAAACGTCCCATTTGTGGGAACAGCTTAAACTGTTCAAGGCAAATCATGCCGTAGCATTCAATGCGCATTATTGCGACCTGATCCTGTTTAACAAATCGTGGACGTGTTTTTGATTTCTCACCAGTCTTTTTGTCTACCAAACAGATGAGTGCCTATAACCGAGACATAGATGAAATATTAGAGATATATCACTATAAAAACTAAAAAGAATATAAACTGCTATATATATAATATATAGAACGATATCGCACCTTGACCGTAACTTCCTCGGCAGCGCAGTGTATGTGCATGACAGCTGAATAGCCCGCACAGATAATTGATTTGTGTTCCAATATAACGACCTGAGCATCAAAGATTTTGCCTGTCTTAATTGGGTTAGTGGCATCACAGAGCACAAAACCAGGCGAAACATCTTCTTCCTCGATGCCCTACAAGAGTTGATAGTTGTTTGATTAGTTTTGATTAGGTAATTAATTTAGTAATAGGTAAACCTACTTTCAGCTTGATTTTGACATTCTCGCCGGGCCCTACAGAGGTCACCTCATAGTCATCTGAAAACAGTTGATCAACAGCCACTTGCGTCTGTAATACAAATACAGTTAGTGACGGATCGACAATTTTTACAATGTTTTCCTTACCCTATTGGGCATAACCAGCAAATTTTGACCCTTGCGCGCGCAGCCGGATTCAACTTTGCCCATGACAACGGTGCCCATATCCTTATATTTATCTACAATGGGCATAATGAAGGGGCCATCCTGATTGCGATTTAGCGAGGGCAACTCATCGATAAAGGGTATAAAGGCAGGCCCCCTGTACCAGGGGCACAATGTTTCTGGTATTTGATCCTTGAGGCCATAGCCGCTGAGTCCGGAACAAGGCATAAAAGTTAAATCCTTGGCTGGATTGAAGCCGAGCTTCTTGAGGTATGGTAGTATCTTGTCTTTGCATTCGTTGTAGCGTCCCTGATCCCAATTAACAGTTGGGTCATCCATCTTATTCACGAGCACAACCAGATGCTTAACGCCCGCCGTTTTGGCCAACATGGCATGCTCTCTCGTCTGTCCACCACGATCAAAGCCTGTCTCAAATTCACCTTTTCGCGCGGAAATAACAAGCACAGCCAAATCCGCCTGCGCCGCTCCACCAATCATATTTGGGACAAAACTCTTGTGACCAGGTGCATCCAAGATGGTGAAATGCTTGCGATCCGTTTCAAAGAAGGCTCGACCTACTTCCACGGTCTTGCCCTTGTCGCGCTCCTCCTGATTTGTGTCCAACGCCCAGGACAAATACCAACTCTCGCGCGATTTCTCTCGCGCCTCTCGTTCATATTTCTCCAATGTGCGCTTGTCCACCATGCCCGTCAATGACATGATCTGACCGCCAATAGTTGATTTACCAGCATCTAAAAAGCAAGTAAGTAAAGACTGTGAAAATTTTTCTACATTTTGTGACTAGTTCCGGACCTACCAACATGACCAATGAAAACCACATTCACATGCTCGCGTTTGCTTCGGTTCTCTTCCACTTTGATAATCTTTTTCTTTGAGACCTTCGGCGTGGCTTCACCCTCAACGAATTCAACATCATCGATTTCCTCCTCATCAGGCGTAATAATAGGATCATCTTCCACATCCCAGCTATCAGCGGGATCCGTTTCTGTAATGCATATAGAATATTATTAACACAATCTATATGTACAAAGAATGTACATATTTTTATGTGCAAGCTAAGTGATTCAGTATGCAAGATAGGTTGGCAAATAACTAAAAGATCTAGTTTTAATAAAAGTGTAAACAATTATGAGTAATCATTATTTAATGGTTTTGCAAAAAATTCCAGAAAATAATAAATTAACATCTAAGAGTTTCTTTCTATATCAACAAGTTCCCGCCCATGATACAGAACATATTCATATTTTCATTTTTACTGCAGCCCTGGCTTATTGTTATCTTTGGCTTTTGTGCTTTTGTTGTTATGAAATTGACAAGATATGGCGGGCATGCATTGTTAACAACCTCGTTTGAAGGCGTGACTCATAATATTTGGTTGCAGTGTTTGATTAAACGTGCATTAACGTGCGTATAATGAAAGCCTAAAACTTTTCAGGTTTGGAGATTTCGCAATATATTAAATAACATATTGATATGTCTCAAATTGTAAATCACATTTTGCGTTCGTGTCACAATTCAAATATACGCCACGCGCCTGATTTCAATTCCATGGTACAACTTGCCGGGCCGTCAAGAAGGGGGAAGAGTGCGGCAGGTCACAAGCAATCAGCATTAGTTTTTTATTTTGTTGTGGGTTTTATTTTTGTGGACACAACTCGATGCTTTCAGTTGGAACTGGTGGAATCTAGTAGCCCTAGGTTATGGCCTCGTTTAGAGGCCAATGCGCGCGAAGCCTCATTAACCGTTACTAACTTTTTTTCATGAGTCGAGTGGGACTGCCGCCTTTTTGCAACATTTTAGCCGAATACAATTTGTAACAAAATTATAATGAAAAGTAAATAAAATTCGAACGGAATCAGCAAACGAACTTGCGCACACGTTGACGCGATCGACCGTTCAGCGCGGAAATGTAAAAGTAGCTAAAAGCAAAGCGAATGCCAAGCACACAACAAAATTCATTACGAGCTGGGGCGTTCGCCCGCTCAGTTGGGTCAACGTCGTTGTTGTTGCTGGCGCTGCTGCAAGCAGCCGACTGAAATTCATAATCAAGTTGAAAGCGGTTCAAACCGCAAGCAAGGTGCAAAGCGAGTGGCACGCACACACCAACGTCACTGTAATTTTGGCTAACAGCGCGCGCAGCTGCTTATAACAATAACAACAACAGCAACATACAATCCTGTTGTGCTTAGCAACAACACAATGGCCCCAAACCAGGGCTGCATTCAGCAACATGCTGGAGCCATGTGACGAGTGAACGAACATTCGCCACTTGAAAATCCAACCAGAGCCACTTTCAATCGTTCAACAACGAGCGAATGTCGATACGAAAGCAGCAGGCGGCAATAAAGACAAACGAAAAACGTAAACGTGTCAAAACACAGACAATGCTGCAACAGAGATGCGCAACAGAGCGATTACAGCTTTAATATGGGATATGTAGCCGAATAATATAAACAAGAAGGGTTAGAGTATTAAGGAAAGAAATTTATAACAAAAATATAACATATGAAAAAGTAAAAATACTGGGTGAAATAGAGAAATAAAGGACAAAAGTTAAAAGTAAATAATTAGATTAAGACATGTACAAAATGAAAATAACTCAAAGAAATAAACCTTACAAAATCCTATTCAAGTCAGAGTTATAAATTTATGAAACACTGAATATTTCACTTTCTTTTGTGCTAAGAAAGTAAGTCATTTATGATAATTATAATTATTGAACTAATTAATTGAAGAGCAAAGAACAAAACAAAGCCATTCAGCAAACTATTCAAATATAAATATAAATATTTATATGAAACACTAAATTACTGAAGGCACGAATCAAATAAATATTGCGCACCACTAGCACCAACCCGACAAATGGCAGTTCACAACATGAACAGCTGCTGCATCTCATAGATGTGTTGTGTTGCATGCGTGTGTGAGTGGGTTAGCAGCATGCAAAGTGCACATTTTGCAAAAAATACCATTGAGAGCACAATAGGCACGCATTCACACCTGCTAGCACATACACACACACTTACTCACTCAATCACTTACACACATACTCACTCATACACTAGGGCGCTCGTTACCGCAACAACAATTGAGGTTATGTTATGCGATATACCGATAACCTAAACATATTTGCACTTTTATGTTTTGCTTTTGTTTTTATCTACATACATACAAGCCTGCATATATAAAAGATTATAAACAACAATAACAGTTGACAAGGTAGAGTTTGTAGGGCTGCTAATAAATACAAAGAGCGGTACACGTGACGTCACAATGCAAAGGTTCAATGCGCCCGACATTTGCTCTAAACTACCCCCAGGGCGCCCACTCACTCACACAAATAGGTACGCATACACATACACTCGCACTTTAACTAAACATGTTTATATGTACATGTGTGTGTTTTTCTTTTATATTTACCATTGTTTGCCGTTATTTTGTCCGCCACATTTATATGCTCAATTGGTGCTGCTGCCGTTGTCGAAGGCGTGGTAACGGGCGAGCCAAGCGCTGGTGATGCCGAATTTGAGGCGGCCGTCGATGATGGTGCTGCAGTACCCGTTCCTTCGACCGTACCCGTTCCTGCTCCACCTCCGCCAACGCCGGCGTTTAGTGCATTTGTGGAACCCGCACTGCCTGTGGAATCGGGCGTTGTTGCAGGTGTGGCACTACCAGATGCTGGCACTGATTCACTCCCAGGCGCAACAGCATTATCCACTGGCGCTGTCTGCTGCTGTTGTTGTTGTTGCTGTGTAGTCGGCGGCGCTTGCGCTGCAGCCGCTGCAACAGCAGCTGCGCTGGCAGCGCTGCTGTAATTAAAGCTGGGCACAAATTCCACGGCATTCACATTGAGTGTTGAGAATTTTGTTGAAATTTCCGTGTTCTCCTGCGCGGCCATTGCTGATGCCTTTTGAGGTTTCGACCAAATCGCTTTTCGAGTGGAAAATTTCACTTTTCGCCTCTGCGCTGGCTTGCTGCTTGCACACACAATAACACACACTAACTGCGACGTCGACGGCGACGACACACTTTCGCCCTGCTTCTGCTTTTGCTGCACTCACACAAACACGCGTTTGACTTGCGTCGCCGATTGCCACCGAGAGCAGTAGAACGGTTGGATAATGAAAGGAATACAAAGGGGGTAAAGGACACAGCCCTGCCTTTCAATTTGTGAATAATTTGCTTTTATCGTTTCAACGTCTAAGCCAACTAAGACGTCGCTGCTTTTGCTTCTGCTTTTCTCCTGCACTTTACTACTGTCTGGCAGCACAACACAAAATTCTACGTGTATGTGCGTGCGTGCGTGTGGTTGTGTGAGAGTGTTGTGTGTGTGAACAATCTCTTCGCTCCCTTTGACACCGTTTCCAGTTCAGTTCAACGCCTGTGCCAGCACATATGCAGCTGTCAATTGATTTTCAAACAAAAATAACTTTTTTTTGCGGTTAATTTGGCGAAATTGTTGCAAAATTTCTAACAAAATTTTACACGTTTCACCGCCACGCGTTGCAAAGCCAGGGATGGAAAGTATCGATAGTTTTCAATACCGTTGACGACAATTAAATATATTTAACATTTCAAAAATCTGGAATTTACTGTTTTTGTCGGTGTAAGTACAAAACTATGTGAACAATAATTGATTTATAAAACTTTAAAATTAAAGAAATATATACATATATGACTTATCGTTACATGAAACGATAAGTGCCATAATAGAGCTGTCAACTTGATTTAATTGAATATCGATATTTTCTCTAAGTCAACATAGAAAACTATCGAGACGGAATTCATATTTCATTCATTGATACAGTAAAGCAGAGCAGGCACAGCTGAACAGCGGCGGCAAAAGCAGTAAATTTTTGCAGAAGAAAATTATAATTTTCAAAACAGTGCTACAAAAGGCAAATAATGAGTACTGGTGGCACCGGAGGCGGTGTCGGAGGCGGTGCACGCCCACCACCCAGGATCGATGGCATGGTCTCGCTAAAGGCAAGTACCCAAAATATCACATGGAAAGTACAGCAACGCAGGCATGCACCCAGACAAAATGGCGGCCGGCAATTGATTTACTGTCTGTGTGGGTTAGGTAACCTTTTCTCATGCGACACTCAATTATATTGTATTTTCGGATGCAGGTCGACAATCTCACATATCGCACCACACCCGAGGATTTGCGTCGTGTCTTCGAACGTTGTGGCGAAGTAGGTGACATTTACATACCACGCGATCGCTACACACGTGAAAGTCGTGGATTTGCCTTTGTGCGGTAAGTAATAATGATGGAGAAACCAAAGTAATTTGTGATCATGCACAGGTGCATAATGAAAGTCATATAAGTTTTCATTTCTGTATGCCCGATAATGCATAATTTTATACTCTGAGGTTAGACACGAATTGCATACCTTATGGATGGAGATTCCCACGATTTTCTTATAATTGGTATATTTACGTAGGATGTATGTATTTAGTCAATTTAAAGTTATCCGATTGGCCAATTTAAGTACTTTGCATTTTCGCTCTTATTTGAGCATGTTTATATGCTGTTAGACATGGTCGAAGCACAAATGCCAGATAAAATGTGTTCAATTGCAACTGTTGCCTACCCAAACCTCTGCTAGCCAACATACTGCGAATACAACATGTATTTATATAAGAAGCCAATTGAAGTGAATACTCTGCATTTTTGTTCTATATTAGCATGATCAACTACTTATTGATCGTGTTCGAAGCAAAAGTGCAAGATGAACTGTGTTCAATTGCAACTGTTGCCTACCCAAACCTCTGCTAGCCAACATACTGCGAATAC
>NW_022045882.1:895195-908059 GCF_001654015.2 Drosophila navojoa
TTCAATTGCAACTGTTGCCTACCCAAACCTCTGCTAGCCAACATACTGCGAATACTACACGCGATTTCTTAGATAATAAAACCTACTAGAGAAATAACCTGCATTATTGCTCTGTTTACGCATGATCATGTCTCTATTAATCATGCTCGTAGCAAGTATGCTAGATAAAATGTGTTCAATTGCAACTGTTGCCTACCCAAACTTTTGCTAGCCAACATACTGCGAATACAACACGATTTAATATATGAGTTACGCAAATTAAGAATATGCAAGAATCAAAATGGAGTCTCTAAATGCAATAAATAAGAATCTATTAATTATCAAGTCACTTATCAAGCCAGGATGTCCGTTGGCTCCACAACTCATTGTTTTCCGTCTCATTCTCATTCTCTCTCTCCATACACTTGTGTAGAGTTACGCCCTCACTCTCATCAACACCATTTCAAATGATAACATCTTTACCTTTTTCATTCTCGCTTTAGCTTCTATGATAAGCGTGACGCTGAGGACGCACTAGAGGCCATGGATGGTCGTATGCTGGATGGCAGGGAGCTGCGCGTTCAAATGGCACGCTATGGTCGACCCTCGTCGCCGACGCGCCGCAACAGCAGCAGTAGTCGTCGTGGCGCTGGTCTTGGCGCCGGCGCTGGCGGCGGTGCTGGGGGACGTCGTCGCTCGCGTTCACGTTCCCCGATGCGTCGTCGTTCGCGCAGTCCGCGACGACGCTCGTATTCGCCGCGTTCACGCTCGCGTTCTGCGGGCAGTCGCTCACCCGGTCGTCGCAGCAAATTCTCACGCAGTCCCGTGCGCGGTGACAGTCGCAACGGCATCGGCAGCGGCGGCTTGGCCAGCGGCTCACGCAGTCGCAGTCGTTCCTAAATTTGCCGGCACGCTTCAGACGTTCCATACTTTTACGTACGAAAAAGGTGAGTGGAAATCTATAAATTTCTGTATTAATCATAAATATATAATAGTTTGTGATATCCCATTCGACTTTCAGCCTTAATTGACTCGTGGACAACGGTATATCCAGAAAACCCCGCTCAACAAGGCTGCTGTAACAACATCTCAATGCTGTGTACCAGAACAGCAGGTATACAAAAACAAAACAAAACTGATAAAAGATTTACACAATTATACACAGAATATTTATAGTACACTATTTTAAGTTGAGGAAGCGAACAAACTACTAAACAAATCAACAAAAGAGAGCAAACTAAAAAGAACTATAAGAGTATATAAAACAAAGCATAGTTCAGCCTGGTCAGGGTTTTGGGATTTAGTTTTATATTGTTTTTTAGTTACTTCTGTTTGTTTTTCTTTTGCATATTGTGTTTAATATAATTTGTCTGCTCAAACGGGTCAGCAGCTGGCAATAGTGTTTGCTAGGGTATCTAGGGTATAGCATTTAATAATTTGGGCGCCATTATTGATGACTTGTGTAGCACACACTACAAAAAATAAAACAAAAAACGAAATTAAATAACATGTATATTTATAAAACAATTAATGCGCGAAACAACACATTCTACTAGCCGATGGTCCGTTAAATTATTGCAATTATATTTTGTGTTGCTCGTTACTTTTCGTTTCTAACTGTAACCCCCAACCCCCCATTTACGATTACGATAAACAAAAATTTATTAACAGCTTTCCAACCATTTTACACATTTATATATACGCAGGCAAGTGTGCGCGGCGTTTGTTGCAGTCGTTGCTGTTAATGTATATGTTATGTTATGGCTGGCGTGCGAGTCGTGCGTGGGCGAGGGAGAGTCGGTCAGTTGGCGAGCGAGAGAGGTAAAGCGAGAGCGAAAGTGCGAGCGCGGAGCAATGCAGCGTGTGTTTATTTCTTTTTATATACATTATAAACTGAGCAGCATACACAAAACGAGAGCGGAGAGCGGGAAACGTCGCGTCGCTGCTGCCGGGTGCTGCTCATGCTGCTGCTGCTACTGTTGCTGTTGTCTGCAAAACTTCGCTGCGCTGCTGATGCCGCTGTTGCTGTTACTTCGATCTTCCCTACACACCCACACCCACACATATACACCCACACGCACGCGCACACCCATATACTCACAATGTTGCCGTTGCGTCTGCGTCTGCCGAATTGGTGCTGTTGCTGCTGTTATGCTGCTGCAGATGCCGGCGTCCTTGTCTGCCGACGGCCCTCAACTGTTTCGCTGTTTAGTTTGCCGTTGGCGTTTTGCTGCTTCACTTCTTGTTCGCACTTGTTGCTGTTGCCGGCGTTGTTGGCGTTGTTTCCTGCTGTTTCCAGCTCTGTCTAGCGATTGGGGCCTACTTTTGACTTTAGCGAAATTTGTAGCGGACTCGGACAACTAATGACGTCCCCACCCCGTCAACCACTGAACACCCATTTGAGCATAGATTTGAGTGATCCACTTGGAATCCAACTGGTAAGTAGAGCATTAACATATGAAGCTAATATTTTGGATTATATTACAGCGAAATTCAAATTAACTCATAGATGACAATAATTAAGCAAATTTAAATTATATTACAAATAAAAATCGAATTAACAGTACAAAACACTTTTGTGTATTATTGAAGTCAGAAAATTTAAATTCATTTGTTATAATTATGAAAATACAAGTCAGCTAGAAATGCATATTTAAAGCATCCTATGTAGACATTTTTCTCTACACAAGGATATATGCGTGGGTTTATTGACAAAACGTTTCCAGCACAACCAAACGAATACCAGTTGGATCTAAGTAAGCGAGGACACATACCTCATGCTATCTTTGTAGAGTTTCCGACAGTTGGAAAGGGTGTCAGTGGAGAAAACAGCTGTGTTTATTGACAACACGTTTTCAGCACAGCAACGAATTCAATTCCCAAACAAATTTCCATTCAATATACATATTTTTGAAAAACAAACAAAAATTCGCTCTAGCCCAAAAAGAAAAGGATTTTCTCTCTGCTAAACGCAACAAATCGGCTTACAAAAAATCTATCACAATGTTTATGGATAAGATGGTGAAGAACGACTCTTTCGAGCCGGATCTGCGAAAGGAGGGCACCTACATTTGCCCTTTTCCCCGCCCACCGCCGCCTCCTAATGCCTTCGACAAGTGGCACAGCCACCTCTCGCCGCACGAGCGTCTCTACTATCATCGGACTATGAGCTCGGTGCGCTATAGCAAACGCTTTCGCGCCAATCCGAATATTCCAAAGGATTCACTGGACTTTCAGCTCCAAGCTCGTTACGATCACGGCCGTGAAACGTTCCCGGAGAATATTGACGTAGTGCTGCAACGTGATACGTGTCCAGCATTGACCAGCTGGGCAGCTCCGCATGGACAGAAGGAGGTGGGCTCCATTTCACGAGTGAACGTATTTCGTGTGTTACGCAACACGCGCATTGTGGCACACAAAATGGAGGATACTCTGGGCCATCCATTGGTCTTAGGTAAGGCAGTTTCAGTTCAGTATGAGTGCGATTGAGTGGGTCACACAAAATGAGCTGCTGACCCGCAAGCGACTCTCATTATGGAGTCGTGAAATATATCGGCTACTGATTCAGTAATTGAATAGCTCACGAATGTGATGACACTGCTGAGTCAAGGAATTTTGGCAATGTGTTCGATAAAATGAACTGGAGCACCAAAGCCAGAATGCGCTTGGAAAGTGAGCGATAGGCCTTAGTCAAATTTAAGGATAGTTCAGAAGATGAACAATTCTAGAATTGTCAGCGCTAGTTTTTATTTTTTTCAGTTTTATCATTTTAACATTAAAAATGTTTTTCTTCCGCGTTCTCTTCGCAGGTGGCATTAAGGAAAAGATACATCCATCGTCAGTCAAGCTCATATGCAGTGGCGTCCATACACAGCTGGTTAATAATGGATTCTCGCGACAAACCTCCGATGGCAATTTCTTCCGTTATTAGAGAAAGAGAGTGACAGAGACAGAGAAGAGAAAGGCGCTCAAAAGTTTGCTAGTTTTCAACTTCTGCGTTTAAACTATTGGCAAAGGAAAATACAATAAAAATTGACAGAGCAAAGAATCATTAAAGCGGTTCACGTAGTCGGCGACAATTTCAACTGCTTTGCTGGCTGTTGTTCCTCATCTTCTTGACACTGGTCTTGCACCTCCTGCTCCTGGTCCTGCTCCCGCTCGACCCTCGTCTCATCCTCCTCCTTCTTCGTCGTCTGCTGCGCCGCTTTGTGACGTTGCTTTTTGTTTTGATTGCGATAGCTCTTGGGCAGTTTATTATCGCCAATCCTATAAAATATTACGACTTGTTTAATACAAATACTTAAGGGAAATGGTGTAGGCTCTATCTTACATGATCGTGGCTCTTGTGCCGGGGCCCCAGTGCGGTGCCGGATTCTCCTGGAAACGCGAGAGCGCCTGTTTGCGACTGCTTGGATTGGCCAGAGGATGCAGTTCGTCGAATTCGTAGTCTCGCTGGCAAGGCTGCGAAAGTATGGCTTGCAGGGCAGTGCCCGGTATCAGGCGATCCTCGCGCACCGGATGCCGTTTGCTCCAGCAGCGCAAGAGATCCCACAGCACCGAGGCAGGAGCATCAGTTTTCAAGGAGTTCTTGTTGGCATGGGAATAAGAAACACGATAGCCAGCATGCAGCAGAGCCGAACGCATCTTCAGCATGGGCACAATCTCCAGTTTGAGCACGCAGCAGAGCTTGTCGGGCGTGTAGTAGAGCGGCACATCGGGCAGCTCCTCCCTGACCATGGACAGGACGCCCACAATGCGACGGTGTGTGCCTAACTCAGAGAGCGGCGTCGCTTGCACCGACTGCAGCAGATCCTCAACAAATTCCATATTGTGTATGGGCGCCGACCAGATCGGTCCGCCCAGATGATGCCGATGGTTGCAGTGCTCGCATTGACTGTTCACGGCGGGTCCAGTGGGAATGCCAAATTTCACCACCTGCGGTTGCTCTGCGGATTTGCTGCGCACGGTGCCTAGCGGCTGGAGGGTGAAGGCCTCACATCCAGTACATTGGAACAACCAGGATTGCTTGCTCATGCTATACTTACACAGAGCCTGGCTGGAGTAGACGCGCACAAAGATGCGGACATAGAAGTCGGCAGAGATGCTGAGCAGCGGTTCAATATATTTGCCATGACGATTTGCGTGCGTTTCGATGCAGTGCAGCAAAATGCGTAAAGCCATCTCGTGGCAGCATTTCATCCGCAACGGCACAGAGCCGTATTTCACATAGCAGGATTCGGGTGCGTTGCCCGCCAGAACAGCCATGTCAGTGGCGGTGACCAGGAGCAGACCGCCATCGACTATGCACTGTAGAGCGCCGTCGAGAAAGCGATTCGGACAGCCATACGGATCTAGATCGACGGCATCGAAGCGCTGCTGAGGGGCCGTTGACAAGTACATGAGAGTCCTGCAAGGTGTTATATTTAGAAATCATACGGCAAAGTGTATTGGGCATCTTACATGGCATCCGCATGGCTGGTCTCTATGAGATGCTCCACACCGTTGTGTTGTACATTTGTCTTAATCGACTCTACCGCCTGTTTGGACAAATCATTGGCCACGATTTGACGCACTCCGGCGATCTCCTGCGCATAGCGGATGCTCCGTAGTCCCGTTGCTGCCAAAGCCTCCAATATGCGCATGCCATCCTCATACTTTGTTCCCGCAGTGTAGCTGGGCGTTACAGTGGTTTCCTGCTGCCCATTGTCGTCTACCTGTTGCTTCTGCTTACGTAGCTGCTGTTTTTTCGCCTTCTCAGCGCGCTCTTTCACCAAACGCTGAAAGTAAACGTTGAGCACTGCAATGCTCAGATCACGATTGAACTCCTGCACTGGATTGTAGAAGACATTGCCGCCGGATATGATGTTTGCATTGCGTTCTGTAATTATGTTTGCATTGGGATTGGTAGGCGACGGTTCCTGTTGCACTTCTTCTACTTCCATTTCACGCGTTGTCAACACGTTTTTACAATAGCGATGAACAACGGGCGATAGCTTGTGGCGGCTAATCGATAACGAAAATGAAGCATGCAAACAGAAAACATATGTGCTGTATGGTTAGTTGGCAATGCAAGTCGCACAGCTGTTGGAGGCTTGGCTATTTTCCCCGACAGATTTGGGAATAGCTCTTGGCAATTAATTGGCTATTTATTCATGATATAATTCTTTAAATAAAAGCCTTTATTCTAAAATATGATATATTAATACATGACTTCAAAAAAAAAAAAAAAAAAAACAAATGCTTGTAAGCTCGACGCTATTCATAGTCGGTTAGCTTTATTATTTAGCCATTTTTAGCTATCGCTCATCGTGAACTCTGATTGTACAACTAGTTGGCAACACTGGCTTGTATCTGTCGTAATAGGCGGCCTGCATTTAGTTTTATTCTGCATAAAAAACATGAATAAAATAACCTGCGCCTTTATCAGCGTACTGCAGCACAGCAATAAATCATATGGAAGCGCTACGCTGCTCGGTCGCCAGTTGTCCTACAAAAGTGATTTGTCTCTAGATAAAATCTATCCAAATGCCCGTCTGAAGCTCTACACGCCGCCGCCTCCTGTAAAGATTTGTATTTGCTCTCGAAATCCATGAAAAGGTTGCTAATCTATGCATATTCTCAGCCTGGCAGTGGTGACAAATTCAATGGCTATATACCCATGGACAAGCTAGAGATCAGCTATAGTCGCAGCTCGGGGCCAGGTGGCCAGCACGTCAACACCTCCAATACCAAAGTCGATGTGCGGTTTAAGCTATCGGAGGCGCACTGGATACCGGAGAAGACACGCGAGAAGCTGTTGAAGGCGCTGGCGAACAAGCTCAACAAGGAAGGCTACTATTTCATCAAAAGCGATTTGACTCGTTCCCAGCAAATGAATCTGGCCGATGCGCTGGAGAAGCTGCGCACGTTAATACGCGCCCAGGAGCTAGATGAGCCAACGGCGCCCAGTGAGGAGACTGTGGAGAAGCTGCGTCGCCGCCAGGAGAAGGCGGCCAGGGAGCGTCTGCAGCAGAAACGCTCTCGTAGCCAGACCAAACAAGATCGTCAGGCATAGATCGATTTTTAGTTTCTAGTTGGCCAAACAACAATTTTTGTTAAACATTAAATATTTAAATGTATAATTTATACTAGTGATTTAGTAGCTCCTCTGCGGCGGGGGTGACTGTGAAGCGTGGAACAGCTGGCACATTGATGCGAGTGCTGGAATCAATTATCTCCGGCTGTGAGACTCTATGTGAAGGCATGCTAGAGATGCGAGCACGCTGTAAATAGAAGAGCAGATAGTTTCATGAATAGGAATCGAAGCTTATTAGAGAAGGCGTCGTCTACATTCACTGGCATTTCTTCAGGTGTCGGCAGGCGCAGCGTGTGACGCCTCTCTATGGCTGATTGATTTGTAGGTGGCCTCCTCTCTGGCGGCTTAGTCAAGGATTGTGTGTAGAGCTGTTCCAGACGATTGATGGTCGCCACGCCCGGCTGTATGGAGAAGCTGTGTCGTATGCTACGCGGCGACCAGGTGTGCTGGTATGCAGCCTCATCCAGATGACGCAGAATGTCGCCATGGGTGTCCTCTTTAGCGAGATCCGCCAGCAGCTCGTCGATAATAGCAGCGTCACCTCTCGGCACCTTGATGTCGTGCATCCAGAACTGACGATTGCTGCGTCCAATCACTGGAGCAATCTGTTTCACCTTTAGCACTAGAATGCCCATCAGGTAGATGCATAGGATATTGGATAAAGTTAAGCACATGCTAATGCTGCCCAGGACAGCCAGTTCTGTTGCCTGATTCTCGGAGTAGGTGCGCGACTTGACCACATCTACGTAGAGCGTATCGTCCTTTTCATACAGCTTGTAAATGCAGGCCAAGGCCCACAGGAGACCCGAATTGACAGCTGGCGGCAGCAGCGAGGCGGAGATAGCCACGCCCACCAGCGAACCAATATTGCCGCCCAGTATGCCAATGGCAGCTGCTGCTCCCGACGGTATGGCCGTGAAGAGGCCCACGATCAGTGAGTGCAGATCACAGCGGGAGAGCATCTCCTCGGTCAGTCCCTCGCCAATGCCATACTTCTTGTCCGTGGTGCAGACCACGAGGCCAAAGAGAAAGCCCACCAAGGTGGCCAGCAGTATGCCGATTAGCTCGTTGCGCATGCCCAGTCGCCATAAAGAGCGCTCCTCGATCACCGTGCCGAAAATGGCGGCAATAATGGGTCCCATCAATGGGGAGATCAGCATGCTGGAGGCCAGAAATATGGTGCTGTTCTCAATTAGTCCGAAAGATGCCAAGATGCTGCAGTATAGGAGGGAGGGAGAGCAAGAGGAGAGATTAGAGATAATTATTGAGATGACTTGGTGAGGAAATCCAAAGAAAATTTTTAAATCTTGAGAGGATTGGGCACCTGATTGCTATTTATAGGACAGTTATTAATCACCGCATTATCGCGTGGATCGTCTGGGAGCCAACTAAATTTCAAATACTATAGAAGAGTTGTGAATCAGTAAGAAGTCTATAGTAAATATGGCTGGCCCACTAATTTGTTAAGGCTTAGAGCTCTATAGCTAAAAAGCAAAACTTTGATGACATCATATAAGAAATTGAAGAGAAGCAGGTAGAAGTGAAATTCTTGGGAGAATTAGGTAAGCGAATTGGGGTTTGTATAAGAAGCTGCAAAGTGAAGTCAATCGATTTTAATCTTAGAGCATATGCTCTTTAAAATAAGTAACTTCTGGGTGCAGGATGCACTTAATCTGTCACTACAAATGGGATCTACGGCATCCACTTTCCCTTCTCTGTTCCACTTACGCTGCTGAGATAAGGAGTATGCAAAAGTCAAATGTGATGGCCGCGTCCAGGCGGACATCTCTAACAACTTGGGCGACGTTCAGTCTGGAGCGCACAGAGTTCATGAAACGATTCCAGGTGCCCTGTTTGTGGGCGTTTTGCATGTTGTTGCCACTGCAGAAAAAAGCAAAGAAAGAGTTGCGCATTAGCGGGTCTCTACTGTATCTGCTGGCTCTACTGTACTCACTCGCTGTGCGCCGCCGGCTGCTTGTCGGATTTTTTGGGATTATTTTGATAGGTTTTCGAGGCGATGCAATTCATGACGGACACGGCGGAGCCCTCACGTTCGCCGATGCCCCAGTGCTGCAGTGCGTCGTAGAGATTCTCGTAGACTTCGTTGAATTCCAGGGTGAAGGTGATCTGGTAGCTGGCACCATCTTCGCTACGCAGCCAGAACGCATTTGTTATTTCAAATTTACGCAATAGCTGCTGCAGCACGTGCTCCATGGCTGAATCCAAAGGTAAGTCAAGCAGCTCGGCATGCTCCGACACATCTGTCAGCTGCGTTGGCAAGCGACGTCTGCAATCGAACGTCAGCCCACCCCCGCCAGCTGCATTGGCCCCGGCACCGCCCACACGTGCAGCAGGTGACTCAAACAGACGCAGGCTCTGCTCGTCAAAGGCCGACAATGACATGCTCATTAGCGTACTGGTTCCCGTATCGATTCCAGTCTCCATGCCCGTACTGTTCCGTATGAGACCAATGGACCCGTTCTCATCTGTCGCCTGAAGGTTCATCTGCCGTCTGTAGGCATCCTTCAGGCGCTGCTCCTCGCTGGCCGTGGGAATTGTTATTGTGAAAAATACAGCTGCCACATCCAACATTTTGTTCAAATAGATTTTACACTTAGTTCACAAACAGATATACATTTATATACAAATACATATATACACAGACATATATTTATGTGTATGTGAATCACATCAGATATTACGCACACTCTTTTAACATAGAGATTAATCTAGATGTTTTTTTTTGCGCACAAAATCAACAAACGCTCGACGACTGCAACGATCTTCTTTGCACTGGAAATGCAGTCGGTACGTTTGGCGCCTTGTTGTTCATCCGTCTGATAACGGTTTCTGCTCACAAGCTCTGCTAACAGCTGCGCTGTTAAAGGCCCCATACACGACATTTTAAGCCGTCAGCTTTGCTGTTAGTTCCAGACAGTGATCATGCGAAAGGAAAAGAGAACTGAAAATGAACAAAAGCAGTGACAGAGCACTGAAATGTTCACTGTTAAAGTCGCATGCAAAGCCTAAACACTAAACGACTGGAAGTCTTGTAGTTGTTGCTGCTCTGCACTCTTTCTGTTAACGACCTCTCACGCGGCAATGATCTCAGCTGAGAGGCCGCTTGCAAGCCATTGCCACTGAATGAAGAAAATAAGCGGAACGGTAAATGAGATGGGAATAGAACGCGGAAGTACAAAACGGCAGGTGACGCGTTGTTTCAGATTCCTTAGATAGAGTCGGCCACATATGCAATGTATGTATGTATATAAGTTTTTCTATTGATATTATAACATTGCCACTAACCAGAGAAATATGGATAGTGCATTGCTCTGTTAAGCCGACTGTTAACGCAGCAGAAGGAACAGTTACTCTTCAAAATGACTTTCGCAGTCAACGTTACCATTGAACAACTGTAAATGTAATTTCAATTTGAATTTCAAATGTTAACGGCCTAATTTGGCACTTTTATTGTTGAATATACTACTTATACGGCAATTTTATTGATTTAGAATACTTTATTATGTATTTTGATTTATTTACAAAAGAAATCGCTTGTTAAACCAAATATGCACATATTTACATATACTTAAAATATATATAAACCCATTATTTATATATCTATTATACATCATACAAGCTACTCCTCGAGACTGACATTCATGAGCTCCTTGGTGACTTCCTCTCTGCTCTTTGTGGGCCTATTGCTATTGCCCAAAGAGTTGGTGTCCTGCTCGAGTGCAGGCGGTGGCAATTTGAATCCACTTGGAACCTTTTTCAAACGTCCATTTGCTGGAGCCTCTACAGTAGTGGAAGTTGAGCTTAGCGTTGCTTCGGTGGCCATTTTGTAGAGCTGTTGCAGCTGCTGCATTGCATCCACTGGCAGAGGTGCGCGTGTGGGCAGCGTCTGCTTCTGATTGGCTTTCGCCTTCGATTTTGGCTGCAGCTTCTCCTGCGGCTGAGGCTTCATGCCATTCGACCAACTCTCTAGCCAGCTGGCTGCATTACGCTCCGTGCTGGTCATCAGCTGCTGCTGTCGCAGGTGCTCGCGCTCATCGCTGGGGCTCACCTGACGCTTGCTAAACGACTGATCACTCTTGTTGGGATCACCCAAGGGACGCGTGTTCTTCTGTGGCCCCAGCTCGAGCAGCACCTGGAAATCCGCGTGCTGGCCGAGACGAAAGCCAAAGCCAAGACGCGAATCGGTGCCTGTACAAAGAGCGAGAGAGAGATAGAGAGAGCTCAATCAGAAATATATTATTAATCACCTCACTCACCTTTTTTAATGGGCGGTATATTGGAATAGACTAGTGAGAGCGCCGACTGCAGCTCTTGTGGCACGATGAAGCCATTCACATTTTCAGCTGCAATAATAATTAATAAAACTAGTTTATATGCAGGTCTATAAATATTTATAATATATGGAGAAATATTCATTTCTCTTTATATTTGCTCAGACAATTAACTAATTTGATCAAGTTAAATAATGTTTTATATATGAATACATTATTATGCAAATTTGTATACATTGCATGCGTCTGTATGTGTGTGTGTATATGTATGTATTGTATATGGGTTATGATATAGCTAATCTGAATATAACTAATTTAAGCTTCATTCAAATCTGTTGAGTTCCAATTTGACGATATATGTATTCCTATACAATGTATATTAAATATCTTTCGTTAATTGTATTTCAAATTAATCGACGCTTAGCGTTAAGTTTAATCTCTAACGGGCAGCTTTCAATCTGCTTTGAAGTTTGCTTTTTTTTTTTTTGTATTATGCAATATAACGTTTTTATGGGCTGAGTTTTTGTTTTTTAGGGCTGGTACGCTGGTTTGTCTGCGAGGCTATGGTATGCGTCTAAGCAGTTATACAACAATTAAAATTGGCAGCTCGCTGGCTATTAAAGCTCTATTGAGTTTATGCTAACGAAGGTCACAAACTCTATGAGCGAAGCATCTGAAAATAGGTATATGTATTTTTTTTTTATTATTTATTTTGCCTAGCTTTGAAATACAACTATCCAAAGTACTAAAAACTTGATGGTAAATAACCAAAAAGTTTGATATGGTATATTTTTTATTTTCTTATAAATAAGCTTTGCCTTTTTAGGCCTTCAGACCGTTAAGATATACATATCTATCTGTAGGCATTCTACGCTATATTTTTGCTATCTATGCTTATATATCCATAATAACTTTTTTAGCAACTCAAGTCCTCTTTAATCTAAAATTCAAGTTCCTTAATCGCTTTTAAAGTTTCATCCAATTTATAAAGTTAGTGCTGCTGCTGTCAGGGTCAATGATTGCTCGTTTAATTCTTCTAGCGAACTGACCTCTCTTAATTCTGATAGCTTTGCACCCAGCAGCTCGCACATAATTAATGCACGTACTTTGATCTATTCTCAAGTATCAGATGCTCTAATGGCCCGCAGCGACTATAAAGCAGGGAAATAATGAATTCAACTTAATAGATTCAAGTAGTTTGTCGAGCGACTGAAAGCGAAATGAACACAAGAGACGCGCGACCTTGACACAAAGACCGGCAATAGCTTCAACTTCAGCTGCGACTTCAGCTTTAGACTAAACAACTTTGCTTTGGTGGCCCGGTCTTTGGCTCGCACTACTCGGCTCTGCTGTGGCCTGGCCTGGTCCGGCCTGGTCTGGCTAGGTCGTCGCATTGGATCGAATCGAAGCGGGCCAGAGCAAAGTCTAGAGTTTCGACTGCGTTTGGCTACGTTTGGGCAGTCAAACCGGTTGCTGCGGCGGCTGAAATTCAATTTTGCTATTGCTTTATTTTGGGTG
>NW_022045882.1:908069-922177 GCF_001654015.2 Drosophila navojoa
TTGTCAGTGTACTTACATTGCAGCAGGCCAAGTAGCAGTAGAAACAGCAGCAGCTGTTGGCTAACAGTGAGCGGCAGTTGTTTTGGCCAAAACATGATCAAAAGTCGAACAATTTGTGGCTAGCATTTAGCCAAGTAGAAGAAACGCGGTGCGTCAAAAACGTTCAGAAACTGCAAAAATACAACAATAATACAAACACAAACACCAATACGCACACACACACACACACTCACAGATACAGAAACAGAAACGGATTACAACATTTGGCAAATAATCGTTTCTTTTTTTTTTTGGGTTTTTGAGTCTGTTCGAATGCGTCATACAAGAAAAGTATTTCAACTATGTCTCGAGCAGCGAATGTTTTTTTGTTGTTGTATTTTTTCGCCGTCAATAAAAAGCGTCAACAAAAAACGAATGAACAGCAGAAGAAGAAGAAGAAGTAAAAAAACACACACAGCAACTATAAAAAAAAAACAACGGCAAAAAATGTGTTTGGAAATCACTCTCACTTTTGTTCAATGCGCTTTTGTTGTTGTCTTTTTTTTAAGGTTTTGCCCGCGACGAGAGATACTCTAGCATGGAGGAAGAGCTTTGGGAATTGGGGCAATGGTTGGTAACGTTGTCTATAAGTGAACCTTAAATTCTATATATACCCTATATAATATATATAATAAACGAGATTTCTACATACATAGAGATCAGAGACTAGGGATCAGAGATGAAAGATAAAAGACAAGGAATAAAATATTCAGATATTGAAGAGATACATATTAAAGATTCAAGATCAGAGATCTATACAATCTAATATCTATACAATCAAATATCTATATGTTCTTCCACTATCAGGGATGCCTGACATAAACTTTATTATGTACTTTCTGGGAATTTAAACAAATAGCTGAAGAAATTAAGAAGAAAGAAGAAGAAAATAAGAAATTACCAACTATGTTATTATAAAAATTTAAATAATTCATTTGCTACTCTATACTAAATATTTTCTATGCTCTTGTAGACTATGCTTTTATAGAGTACTCCAATGTCGCCTTGCCAAAGTCTATATTTTTGTATCAAAGGGTCGTGATTATATTTGATAATTTCAACTATTTGATGCGGCCTTGTTTTAAACGTTGATTTGTTTTTGTTTTTCTTTTTGTTGTCTTTGTTTTTGTGTTTGATTTTATTTTGGAATTTTGTAATTCTATGCTTTGATTTTTGAGATGCATAGAAAACTTAAATGCATTTACACACTCGACTGCATAATTATTATTTGTTATGCTTAATGGATGTAAATATGATTTACACTTATTTCAAAATTGTTGCTAATTAAGAGCGCAAATAAAACTTTTATTTATTTTTTTTTGGTAAAAAATGAAAGCGCGCACGTTTCTCAAATTTTGTTGTTGTTTGTTTCATTCAATTGGTCTCCCATTTCAATTTCAATTCCGATTTGGATTTGCCGAAATGATAAGTATATATTGCCGTTTACACTAGGCTCATGCAAATGGGCCTCTTAGTGCCGGATTCGGTTTTACCGCTATGTTTCGTACATTTCTCTATTTTTATTTGTTTTCGTTTCTGTATTCACTTCGTTTCGATGGGATGCAATGCGATTGGCTTGTCTGTTGGACAACCTGCGCGCAGCACGTCTGCGTTTCAACTGAAATGGAGAGTGGAAAGACAACGGCTCGCACTTGCAACACGCGCCAAAAGCTAAAACCGAAACCGAAACTCAAGTTGAAGCTGAGCTCCAGCTCGAGCTCGAACTTAATCTCTCAATGCTCGCAAAACATCACGTAACATGTCTATACCCTGTACTCGGTAAGCAAATGATGAAGAGCGAGAGAGAGGGTCGATTGGTTTTCTTATGGTGTACATCAGAGATCGTTGACTTGAGATAAACGATTGAAGAAAGACATTTTAAATCGGTGACTTGAGATCATAAATTGCAATGAAGAGATCATAGATCAGTGATCACAGATTAGAGAACAGAGATCAAAGATCCCAGATCAGCGATCAGAAACCTGAATATAGAGATCAATTATCAGAGATCAGATATAAGAGATCAGTGATCAGAGATCAGTGATCAGAGAACAGTAATCAGATATCAGAGATCCGAGATGAAATACATAAGGGATCAGAAATTAGAGATTAGAAATCATAGATCTGTGATCACATATTCCAGAACAGAACAAATATCCCAAACCAGAGCTCAGAGAGAACTCTCTTTTTACCGATGCTACAAATAGGGTATATTCCAGTCGCGCGCACCCATTACTCTTATTTACATGCCTCGAGCTCAGTTTCAATTTCAGCTTCGGCTTCGTGAGAGAGATCAGAGACCGGCTCTTGCCTCTAAAAATTTGGCGCACTTGCGATTCCGACAAAGCGTGTTGGGGCGTGGCAGTTGTAAATGCGACTACATATAGTAAATGTATGTCTTATATTAAATGTATACATACATTATATATATTTATGCTTGTCTCTCAGCTGTGAAAGGTTGGACCTCTTATGGCCCTGTCCTGCGCTCACTGCGACGGTTAATTTGACCGCATTTTCAAGCTTGAGTTATTTATTTGGAAAATAAAAAAATGCGTTGGCCCAATTAAATGTACCATAATGAATCATTCGTGTTGAGATAAGACATTGATCAAGTGGTAACCGAATAAAACGTTTTTTAATGAAAGTTTTTTTGGCTGAATTGAAATATGAGATGAGTGTTGCTCTATGTCAAAATAAATTTAAAAAAGTCCAACTGAATATTAGTCTAAGGACTGCACTTAATTTGGATAAAAGGGGAAAAGTAATTTACTATTTTTTAATTTTGTTATATATATATTTTTAAGATTTAAAATATAAATAAAAACAACATATAAATATAAATATTTTTTTATTTTTTTTATTTTTAGTCAACACATTCGTTTATTTGATATATTATTATTGTTAATTTTGATCCTCCCCTCGTTTTTCAAGTTCATTGAACGCGTTTCCCTGGCATACGCATCCATACATATATGTATGTAGATTCAATAGAAAAATTACTTTACAGTACAGTGAAGCTTGCTGTGCTACGCACTGCTGCTCAAGGCATACACATACACACACACACACATACGCACACATATAGAGAAATTTGCATAACCAGCTAATTACTTGAACCAACAGTCAGACAGTAAAACCTTTGACGCCCACCTCAGTCATAATGCAGTTGAACTATGCTAGACATATGCTGTTAAATGTTTAATTACCCTCAACAAAGTGTTATGTAATGCACTTGCACACACACACTCGTACACACATACAAATGTGAGTGTACATAGCATATTGCTTTGCCTATTGAAGCACAGCAAATTGAGTGCATAGCCAGACGCCGTTGACAGAGGCAGACGTTGCGGTCAATGCATGAATTGCAAACAATTGGTCAGCAGCTATTTGGCCATAATTGACAACACATGAGCGACTAGTGTTTATTTGCGCCTTGCCCATCGAAGATGTTTAAATATTGACAATTTTACTACACTTACGAATGACAAGTTTCAACTAAACTTTCAGAGAGTTTTGCTTTTAAGTTTGAGTCAATTATATTTAGTAAATAAAATATAGAATTTGTAGGTTCATTTACCAATTTCCAATATATAAGAGTGTATGCCTTGATAAGCATATGAAAAGTTTGCGCAAAGTAAAAAATGTTGCATGCTTTTAGGCTGCTGTAAATATATTAAAAGCCGTCGCGCTATTCAGCATATCAAAGAAGCACAAAAACTGTTGCGTGCATTTAGGCGCAGCAAATAAATGCTGAGCAAACAACCATTTGCCATATTTATCTTTTAGATGTTGTTCAAGTAAGCATTTAAGTTTGAATTTCAAAATCTTTGAGAAAATTGGTCATTTCATAATGAATTATTTTGAATGTATATTCAAAATATAAATAGAAATTGCATTTAATATTATGTATCATGGTATTTGTGTTAGATTTTCTTTAACTTACCAACAAATAATAAAAGGCAAAATAAATAGTTTAGCATAACACATAAACATCTTCTGCAGAGCGTCTTTCTCTAGAGCCCGACAGTTCTGGGCGTGGCAATATTATTTTTAATTTAATTTTAATTGAAAACCCATCGAACCCATTAAAATAAACAGCAAAATGCAAAATTGCGACATTTAAAATAATTGAGTTAAATGTTTATTGTTCTTCTGACATTGTTTTTTTTTTTTTGTGTTTTGGTTTTTCTTTCCTTGTTTACAGCTAAATGTATAACAAATTAAATAACTAAATTTTACAATCAACATTCATAGCAGCTTTGTTGGAAACCAATTTGAAATTGTTATTAAATTAAGACGAGCAGCGAAATATTTATCATGCATATTATTATTATTCTTATTATTATTATTTTCGTACATAAGACATTTTAACAATTGTTTCACAGTTCAGCGACATTTTTTTAAATTATTATTATTATCTGCAGTTTGTTTTTTCATTATTTTATTTATGTTTTATTTTTACAATTACATTTATATTTAAATTGTTCTTTCGTTTAGTTTTTAGACTACGCACTACACTAACAATGATGTGTAAAAATAAATGTGATTTTTTTATTTTAATTTTACTTGTCTCATAAATTTATTTGTTTTGTTTAGTTTATTACTTTTTAGCATACTCAGAGTATGCTTTTCTATAGAAATTCATTTTGTTCTTTTGTTCTTGTTCTCGCTCGTTTCTCTGTCAAAAAAATGTTTAACATTTTATTTATTTATTTATTTTGCTGTAGGTAACGAGGTAAAGTGCGCCTTGTTCTGAAATCGTTGTCGATTTTGTATTTGTTGTTGATTTAGTTGGGTGGGAGGTGCGGTTGGGGGGCCAATTATCAATGCCACGCAAATAGCGAATGCGAGACGAGAAGATAGCCCGTTGTCACAATTATGCTGCCAATCATAATAGGAAAACCAACTCTGTGAACCAAAAGAAAGTAGTTGAAAAATAATTAGTTAGAGTTTTACCCATGTGAAATTGTTGCTTAAAATAATCTAATATCAAAACTTGAGTTTTTAGTGTGATAAATTACAGAAAAATACGTTATTGCAAAATAAATTCAATCCTGATGAATGTATACCTTTTTTTGTAAGTGATCTCCAACTAAATTTGATCAGTTACATGAACTGGGACTCCCCTCAGAATCACTTAGAATAATTTCTTGAGGGCGGAAATCAATAGACAATTGTCTTAAGGGCTTTCCTTCATCTTATTTCTATTGAATTCCTCTCATATATTTCTTGATCTTATTTTATCCTCTCTCGCTCTTTGCCTTTTTCTTTCTTTTTCATTCTCACACTTTGTTTTGTTTTCTCTACTCTATATCTGTTTTTCTTTCTCTTCTTGGCCCTATTTCCTCGAGCTTACCATTCCCTTTCCCTTTTAAGAGTTCATCTTAGTTTAAGATCTTTTATGTATTTTTCAACCTTATAAAACAGTTATTTTTGGTAATTAGTTAAAGCAATTTGTAGAACTCACTTGAAAAACTCAAGGAATGTAAATTTGTAGCCATGTTGCTCGGCAACGCCGGCACAAACAACATTCGCCGAGGCGCCAATCAAAGTGCCATTGCCTAGAAATAGAGAAAATGTTTAGTTTCAATATCGCATATCGTATATCGTAGATCGTAGAATGTATGTCGTATATCGTAACCCTCATGTATGTATGTATCGTATGTTATATGTCGTATATGGTAATTCGTATATCATATATCGTATAGCGTATATAGTATTACTTACCGCCCAAGCAAGCACCCAAAGCCAGGGCCCAGACCAGAGGCTGCAGCGGCAAATTGAGAGTGCTGTTCTGAGCTAGGGATATTGTGATCTTGACCATCATCGTGGTCAGCGGAATGTTGTCCACAAAGGCGGAGGCAATAGCAGATACCTACAGTTCAACATTAGATATATGAATCATATATGTATATGGATAAACGACTTACCCATAGTATAATCAATATAGCCACCATTAGGCGCTGATCCTCGCCCACGCCCAAAATAATGCCCTCTGTCATGTTGCCTATCCATTCGATCAGGCCCAGCTCTGTGAGAGCCTCCATGAGTATAAATAATGCGGCAAAGAACAACAGTGTGGACCACTCCACACGCGCCAATATCGCCTCCAGATCGTCAATATCAGCCAGTATGATCAAAAATATAGCACCCAATAGAGCTGTCCAGCCGAGCGAGAGACGCTGCAGCTCCGGCACCGAGTGCAAGAAGAACAGACTGATCACAAAGGTCAAGGCGGCGGTGCACTTGATCAAGAGCTGTTTGTTGCGAATGGGATACTAGAGAGAGAGAGATAGAGAGAGAGAGAGAGAGATGGAAGATGACTAATAATAGAAATATTATATATACCATGGAATACCCACCTTTGCTTGCAGATTCGCCAAAGTCTGTTGATAGTTGGGCGCTGGCTCAATGACAGCTGTCATGCGTTTCTTTAGGCTGCGCTTCAAGCGATTCACCTTCTTCATCAGTGTCTGACGCACCAGCTCCTCGTCCTTGGAGTAGGCCGACAAACTGGCCGCCGCACGTTTCCACACATGAATCTCATGTCGCAGCTCCTCCACCTCTGGTGAGTCCTTGAACTGCAGATCGCTGATGTTGCGAAACTTGAAGCGCAGCTGCAAATACGTCTGGACCATGACCAGCAGCACGCCGGGCAGCATGTGCAGCGTGAAGACGGCAAAGTTGACGCCCTGCGAAGGGAAAAACATTTCATAGTAAATATTTACAGGGTATGCAATGGCTCTCATACTCACGTTCTTGGATATGTAGCTATTGGAGGCAATGATGACATTGGGCGGATCGCCAACGGGTGTCAGGGCGCCGCCAATGTTCGAGTAGATGACCATGCACATTAGAATGGGCACCGGATTGAGGCTCATGACCTCGCAGAGACGTATCGTCACGGGCGTCATGAGCAACACCGTGGTCACATTGTCCAGAAAGGACGAGAGCACAGCCGTGAAGAGGCACAGGCAATTGATCAATGGCCAGACGTGTCCATTGGTGATCTTATAGGCATACACGGCCAGGTAGTCAAAGACGCCCGTCTCGGAGAGTATGGCCACGAGTATCATCATGCCGAAGAGCAACAGCAGCGTCTCCACATCGATCCAGCTCATGATTGTGGCCATGGAGGGGCGCGAGTTTAGCGCTGCCAAAATGCCCACCGACAAGGTGGAGGCAATGATCGCCGCAAAGGTGCGATTCACCACCTCCCAAATGATCATCACGTAGAGACCACAGAGCACCGCCGCCGCATAGAGCACACCATGCGCCTTATAGATGGGCGACTCGTCCACATTCAGCTGCAGTGGCAACTCGCCCTCGATGCTGCTGCTGAACTCGAAGCTGAGACGCGTGCCATTCGACTGAGCCAGCCAGCTGGAGTCGCTGGGCTTCAGCTCGAAGGTGCGCACCTTCTTCGTATCCTTGGTGGCATCGATCATCTCGAAGTACACGATGTCCAGTTGCCAGGGCTGGCTGGCATTCTCCGCGTATATCTCCTGCCCCAGGGCATCCAAGTAGCTGCGCGTCACCTGCACCCGCAGCACGGGCAGCGGCACACTCTCATTCAGCAGCAGCTCGTTCTCCTGCAAGCGGAAGGGTCCACGCAGGCCCAGGCCAATGCGCTCTAGACTGGACGTGGCTATGGGAAAGACTGGAATGGGAAGATATAAGAGAATGAGTTGATGTAACTGACTGCTTAATACTCGCTCATGATTAACTTGATCTAAATCGATCTATCTGATAATGTAATAGTGAATCTCTTGAGAGTCTCGAAGCCTTTATCATCAATCATTTTATCAATTATTGATCAATTTATATTATAAAACTTATATACTCGTTTTGCATTTCCCTACGGAGTATTAATAGTCTAGTTTATGCTTGAGGCTTTTTTGCTCTTGATACTCACCTCTTGTAGATCCATTACTGGGCACACTTATAAGACTTAGTTGGTCGACATGCTCGTTGTTGGACATGAGAAAGGCCGTAAAGACGCACCAGACCACAAGTAGTATCGTGATCTTAATCCAAATTAGATATTTTTTAATCTGTGAAGAGATAAGACATAAGGTAAGTAATAGAAGTAGTTGGATTATTAAAATAACAGTTCTCAGCGTAATATAAGCAAAGACAAGTCGATTGAAAGAAAATTCAGAAATAAAGTCTAGAAATGAAATCAAGAAAATAAACTGAAATACACATACAACTGGAAAGTTTCGCATTACAGGCTCTATATAAAGGTCTATTCTCCAATTAACTAATTAATCAACTAAACGTTATTAGTCAAGTTCTTCCAGCTGTACTCATAAATTTTCTCGATTTTCTACTTACGTTGCTCTTGCAATAGCCCTCGTTCTCATCGTGATGATCCTCGTTGTTGTTCTCCAGGTCCCTAGAGGTGCGGGGGTATCACAGAAAACTGGTTGCACTAATTACGTAACTGACAATCGAGTCGAACAGAACTACGAACCTGCCATCGAGCACATGCTGCACCTGTCCCGCCTCGTTCGTCACATTGATGCCGATCTGTGTGAATGCACGTGGATCTTCCGCATGGCCATTGCCATGCTGCACCGTCTGTTCATTCTGGCGGACATCCTCTGAGGGTAAAAGCTCCACATCTGCAATGGATCATACGGAAATTATATTAATACTATTGTGAATGAATATTAGAATGAATGAATTATGATAGTGATAATCATAATGACATTACAAGTAGAAATGACAATAGTAATGAGAAGAACAATGACAATCACAATGGCAATGGTATTGATAATAGTAATGAAAACTATGCATTGACAATAACTATAACAATAATTATATCAATGAATTGAAATGATAATGCATATAAAAATATTAATGATAATAAAAATATTACTCCATCATATTTCTTAGCTAAATTAATTTCTTGCATCTACCCTTGTGGAAAATTGGTAAATATTTGTAGCTCGATTTGCTCATTGGCTGCGCTCACATCGACAGGACTTTGCTGACTGGCAGCAGTTGACATTGGCTTTCACATTTTATTAGTCTACGGGAAACTTGTCTAAAACTAGTCGCTGCTGACCCTGAACTAAAGCCATTTGCCAATTGACCACAAGGATACGCGACGCCAATATAATTTGCCACGAAAATATGCTTCAATTGGTTTCTTGGGCTCCATTAGCATCGCATCGTTTCGCATTGCGGAAGTTATAAAGGCCGTCCCATTTGCATATTATGCTAAGTCCAGAAATAGTAGTCCCCATCAAACAATTTAAAGTGATAAATATTGTCGCAATTGAGACCCAGCGACACAAAAAAAAAGCTGAAGAAGAAGCTGAACGAAATAAGCCCACTTGAGCCTGTGGCCAATGTCAATGCCGAATCGGGTGGGTAATAAAATTTTTACAATAATTACTGCAATAAAACAAGTACCTATATAAAAATAAAATAAAAACTCAATAGTACAATGTATACCAAGTCTGTTTTGGCAAGTCGCAGTTGTAATACGCTGCTTTGTTTGACTGATCATTATCGATAAGTAGTCGATGAGACATTATACAAATTGGTGATCTATTGATATGCAAAAAGTATTACATTGTTTAATCAACTGATTTTTTATTTGATGACTAATAAATAAAATCCTTATTCTGATTTTTCAATTAATCAAACGTAGCGATAAATTAGTTGTGGCATATCGATGAGTTATCGATAGTTAATCGTTTTAATGAATCTTCATCAAATTGAATATGTTTATTTTTGCAGGCGGGTTATTTTTGAGAACATTGCTCTTTATATTCCTTGCCAGCACACCATTTATCGATAAGTAATCACTGCAAGAGATTTGTCCAAAATTGATTAGGCTTTACGCTAAGACTCTTATTAAAGGATATTCTCCTAATACGCTCTACCTAAACATTAAAACGACGCACAAGTAATATATAGAGCATATGATTTGGGGGGAGCCCAAATAAATGTTTTCTAGCATTAAATATAAAATGTCGTAGATGGGGATGGGGATGGTGATGGAGAAGCAGCAGAGGAATATAAAAAGCTGATGGCTTTTGTTCCAATGGGGAGAGAAAGAGAAGGACTTACCGCCATGTAAACGCTCGTGCTCCTGCTGAAAGGAGGCGAGACTGGGATCCTGACGTATACGCTCCGGCAGTGTGCGCCACACTTGTAAGGCACCTTCCGTTACTTCGCTGCATGTGTGGCAAAATGGGGGTGTGGCCGGGGCGTCGGGCGGACGGTCATGACCATAAGTTGTGCGTTTGCATCACGTTGGGGAGCCATGAAACGAAAGAGAAGGCAAAGCCAGAAAAAAAGGAACCGACGTTAAGATGTTATAGGATTACTTTAATACAAATACACGCGCATAAATACAAAAATTTGTTTGTTCAGGTATATGGGCGTGGCCAAGGGCGTCCCTACGCTTCACCCTCATCATCTGTCGCCAATAAACTGTTTGAGGCCTTGCTATTGCTATTGATTTTTTTGGCTCTTTTTTCGCGCAACAATTTGTAGAACTGCCTAAAAATTGCTCTTTAAAGAGGTTTCAATTTTTTGTAAGTAAATTCAATTGTGGTCTTAGCATGCGTGATTGTCAACGTGATTGACATAGAGAGACCCAAATGGGAATTAGGCTAAGAAGATGCGATTTCAGCGAAATCTTCTAAAACAGTTTTCGAATCAAAGCAAAAATCGAATGGGGTAACGCATGTAAGCAGCTTACAGGAAGTAAAAACTGCTGGGAATAAAATCTATAGCTGGGGGAATCACCAAAAGAGATATAAAAAAAAATTCTGATATATGAGATTTTTGTGATTGCCATGGAAATATACATAAAATATTTTGTGATATCCATAAAAATGAAAATGAGAAATGAAAAACGAAAAGGATTTTAGTATTTTCAATGTATCAAGTTACGCGCTGAAGATATCATAGATTGTGGGGCTTATTTTATTATAAGTGAGTTGGGCAATCAAGCAAAGAGGATCTGGACTGGTGCGTGGCTATTGTGCTATCTCAGTTGAAGCTGACAATCAGCGAAATTTATTGCCAAGACAAATATTTGCATACATGTTTCAAATGTATAATATATATTCATTTTTCATTTATTTTCCATTTCATTATCAGAACAAATAAAAAGAAAAATTCTTAAAAATTATTTGCTAGCTAATTTAATTAGCTGTAAAATTTGAGCAATTAAAATTTTTAATCGATTCGAATTTACATTTGGCTAATTACAGAATTTATATGTAGATGGGCTGCTTGCCTAATTGAAGGTCTTAGAAAATATTTCAATTCTTATGCAAATTGTTGGCCGAGACTCAATCAAAGTCAAAGGCAGTGAGAGAGACACAGGAGGGAGAGAGTGGGGGACAAATAGACATAGAGAGAGTGACTAATTTGAAATGGACTTAATTAGGCACGCTTTGGATTTATTGTAAATCGCAGCTGTGTACAACAAGCCAAGCCAAGCCATGGCAGGTACGGCAAGAAGTGGATCTAATAAGTCGTCTATCTGGTTTATCTGGCAAGTGCGTCTTTGTATTCAATTACAACTGAAATGCGAGTTTAATGACATTTTTCTAGCAATTAGATTGTCAGCACACACAGCTGGGACACTGAAAAGAATAAATATATACATACATACATACATATAACATTAGATATGTTTTTACGCTCTGAACCCATTGGCATTATGTTGAAATGTATGTAACAGGTAGGTGGAAGAGTGGCTGTTGCCATAGGGCATATTAAGTCTTCTTCAAGATCAACAGACAATTTGGTTTTATTCGTTTCTTTCCTTTCACATGTCTGCCTGGTTATCCTAGAGTCTATCCACATATCTATCCGTTCATCCGCTTCCCTCTCTTACTGACTGTGCATATGTCTATGCGTATATCTGTCCTCACGTCCATCTATTCGCCTTTCTACCCATACGTTTGTTTTTTTATCTGTCTGTTTTTATCCTTTCCGCACTACACACAATCCTTATACTATCCTTATCCTTAATAAACAAAAATTTCTATCCATGGATACCACCTCAGCGTTTTTCCCACACAGCTACGTACGAGTCCTTATCCCTAATAAACACAAATTTCCATCTATTATGAAGTGCTATACATCAGTGTATCTCTCAGTCAGCTATATTCATACGATGCTTAGAAATGAATTTGCAAAAATTAGAATCGGCTGCATGAATAAGTCTTCAAAGACCTTCCAATTCATCTACTCAAATGGCTTGGGTCATAAATTATATTTAGTTAAATTTAGCTGATGACTTTGCACGCAAGATAAAACAGAAGCCATCAAAAGTTTCGCCCGATCTATATAATATGTATATATCCATTTGGATAATGGGGCAATTCCCGCTAAATTTCGCTGTACGAGAATTTGTTGTATGAGAAAGTCGCTGGACGATCTTTTCGACTTTTCATAGCATTTGCTAAATTGTTTTTATAGCTGTAGATAAAGCCATATATTATATATATATACAATATATAGTAACATTTCTGAGCTTTATATTATCTTGTCTATTTGCTTGATTTTGAGTGCCGCAAATCTAGTTAAACTATAATGTTCACAGAATTGCCTGAGTGTTATATGTGGGATATACATACATATGTATGTATAGAGGTATACTATGCATCGTATAAAAAAGTATTCTTAAAGGGTAAAACTAACAAAACTGACTTCCAGAGTTGAATAAAAAGTTTGTTCCCAAAAATCTCTTGAACATACCCAAGCAGTAATCATATTACCACGCATAATTTATCAATTCTGACTAAAATGATATAAAGATGAAAATCTAATAAAAATTCTTGCACATATTTTTCTTGTCACATTTCTCGGAATAATTGTGGCACGCTTCTGATTGTTTAGTCCTCAGATGGAACCCACAGCAAATTGTCAGCCATTGAATTTGTTGTGCAGAGGACGGACGCACTTAATTTTTTCGTTTGGTCAGGTTAACATGGTCAATGAGCCTACGCGAATTTGTTGCTTGACTGGGTAAAAAAAGAGACACACCGTGAGAGGGCGGTGGAGAGGAGAGAAGAGGAGAGAGAGAGAGAGACAGCGTGTTTAATACACATACTCATCCTCGTATGGGTTATCCTCGGTGCGATTACTGTAATTGTAGGACATGCTTAAAACGCAGTTTAACTCGCACTAGGGGCACTCAAGAAAAAAGTCGTTTTTATATGATATACTATATAGTATATTTATTTATGTATATGTATTTAATACTCTTCAGAGAGTATTTTGGTTTTCAGTTTTTATTCTTCTTTTAGTTTATATAGTTATTTTGTATATTTATTATTATTAATTATTATTTATTTTTCACTGCTCAGCTCGATTCACATTCACTTTGGGCTGCGCTCGAAATGCGACTGCCCCACTGCATTGATGGGTCGCCCTCGCGTTACTAACTAGCATGCACAATTTTTTACCCTATTTTGTTGGCATCGCCAGTCGAATAAATAGCTAAACCAACAAAAGTAACAAAAAAAAGAAGAATGGGGGAAAAAAAACTGAATTTTACTGTAGTTTTGTTCTTGTTTTTTTGACATCTGCGCTTTGCTCATTATTCGCATTTGTGCGTTCCCATCCCTCCCCAGCCCCGCGCGCTGCACATGCAGCTCAACGAGCTGAGCTTAACCGATCCGAGATCTGCTCAACATAACTGTCACTCAAACTTGATTGTTGCTCTTCCACACACACACACGCACACATACACAATCACCACCTCTCTGCCTCCCTCCCACTCTCTCTATATTGGTATCTCTTAACGTAAGCCCAAAAACAGCCCAACTATATTATTTTTGTTCTTTTAAATTTGACTTTGCGTGTTTACTTTATTGTTTGCGGCTCTCCCTTTCCCTCTCTCGCTCTCGCTCTCGCTCTCTCACTCTGTTTGTCTTTCTCTGTGTGTTTCGGTTTTCTTTTGTGCTTCTGTCGTGCGCCTCGGCTTTCATTGCTGGCGTTGGCTTATTCGCACTTCTTTCAATTACACTTGATTTATCATATTTGACAGTTATTCCGCGCTGCCTTTGATAACGCATGTGATC
>NW_022045882.1:924686-934737 GCF_001654015.2 Drosophila navojoa
TAATTTACATTTTCCATGGCATACTTTTGGGGCTGATGACCTTGAAGGCCAGCCGAGCCGGCATATACTAATTTATGTGCCCGACATAATTTGATCTAATTTATCTATGCATTACATATATTTAGAATTTAAACTGTTTGCAAAATTTTACCTCCACGAACAAGCTGTCATCTGCAATAACTTTCCATTTCGTACGAGTCTACAGCATCCAGAAGGCTTTGCTCTGCTTTTTGTACATTGTTTGCCCTTTGGCCTTTCCTTTGTGCTGGATGTGTCAGGCGCGATTCTCTAATTCCCAATTTTGGCATTAAATGTTTTAATTATGCATAACGTTTATGACACTTGCCATTACGCTTTTCACACACAACGCACAAGGCAGCTCAGACACACACACACACACACATCTAGACGTACTTTCTCTCTCACACACATACACATAGAGGCATCCTCTGGCACATTCATAATCGCATTTTTAATGTGTTCACAACAAGCTGCCGGGCGACAATGTAAAATTTTTTGCTTGCTCCCCCGCTTAGTTTTTGACCTTGTTGCATAGAGTAGGTCGTCATTAACACCGTTATACCCTATAGCTGAGATGCACTGAAAGGGTATTTGCATTGAGTTGTGCGGAATGGGTAGAGGAATATATAAAATATACCTTCTGCTTATATATTTGCATATCATATTCCGATAGTTCGATACATTTAAAAAACCAAAAAAATTAATCGAATTTCGACTACATTATCCATAACAATATTCATCAAGCAAAGTAAGCGCTCCATAATAACCGAACTCTGTCAAATAAAAATGAACATTTTATCCACGAACTACTCAAACTTTCTTAAATTGTTTTGCAGAGCATCCACTAGTCAGCTATGCTCGTTTATCGGTTCAGTTCTCGTGTGTTTTGCTCTGCTGTCAGTTTTAGTGATGCGTTTAGTGATGATGACCCACATTTTGGTTAGGTTCTTTGGTGGCCCAAATGCTGATGGCTTATTTAAAATTAAATGGACAAAAAGTCGCCAGCTGGACTTTATGGAGGCACGACGGGGCGTATGAGTGATGAGTTTCAGCCAGATATTACGCATACGCCTGCGGGCGCTGCCCCTGCAACCATTTGCCCATTAATATTGCCCTGCTTAAGCACACAAAAGTAAATTGAAAAATAATTGCTAAATAACACGAGATGAACGAAGACAGCGGAAGGGAGAGAGAGAGTGCGAGTACAAGAGAAGGCGAGACTGAGTGGGTAGTTTGGTTGGTCTGGCAACCCGAATAGCAACGGAATTAATTAGAATTTAGCTCTAGCTCGATTTTCTTGCTTAACACGTTTTTTCCCTTCAGTTCCAGTCCCAGCGAGTTGCTAGGACAACGTGACTGTGGGGCCTAATCTCGAGCAGATTTCTGGCTGGAGTCGTGTGTTTGATTGATGATGGCTGGATTGAGTTGATACCACCTGGCACACTGATATTCCACTCTCTCTCTCTCTAATATCCTGGCCCTTTGAAATTCAATGATGTGCCCAGATTATTTAAATAATTTCCCATTAAATTGAGCAGAGAGCATTTGTCAGTCGAACGGAAATTAAATGTTTGACATTATTTGTAGAGCTGAGTGCCTTTTACATTTGGTGACACATGTCCTTTTTGCCATCTTACTTGAGGTAAATTAGTTGTTAGCCTCAGCTCGCCCACCGCCTCGAGAAACGCTCGCCGCATGTTTATGTTTTCTTTTATTTTCCTCTTATTTCCACTTCGTGTTGGGATTCAGCTTTGCGGCGCTCTCCACTTGGGTCGAAGGCACGTGCGTTGCTCCTGCCTGTGCGGATATACTTCTATACCTATATACATATATCTAAGTATATGCTTGTTTATGTGAGCAAAGATATAATAATTTATAGCACATAAGTGTGCTGCTCGATTGAGCTTGAACGAGCAGCAGATACCCTGCCCGCAGCTGAACTCAAAGTTGAGCTTTGAATTCTTTGGAGAGTTGTTCGTTTTGAACCCTGATGACTTTATGTGGATTCAATAAGTGAACTTTTTAGTAGAGCTTGAGCGACCAGTGGATACCCTGTAGGCGGTTGATAAGACAGAGAAGTGGCCAGAGGCACGATATCTTTTTGGGAAGTCAAAAGTTTGATTGAGAAATATCGACTAGCACATATCCTGCATGCAGCTGAATATATCGATAAATCGATAAGTCTTTCGTCTCTCGTTAAAGACAGCTTGACGATTCTATGTTCAACAAGAAAACACGTTTATTTCTATATATAACATATGGACTACTTTAGATTGATATAAGTGGGGTTTATTTCTTAGATTATTTATATCTTTTCGAGTTTAGAATATTCATCGATATCATAAGAGTACAGTTCTGCTAAATTTTTATTGATGAATTGTATAAAAATGTGAACTATATTTAGTTACTTGAAGCATTGCCATAAAAGATATGCATATGTGTTACATATTTTTAGGTTTATATAGATAGGACTCTTATAAGATTTAAGTTAAGTTTGATTATTTATCGATCACTTAAGAAAATGGTGACGACAGCTGTCACTAAATACAGCTCAGCTTTTTATTGCAAGAACTTTGTATTATATTGCCAAACTTCTTTGTCAGCGCCATAGATGGTGCTTATTGCGCTGTGGCTGTCCCTGTCCCTGCCTCTCACTTTTTCCCTGACCTTGCCTCTGTCCCTCTGCTTGAGGCATTTCAACTCACCTGGGCAGTGGAAACTTTTCGCTCTGGCCTGATGCCTGGCGCTGCAGGCAGAATTTGCCCACTTTCATGCGCATCCTGAAACGCTGTCTGCGGCGTCTCGATTCGCTTCCAATTGCTCGCTGGCTGTGACCCACGCTGAAGCCGTTGCCCAGACGTTTGCTCAAGTTGTTGTTGATGTAGTTGCTGTATTTACTGTGGCTGGCCTCGAAAGTCGTTGCTGACTTTAATTAAATTAGCTCGCGTCGTTTTTGTTCACTGAATTGAATTGAGTTTAATTTGCGCCTCTGTTGAAATTAACTAAGACCACAAATGTTGATTTGGAACTTGTTGTGGCTATTTATTAATTGTTATTAATTAATTATTATCGCAAATCACATTCACATGTATTTTTCTTATTTCTGATTTGATTTTTTTTTACGTCTGCTGCAAATCGAGTTTGCGCTTTGCCCTAAGCCTTTCTCTTGTACATCTTGCTGTAAGTTTCCTCCCTTAGTATTATTTTTGTTAAATTTATTTATTTATTTATTTTTTTTTTTTATATATTTTTTCGCTTCTGCACGTTCCTTTCGTTCACTTCAAATGTCACTCGCATTACGCATTACGCATACGCCACGTTGCTTTCACTTTGCTGCTGCTGAAGTGAATGAAATATTCTGTCGTACGTCACTTCAAGTTCATCCGCTGGCACGCACAAAACAGTTACATGAATCGACTCCCAAAAATAGCTAGATGGAGTGCCTGACTAACAGATACCCCAAAACTTTTTCAACTTTTTTCTTCCTCGAAAAAGTTCAAGTTTTTAATTTCTGGTTTCGTTTGAATAGGGCGTTGCTATTCATGAAATCAAATATTCTAAGTTTGTATGTGAGCTTTAAGAATCCATATACAAAACATGATTCATCTAGCTCTTAAAGTTCTCGAGATATACTTAAAATAGCAAGTCTGAAACTGAAACTTACAAAATATTTACTTTAAAAAATTCTTTTACATTTTATTCTCGTTTAATTTCTTACTATTATTCCATTGTGACAAAACATATATCAGACCAGTCCCATATACATATAATATCTACAATCCTACATCTATTCCATCGCCTTATCACATATCTAGCCAACAAATCATCATAGTCCCTTTCACGTAATACTAGAAAGAGACCAGGATTAATAATAAGTTGACAAATTAGCAAGATAGTCGCCAGTAATTAGAAGTGGGCTCGTGCCAGGGGGCGGGGTGGGCACAGCAGGTGGTGCTTTGCACGCAGCGTGTCATTCCTTTGTGATGGATGAACCACCCGCGTTGCTCCACTGATTAGAAATCAATGAATCAATATTCATTTACGCCTTGGGCAGACTTTCAGCTCCAATCGACAAATCACTAGACACATCATGCACATACACACACATACTCTTGTAAAACTAAACGCCCGCACACACACACACACCCACACACTCAAATATGGGCAGCTGTCTTGGTGTAAGCACGTCTCAGTTGATCTGAAAGTTTTTATTAAAGCAGCACATCCACCTAAGCTCTATTAGACTAGCCAACAAATGTTTGTTTTACGATAGTTTACGTATTAAATAATAGATAATAATATATAGTTATGCATTTAATAATTTAACCACTTACTATTATTTATCTATCGTCCATCTATCAATCTATTCATTTATTCAGGTATACTTCTATACATCGTACTATCCATTCATATCAAAATTTATCCATATCTCTTCATTTATCCATTTATCTCTCAATTTCAATATTATCAATCTCTTCGTCCATCCATTCGTGCATCTATATATCTATCCGTGTATTCATTTATCATTTATAAATATATCTTTCCATTTTTATCTCTCTTTCCATTCGCCCATCTAATTATTTGTTACTTCCTTATAACCTATCCATCTATTCATCGATCATCTATCTTTTTAACCTTCTATCTATCCATCTAACCCTCTATCTATCTATTTATTTTCCCAACTGTTCATCCATTCATTTCACCAGCAGTGCTATGCCAAGATAAATCTTTCCAACTGTGCATTTATTCATCTAGATATACATCTATTCATCTATCTATCTACCTATCCACTTATTCCATCTATTCAGCTTTCCATGTATTCATCTATACACATGCTGCATCTATCCTCGTTGCCCTTCATCTATTTAATCACCTATCCACATATATTCTCTATAATAATGTGATTTCATATTTTCATATTTTCCCAAGGCTGCACCCTGTTGACTAGTGTTACGAACAGTGCGAGTAGATAATTGTATTGGGTCTTGTGGTCGGTCACGTAGCGTCCCGGCTTTGGCTGGTGTTTGGTACTCAATTTGTGTAATGCGTATTAATTTTCAGTTGATTATGTTGTTTGCCAAAAACTAATCCTGATGCAGTCGTGCACCATCGACTAATCGATTAATCGATTAATTAGCTGCCGGCCGGGCCAGAAATAAATGAAGTAATTAAAAATGTGGCCTGGCTGCTGCTGCTGCTGCTGGCTGCTGGAATTTGCCAAAGGGGTTGCTCAACAAATTATGCAAAATAACTGACTGAGTGCACACACAAGCACACACACACACACAGAGAAACACCCATACACCCATACACACCTTTACGCACACTCATATACACCTGGGATTAGGTGCTGTGCCTGCTTGGACCGTGATAGGGATATTAAATGGGCTTCCGGTTGGACGCTCTGGCAAGCGAATGACCCAATGACCCATACCCATGAAATATAAATGTGTGTATGTGTGTATGCGCGTATCATATGCAAATTAACTTTTCCTGAATTCCTTTCATATTAATTATGTAGCAGCTTTAATGACTTTGCGATTTGGAAAAAAGTTTCGACATTTACCCAAAAAAAAAAAAGAGAGATGTTTGCACAAAACGTGAGCCGCAAAAATAAGAAAAATGTTTTATTTGCTGTGTTCTGAAGTTTTAATACCCTCACTCTAGGTTCTTCCCAGGGAAACTTGTTTGCATTTGATTGAAAATTTGAATTTTAAGGAAGTTCTAAGAATAATGTAGATATTTTTCATTAGAATATAAATACACGTATTTCATTTTCGGTTTTGAATATTCAAATATTTTTGCTCGTTTAATTATTCTGCATTAATAATTTATTCTGAAGGTATTTGGCATATAATTAAGGGGTTAAGGTAGAACAGTCCTTAGATAATAGAAGCTATCCAGTCGCTTTAATTTGAAAGAAAATTGTATATCAAAAAGCAAATTTTCTGCCTCATTTGTGAACAACATTAAGACAGCAGGGCTAGCTGAGTTTTGTTTACCCTTATCAAATCAACTGTTACTGCTGATTAAGAATAGATTTAAATTTTCAGAAAAACCCCTTGCCATAAGTAGGGTACAAAAAGGCAACAAATTTAGACATTTGTTGTAACCGCTTGGCGCTTTTGGCAATCAGTTAAAAATTTATGAAATTCCAAATGTACGCAAAAAAAAAAGGAAAAAGTCTGTAAAGTATTCTCAGAGCAGCGACGCGAAAAGTTTTCGTGTTGTTTTCGTGCAAAGTTGGAAAAACAAAATGAAAATGAAATGAAAACGAAATAAAAGTAGGTGTTTTGTCAGCAAGTCCAATAACAAGAAACGCACAGACAAACGCACACACACACACACATGCACACAGAGACAGACAAGTAAGACATAAGCCCACGCACAACAAACAACAAGTTGGTGTTATGTTGAGCAAACATTGCTGACTGTGAGATACCCTGGGCCTTAAGTAGAAGGAAGGGAGACCAGAGATAGAGAAAAGAGAGAGAGAGAGAGAGAGAGAGTGGCTGAAAAAGGTTAAGGGAGAAAGAAAGGGAATGTGAAAAAAGAACCATAAAGAGTTAAGGCGAGAGTATGAGAGCTAGAGAAGCGATATGAGGCAGCGAGGAGGATAGCAAGAGAGAGGAAAGAGGATTGAAACAGATGAGGGAAACAGAGCTAGGAAACCAGAGAGTGAGATAAAAGAGAGAAAGCAAGTGAGAGAGAGAGAGAGAGAGAGAGAGACCGCAGAGAGTGATGACAGAAAGGCAGAGAGAGAGAGAGAGAGAGGGAGTTAGTGAGAAAGAGAGACACAGAGAGAGCAGCAAAGAGAAATGACGGATTGACGACAGATTGCCAACAGTGAGCAAGTGAGTGAGAGTAAGAGACAAAGTACGAACCAAAGAGAGAGACATGGTAGGGAATTGAAAGTACAGAGGTAAGAGGTAAGAGAGAAACAGAAAGAGAGAGTCAGAGCTGATGGTCTGGAAAGTCAAAATGATGTGAGACTTAACAAAATATATATTTTATATATATTCATTTTATTAAATCAACTTGTGTACTACATTTTAAATTTATTTTAATTATTTTTTTTTTTTTGTTATAATTAATATCAAATTATATTTCTTGTTTTTTTTTTCTCTATAATCTATTCACTCTGCTTTTTCTTAAAGTGTAACTTCAGAGAATTTATATTTTATGTAAAAGCCCAAAAATTCGTTTTGTCTATTTAATACTCTTACCCAAAAAGTTTTGTGGAAACTTTATTGAAATTGCATGTGCTATAATAGGTTTATGCTAAGTCATAGTGGATGTATTTCATTTTGTGTGTGTGTGTGTGTGAGTGGGGGCAACAGTGTGTGTATGTGTGTGGAAATTTTTGTGTAGCCTACTTTCAGGTTCAGCCGGCTATACGAAATGTGCCTCTATTTGGCTGTCTACTTTTGTCATTTCTTAATGATTCTATCTGTTTGGATGTATTACTTATTTGCGTGGCCAAATGTAACAGTATATGTATATACATATACATATATACACACATACATACATAGTTGTACATACAGTTAATTATTGAGGTGTGTCTCGGTCAATCGAATATATGATTAATATGATTAATATTTATGTGAGATTCTGTCACACTTTGGCCTCTGATAAATTTCCAATGAGGTTAATTGAATGCTGAAGAATTTTTCGGCTTCGGGTTTCCTTTTTTTTTGTCTCTTTTTCGTGTACTTTTGGGCAGGTGTACTGCAGGTGCGATGGTATTTTTTATTTCACAAGCTTCAAGGATATAGGTGAAGGATAAGAATAACCGTAAATTGGATAGATTATTTGCTGTTAAGCCAGATAGCTTATATATGAAACGAGTTGAACAAAGGACTGGAGCTCATTGGCTACGACTGGCAGATACCCTGCATTAAACAGAATTGTAAAAATAATTTTAATTAAATCAAGCAGCTTGGCTGAAAACTAAGACAAGAGAACTTTAATAATATTTTAGATGGGTCCCATATCATATATAATTTCATGGCATGTAGTGTATATCAAATGTTAAACTAATTGATATAATTTCTTGAGACAATACTAATTTGCAATCATAGGCTTAGCAACCGTTTTTTTTAGCACTTGTTTTATGATATATGAAATATTTATTGAAATGCGATGATTCGAATTTATTTTAAGTCGATTAAGTAACTTATGTGTCATCAATTGAGTGCTATGAGTAGTCTGGTAAGCAGTAGTAAAGATATATTTATTTATGTATGCATATATAAAAATATATATATATATATATATATATAACTTTTACTGCTAATTTCACTTTGTATACTCTTTATAACGAATATGCAAATACATACATATATATTCCTGGGTGATACTGGGCTTCATAAATTTATGTATGAGAATCTATGAGCTGAACTATAGATATAAGAACTATACAGATATTATAACAAATAACGTCATTTGTAAACGCAAATCTATGTGAAATAAAAATTAAGCAAATATGTAATTCATTTATAAAATATAAATTTCATATAACACGATACTATAAATTTATTATCGTCTAAGTATAATTGACTGGGTCGATTACATTTTATCAGCAACGTGCACATAAATTATAAGTATGTATCAAAACACGTTTTAAAATTTGCATATGTAAATTACACTTCTTTTTTTTTGCATTAAAAGACTGTAAAAATCTGCATTGTTATTATATACCTCTCGGCACACTCTGCAGGTATATAAGCTTTTAATTATATATACATGCATACAAAAAAAAAAAAAAAACGAAACCGCCCATCCAACCATCTCAGAGGCTTATATATCTATAACCGGTCCGGTATATTATTTGGAATTCTATTTAATTGCATGACTTCATAAAGCAATCCATTAATTATTACTCTGTATGAACTTCTCCCAAGTTGAGGTACAAAGAATTGTATATAATTGCGATATACTGCTATATACTAAAATATCAGCTTGACTCTTTTGCACTGACAACCTCAATCTCTTGATCCCAGCTAAGGGAGCTAACTCTGCTTAGTCTTGGTATTCTTAGGCAATTCATGTAGCGTGCAGTGCCCAGGTTATAGTACTATAAAATATAGAATAAGCCGGCAGCTTATCAAAAATCAGATACCTGTCCCAAGAGGCAAGCAACTATTTTACGCACTTTACAACACTTTTGGCTGTTCACCAAATTACTTTTTATTGTTTCAATTTATTTTATTCGGAAAGTTTTTTAATTGTTTGTCGCTTCTGTATGTTTGCTTCTCTTTTGACTTTTTAATTAAGCATTTATTTTGTGTTCAGCTATTCTTTTTTTTTTCTCTATTTTTCTTCTTTGTCGCAACTCGCAAACCCGTAAAACGAAAACCGAAAACCGACGCAGAGAGCGACACACAGAGCACGGGAGCGGCACGTCCGTTTCAGCCAAAAGTTGGGCACTGAATAAATCTCGGATGCTACGCGCTGTTCCGTAGTCTGCCCCTTCTTGCTCAATAGAACGCTTCAAGTCTGCCTACGCAGCTGTTTTGCCTCTCTGATTGATTGAAAGACGCATTGAAAGCTAGTTTGTTTGAGTTGAATCAAGCATTAGAGCTTTCAATTGCCGCTTTCAATGCAAGCTGTTGAATGTTCTCGATGCGCTCTCTATTTCCAGTCAGCTCTCTCTCTCTCTTTCTCTCTCTATCTCTGACATGTGACCTTATCTCTTGCCCCTTTGTCTCTCTCTCCGTGCTCGACTTGAACTTGAACGCCTTGGAGGACTCTTCCTAACCCTCTCTTTATCCATTTGCCTATTTAATAGCCCTAGCTTTGGCCATTGAACTGTGAATAATGTTTTGGATTCAAACACTTTGATTTTTATTTAAAATTCATATTCATATTCATATATTCATATTCAAAATATTCATATTAATATTCATATTTATATTCATATCCATATTCATATTCTTATTCATATTCATATTCATATTCATATCTATATTCATATTCATATTCATATTCATATTCATATTCATATTCATATTCATATTCATATTCA
>NW_022045882.1:962334-973420 GCF_001654015.2 Drosophila navojoa
TCGCAACTCTAAATTGTTGTTTGCCCAATTTCGGTCAATGGCCATTGGCCAGGGTCGTTTCCAGAGTTGTCAGGGTTGTCCGGTCAATGGGATTTCGTGCTGCAGTCGTATATAGAGGCGTCCACCACGCCTCCACACTGAAGTTTTACCCTGCAGGAACGATGTCAAACATTGGCAAATTTCAATTCGATTTGTGTAACGAGTTTTCTATAAACATTTTGCTTTTAAAGTTAGCAGCTGACAGTTGCTGCCACTGTTGCCACTGCAGCAGTGTAGTCGGGCAGTAAATGAAAGAGATAGAGAGTGCGTGAGAGAGTGAGGGTGATAGAGTGTGAGTTCCATTTACTTTTATGGCATTGCATTCCGTTGGCAAGAGGACTTTGCCTTGGCTTTTGGACATGTCCAAATGCATTTCACAGTTGTTTGTCTGCTGGTGTTGCACGTGTTGTTGTTGTTGTTGCTGTTGTTGCTGGTATTCCTGTTGTTGTTGTGCACGTCGTGACATTGCCGCAATCCTGGCAGCTCATTTCGACAAATGGCTGACAGGAAGTGCACTTTTCCAGCTGACGTTTCTATGGCCAATGGCAACTTATGCAACATGCAGCATGCCGCCTGCCGTATGCCGAATGCCGAATGCCGCATGCCACACGCAGCTGGAGGCTAACAGTTATAGCGTCGCCATTCCCATCGCCTTAAAGCCCTAACTTAAATCTTGCAGCCCAATCAAAGCATTTGCTGTTCTGGTCACGCACCCATCAATGTCGTCAGGTGGATAGAGTAAATGCGTTCGCATTTGAATAGGCATAGGTATAGGGTATATAGTATTATGATATTTGAAAAATATTAAATTTTTTTTATAGATGTGTTTTTACTTTCAATAAAAAATAAAAATATTTTATTATATTTTATTGTTAGTAAATGAATAAATATTTCAAATTTAATATGTACAGGAATGAATATTGTTTTAAATTAATTTTAGTATGCATATATTTTGAGTATATCAAATATACTCAATATAAATATTTAATTTTTCAGTAATTTTTTTTTATTTCCATGACCATGAATATTTATTTTATTTATTTATTTATTTTTTTTTTTTTTTAGTATGTTTCGTGTATTTCTTTTTCCTTGAATTCAGGTTTAGCAAAATATAAAAACTGCTTCAATTAAGAAGCGAAGTATTTTGTTTGTTTCATAATTTAATATGAAAAATATTTTTTATCGAACTTTGAGATGGACAGACCATGGTTATTTATTTTATTTTATTTTTTTAATATGTTTTGTGTATTTTTGTTTCTTTGAATTCAGATATGGCAAAATATTATAAAAGCTGTTTCAACTAATAGAGCGAAGAAAGCTGAAAGATCAACCCGCTTAGGCATTAACCGCATTCAACTTGAGTTCTGATTTGTTTTTCTTGGCTGATTGCTGGATAACTCTGAGTCGTGCACATTAAATCAATGTCGCCGTGTTTTGCTTGTGGGAAATTGTTTATTATTATTATTTTTATCGTCAGAGCCGGGACTCGTGCAGGCTGCTGGAATTGATTGAGTTAGCTGGGCAGCTGGCGCTGCGCCTGGGTCTGGTCAGTTGGTCAGTTTGCTGGGCTGTTTTTATTGACACTTTCATTGAATTATGTTTTGATATGAAATATGTGTGTGCCTTCACACATAATCGTGCCTGAAACATGTTTCGCAGGTTTGTTTATTTCTCAGAGCATTTCTCTGGGGCTCAAGTGTGGTTGACCGCTGGGCGGGCATAAATCAACTCGAAATTCCTCGAGAGTGCCTTATGCGTGCACATGTGTGGGCTGTGTGTGTGTGTGTGTCTTATTTACAGGCAATTTTCGAGCAAATATTTTTCCACTATGCATTGTTGATGTCCATGTTGCACCCCCGCTTATCCACATACCTCTTTCCCCTTTGTCAACCCCACCCACTGCACCATTCAATAGACCCACGGAAGCGTGACCCAAATATATGTTTGATTTATTAGCTGGCTTCTTTTTATGTGCCATGGAACAAGCTGTTGATATGTGTGCATATATATTGGGGTATTTGGACTAACTTAAAATATTTGTATGTATCATGTTAAGGAACTTTGCCTTTATTATATATTTATAGTGATGAATGCGAGGTTAAAAGGTGTACGTTCCAAGGGTCTAGTCTCTAGAGTATTGTGCATAAAGTATTTTGGATTCAAAGTAGAGTCATGAATAAATTTCATATTCCACTTACATTTCACTGAAGCAAATGATTTTCACAATTTTTCTAAAAATATTTTTCATAAGATTTTGTATGCCATTTTTGTCTTTTGTAAGATTCCATAATCGCTTTGATTATCTTCTGATGATGGATAGAGAATACAAATTATTGTCATATATGTATATATTTTTTGGTAGAGTATAAGCACATCGTTTACTCCCTGAACCACTTTCTCTATATTCATTTTCATCTGTTGCATTCTTTCAAGAAAAAGAAAAACGGAATGAAGTGCGACAGAGTTCGCACAAGTTCTGAAATGCAACTGACAGATACAAAGCACGCGGCAACAAATTCGTTCCAACTGCGTTTGTGGTCATAGAAATTCTCACCTAATTGTTGGGCAGGCAGGTATTTAAAGTTACCTGTTGGAAAAGCAAACAAGCAAACAACTGAATGAAGTGCGCTGCAATGAGGAAGTGAAACGTTTAAGTGCCGAATTGTATCTGAGAGATACCGGGAGCACGTGCAGCTGCTGCATCTTTGGCACTCGCTTGATTTGAGGTTGTTTACTTGGCCCCTTTTGGAACGGAGCCCTAAAACTTTTTACGGCTCTGCAGTTACGTAAGTTCTCCGTCTGCATTTTCATTTTGTTCTCCACTGGAATTGAATTTGACATTTGTTTTCGGCTCTGGGCTAATTCAATTGGCATTGGCCAAAGCCCAACAAATTCGACACCAGATTTATGAGCTGACCAAGCCAACGAACGATTCGATTCGATTCGATTCAATTCGATTTGTCACGCTTTTCTCAATCGAAGAAAAGTCGTCGCAATGTCAAAGCCAAAGCGACGCTAAAAGCCAAGGGGAAACTTGTTGCCCGCAAGGCATCAATTGTATCTGTTTCTGTATCTGTCTCCGTCGCCGTATCTGTGTCTGACTCTATTTGAGCCTTGCCTACGCTTCAATTATTCAAATGCTCCCAGCCAGTCCCAGCCAGTCTGTTGCGGTCCAGCTCCAGCTCAGCTTACCCCCAGCGTTTAGCCGTGCCAAACCACATTCGGTTTTGTGTTTTGCATTTGTTCAGCTTTTTCTTGAATGATTTCTGTGATTCTTTCAAACCATTTCGCTTTGCTTTTAGCTCTTGGCTGGTAACACAAGGCGCCACTCTAATAGCTGTTAATGGATATCGGAGAATGCTCGAGTGGGAGGTATGGGGTTAGATATTCAATTTGTGAGGGTCTCTGTGGGAGCTACTCAATCTAATGAAGAGCCTTTTAGATGTTTACTTAAATTATAGAGCTTGAGAATATATTCAATTCATAGCGGTTTTTCTGATAGCGTAATGTTAAATTTAATTGGGTATAATACCAAAAATTTTGCATTCGATATAAAATATTATTGTATTAGCATTAATATTAGTAAGAGCATTAGCCTTAGCAATACCATTAGCATTGGCTTTGAAAATAGCATTAGTATCAGCTTTGGCATATGCATAAGTAGTGGCATTAGCATTAGCATTAGCATTAGCATTAGCATTAGCATTAGCATTAGTATTGGCATTCGCATTAACATTAGCATTGACATTAGTATAAGCATTAGCATTAGTCTTCATATAAGCATTAGCATAAGCATAAGCATAAGCATAAGCATAAGCATTAGAATTGGCATTAGCAGTTGCATTAGCATTGGCATCAGCATTAGCATTAGCACTAGCATTTGAATTAGGATTGACATTATCATTGCCACTCGCATTGACATTAGCATTAGTATCAGCATTAGCATTAACATTAGCATTAGCATTAGCATTAGCGTTAGAATTAGCATTGACATTAGCATAAGTATTAGCCATGTTATCATTTCTGTTCCAACATCAACATACCTGTATGAAGACATATTCAAAGTATGATTAACTACCAGGAACTGTCTGAAGAGTTCGTACGTACACACCTATGTAGTTCCTCTTTGCATATTCAGTTACCTATGGTAATTTCACTTTGGCAATTGTCAAACACTGTCAGATGGTTAATTGCGGCCTCGTTTGGGCAGTGTGTTAGCCTCACAGCTGTTGACTGATTTCTAGCTGCCTTAACATGGCCTAAAACGAAAGCGCCTTTCGCAGCCAAACCAGAGGCACACTGACAACTGACAACTGGCTATTGGCCATTTCACTGATGGAGTCTGATGTCTTCATTGCTAATCACTTGACTGCTCCATTTGGGTAGCAGCTGTTGACGTTGCTCAGCGGCGTGAGCGGTGCAAGTGATGCGATTGCTTCTGCAGCTGGCCCCAGGCGAAATTTGCCAGCAAATGTGTTTGATTTTGATTTATGCAACTGCACAAACTGTAAATTGCTAAACTGCAAGCTGCAAACTGCAAACTGCTAACTGCAACTGCATATTCGATGCTCCATTTCTAATAACTGGACTCGGGAGGCACTCATAAATCAGTTTCTAGTTGCCGGTTGCCAGTTGCCAGTTGCCGGTTGTCTGTTACCGCCTGTCAACGTTGGCGGGCCCAAAACGCAAAACTCAAAACTCAAAACGCAAAACGTGTCTGCCATCTAATCACCGGCATCAACTGCCCCTCACAGGCTGCCACACAGCCTGCCACAGAGCAGTTGCCACTTCCTTCGAGCACCTTCCGCATTGCCTGGCGGCCAAAGGTAGACGGTCTCTTATTTATAGCTGTTGAATACTCAAGGTCAACTCTTGGTTAATTTTGATATTTATTTATAAAATTGAATTATACAGTAATATTCGAAAATAAACGTACCAGTTTATTTCTATAACATTGTTATTTTAAGAACTTTCTGTTTCTACTGTCGATTTTTGCTACGGACTTGAGAATTTAGCTTTGCTTACATTGTAAGCCAATATAAAGACAAAACAGTAAGAGAAAGAGAATGAGTGAGATAAAAAGAGAGATGCATAGAGATCAGAAAGAGAGAAGAATAACACAATTAAAAGAAAGAAAAGAAGAAAGAGAAAAATAGAGACGAATATCAAAAAAGAGAGAAAGAATGAGAAGGAACAAAAAGAAAGAGAGTAACACAGAGAAGGAGAGAAAGAGAGAAAAAATGAGTACAAGAGAAAGAGAGACTGAAAGTAAGAATGCACGAGAAATTGAAAGAGCTAGAGATAGAGAGACATAAAGGGAGGGAAAACGCAGTGCGAGACAGATAAAGGTAGAAAAGGATTGCAAAATTAATTTATAGATTATAGAGAATTGCAACCAACTTTCCTGTTAAATTTAGATAGAATTACAAGATGAATATATAGATTATTATATAGAGAATTTCAACTTATTAAATTTAAGTATCTCTTATCCACTACACGTATTCAAATATTTTGAGTCAAACCACTTTTTAATCAACTTCTGTCGACTTCTTTAAGAATCTCTCATTTGGAGCTTTAAGTGAAGGTATGAATTTTCATTAGACCCTCGCGTGTGATCTATTCACCCATTCACATTAGACTCTTTCCCTGTGGAATATACGTACTTCATATGAAATGTATCCGTGGCAATGTATTGCAATGTGGACATGGCTATGCGGACCCTTCCACTTGCACCTCCAACTGCGTCTCCGTCTCCTTCTCCGCCAAGCCATGCAACGCCATTCGCATGCAAATTTGATGCAAAAATATGTGAAATTTTCGATTTTAAACAACGTCGTCGTTGCTGCTGCTGCTGTAGAAGTTGGTGGTGCTGCGTTTTGGTGCTCAGCTGATGCTGCCCCACAAAGAAATTTATGGCGTTTGCATGTCTGAATTTATCTGCTTGTTTCACATGCAAATGCGGCGCAGTTCCAACTACGTAATGTTGATAAAAATGGCAACATTTTACAGCACAACAGTCGCGAATGCGTTGAAGCTGGCAGCGGCTGTGGCAGCGTTTGTGGCTGCCACAGACCGTGGCAAGTTACCGAGCAGCACTAGAAATGCCTTAACTGATTTTTGTATTTTTTTTTTTTTTCACTCTGCGCCACTTAAACGAAACCATGTCAGACGAGGGCCGATAACAACAACAACGACAGGAGCAGCAACAGCAACAGCAACAGAGAGCAACGGGCAAGAAGCAGCAGATCAGGTAACAGGTAGAATACAGTGGACACAAATGGCCATTTAGTTGACATAAATATAGTTATGGGAAGAGAGAAGAGAGAGTCGTAAAACATAGAGACATTAAGTTCGCACGTGAAAAAAGGATTTTGGAAGGGGTCATATACATATAGTACAAGAGTGTGAAAAAGACGGACTGAGAGAAGGGAGGAGAGATAGTCTGAGAGATATATATAGTGAGACTGTTAGACGAAGATAGAGAGAGACAGAGTAGCAGAACGGGGGAGAGTTAGAGAGGTAGAGAGACGATGAGAAACAGACAGAAAGAGCGGCAGAGAAAGAGAGACACGAATAGAGAAACAGAGAAAGAGAGAGACACAGATACAGGGAGGGAGGCAGAGTGACACAGAGAGATAGAGAGAGAGAGAGAGAGAGAGAGAGGGAGGAAGAGTACAATATAGGAATAAGAGTTGAAATTCTAATAATAATTAGAGCGACAGAGAAAAACTCTTCAAAGAGGGGAGAGAAAATTCAATATAAAATACTTGGAAAATATACAAACATATAACGTTTTTCTAAAGGCTTTTCTAAGCTGCCTTTTATTACTCTTTAAATTGTTTCTGAATCAGTTTTATTCTGTATCCATTTATAATTTTCATAAATATTTTTCCCTATTCAAAAAAATATCCCAAAGTGCTTTTCTTTTTGGGATATATGAGGCCCATTGTATTGGGACTTGTGCTGGCACATTGCTCTTTCATCATACGTGTTCATTCATAAAAATTGTATATTTATTTGCATGCACACACAAGCTATCCACAAACCGACGGACGTACGGACGGATGGTGGAACGGGCGGACAGGGTTAGCAACAACAACACATTTGGATAGAGATTCAGATTTGCCTTTGCCAGTTGTTTTCGGTCTTTTGTGTGTGTTTATTTTGACCTTGAGCTATGTGAAGAGACCCAATCCAGCAGAGTGAAGATACCTCTATATATATGTAGGTATCTCTGTGTATATGTATGTATATAGCAGTGACAGAGGGAGAGAGAGAGAGAGAGATGGCATCAGCTGTGAGGTAGTTTTGTGCCTCTGTTTTAATATTCCTTTAAAAGCGTGCACCCACTCTGATGAGCATGATTGCGAGATGTTGCCCATGGAGGTAATCTCTGGGGGAGATCTGGGCGCCTGGGCGCATTTGAATGCCACAGTTTGCTTATGTTTTCGCTCTGCTTTTACTGCCCCACAGAGCTGGCATTTATTTGCTGGTTGCCACCTACGTGACTGCCACCGACTTTGATGTTCAGCGTAACTCTGACGGCAACAAAGTCAGCCAGCCAGCTAGCCAGCCACGCCCACCCAGAATGGGCGTTGCCATAGAGAGCAACTTAAAGGCCCATCGACTGCCTCCTACGGCCGATGACCAGCGCTACAGTTCTCACTTGCAGGCTAGGTAGGCTTAGCTGCCACAAAAATTGACAAAGGCAACGTCAGTTGACCAAACTTCATCTAATGATGGACGGATGGACTGACTAGTGGGCGGGCATGTGTGTGACTGACTTCCTGCTTGTGGCAAACTTCTTAAATTTTCGACCTAGCACTAAGCGTAATGACTTTTACCAGTCAAACTTCTTGGAGAGTGAGTGGGCAGGCCATATTAGTTTATTTGAGATTTAAAGAAATAAACTTTCAGCCAGAATTTGTGGAAAAGTAAATGAATACTCTTAGGCAAATTATATTATATTTATTTATTTTTTTTTAATAAAGAGTTGCATGTATTATAAGATATTACAATATCATTGAACTTACTTTAAGCATTGCCTTGCAACAGCTTCATCTTCAGCCACATCTTCATCAGTGAATGTCAATTTCGAGCAAGTCAAGTGAATGCACTTGACAACACTTGCCGCACGCGACTTTAGTGTTGGTTAGCGAAAACTTTCCCATGACTCTTTTGGTGTAACAAGTTGAACTCACTCCGTTGGCATTTGCAACCTGTTTGCCTGACTTGCGGCGACACGCCCAGCACTTCCGCAGTGCCGCAGCACTTGCATCAATGCGTTGCCATTGTCAAAAAGGAGGTCCAGAGAGTGTGTCTAGTCGAGGTACGTAATATGTACGTACATAGGCAAACAGGGAGCACTAAGCATTCATCTTTAAAAACCATTTTAGTCAACACAAAGCGAATGCGTTCTTTCACTAAAAGAAACCCAGACAAAGGAAGATGCCAAACAACAACATCAACAACAACAAGAAAAGAAAACAACAAGAATAGAATAACAGCACACGACTTTGGAGACATGAGAAAAAAAAAACGCGTAAAACTTTAGCCAGGACACGGAAGGATGAGCTGGAAGCTGCGGAAGCTGTCGCCTTGTTGTGCTGTTAACAAGGCAAAAACAGAGACAGAGGCAGAGGCAGAGGCAGAGGCAGAGGCAGAGACAGAGACAGAGAGGCTGAGGTAAATGCTGAGGCAGAGGCAGGGCCCGGGACTGGGACTGAGACCGAGAGGCACAGGATGGCAGCCACACAAGGAAATTGTAACCCGACAGATAGTGAGACGCGTTTAATGGAAGCCCAGCCATATTTTTCAGATTTTAACGAGGACTAGTTGAAGAAGAATAGAAAGCAGAAGAAGACGAGCAAGAAGGACTACCATCAGTGGCAAAGCATTTGTCTCAGGCCAAAAGTGCTGCAGCTTGCTGGCCATTGTAGTTGGCTTCATAGTCTCCAGCGGGTCAAATTGAGGGCGTGTCAGTAGCCAAGTGAGAGAGCGAGAGAGGGAGATGGGAGTGGACGCAACATTGTGTTGAGCATGGTGTGGCATGAACTGCCCTAGGAATGGGATCTCTGATGCCTTACCATTTGTCATAAAAGTGGCTACAATGTGTGGCAGGTAGAGCAAATAACAGCTCGGAACAGATACGTGTGGACATGGCAAGCAGGGACTTATTCACTCACTCAAAGAGGTTCAGAGTTGAGCTTTGGGGTTGCAATAAAAACGCACAAAGTGTGAAGAAAATCAACATATTTGAGTGAATCCGATTTTAACAGGCATTGGATGTAGCAAAAATGTTTAGCTAAGCAAAAATATAGACAGAAAAAGAAATGAGATAAGTTATGAGCATATAAATGATATGATATAAAAAAAAATATTTAGATAAATATAAATGAGCATGAAATGAAAGAATATTTAAGTTAAAGTTAAGTTTAAGTATATAAAAATGTATATAAAATATGTTTAAAGTACATAAAAAATATATAAATGTATATACAATTATTTTAAATTATTGATAACATTTTTTAAAATTTAAATATACCAAAAAATTAATTAATAAAAATACTAAAATATATTTAAAAGCTATTTTCATATTTTAAATTGGTATTCAACAATGTCTTCCTCAAATTCATATTCAATTTAAAATGCTTTACACCTATTATTAAAGTTTATTTACCATCAAAAAACACTGGAATTATTTTTTCTCAGTACTTTCTGCCTAGCTGCTCCTACTTCCAGAGGCCAAACTCTTTTGTAAGCTGTTTGTAAATTTGCTTCTTTCACTCGGCATCTTTTCTTTGCAGCGATTAAAACTTATAAATTGTTTAAACACGCATCGAACAAAAGCAAATTCTACTGCTGCTGCTGCTGTTAGTGCTTCTTGCTAAAGTTGCACGCTTTGCTGGTCGCTTCCCTTGGGTTTAGTAATTTTTTCCGTGTGTCTGGCTTATCGCTAAAAATTGTGTACAAAATTATATTGTATATACTGAGAGAAGGGACAAAAACAAAGAGAGAAATGAAGAGAGAAGATTAAGTTGAATGAACGAATTATAAATACACTAGATGAAAGAATTGTATATATTATTTTATAAATATTTTATTTTATATTTATAGTATATATATATATGTCATATAGAATATATAGTAAAGTAATACAGTAATAAACAAAATAAGATCGATGATTCAGACAACTCAAAGTGTTTAGTTGATAAATAGTTGCACCATAGATATAGATGTTACATACTATATGTGTTTATATATAAAAAAAATCACATATATATTTTATTATTCTTGAACTTGCCCTTCAACACCTTCTCAAGCATACTCGAATGCCCTATTCGTAGTGTATTTTTAAACCGAAAGGAAAACATGATTTCCATCATCTTCGCTTGAACTTGTTTACCAACTCTTGACTTTGGTGCTGCCATTTGGCCATTTTGCCAAACGTTTTCTTATTGTTTCTATAGAAAGAGTTCGAGTCGTTGTTGATGTTGTTGTTGTTGTTTTTTCCTGCAGATATGGGTGTGTTGCCCCTTGGGTTATGTTGATTGATTCGCATCTATCAGCAAAGTTGCTAGACTCAATTAAAAATGCTAATTGATGTCTGTTCGGGGCGTGTTTGTCAAAGCAATAGAAAGACAGAGACAGAGAGATAGAGACACAAAAAGAGAAACGAGAACGTGTCTCTAATTAGCCACAAAAGTCACAGGCAGCAATTAATATTTCATTTTGATGAGCGATTAGTTAAATTCCGACTCCAAATACTCATTTAAATTAAGCGTAATTGCAATTAAATACCCTGTTAAAGCAATGAGATTCGGAATTGATGCTAAAAATAGAAACTATACATATTTATACATTATTTATGTTTTTTATAACTTAATGAAATATTGTTGACAGCTGTGTGCGTTTTGATATACCCTCTAAATTGATTATTTAACTTCAAATACGATTAAATCCTTTGGATATACAAAAAAATAACAAAGAACTTACTATTTAAATGCTAAAATTTTATTCAAATTACCAACTAAAACATTGTATTTTT
>NW_022045882.1:987861-999454 GCF_001654015.2 Drosophila navojoa
TTGTCTGCAATATTTCATGTGCAGAATTCAATAAATAAAATACCAAAGTATATTTACTTCAAAATAAAATGAATGTACAGTAAATATATCAACAGTATATCCAACAAATTTATTATCAAAGAACTGTCATTATTCATATGAAACCCAAATAAATATATATATAAAATATATACATACATATTGATATATTGATATATGCAGCAAGCATTAATGCTAGGCTTTCGTTATAAATTTGATTAAAATTTGACTTGCTCTCATTCCACTTCTAACGGGCACGAACCCTCCGCATTTGAATGCGTTTCAATATTTATGTCCATATGACATATGACACACCCATTTCGGGTGTGCGCCCACTATGCGTTTGGCCACTGACATGCAGAGTTGACGCAGCACTCAGATTGGCTCAGTTTGCACCGAAAATGAGGAGAAGAAAAAAAAAAAATGAAATTAGAGAAGTGGGGAATCGTAGGGGGTAGCGAGTGCTATGCAAATGACTGGCAAAGCGCATTTGACAGGTAAATCAATATACATAACTCTTTCCACCGACAAGATCAACACTGCACTTAGCTAAATGCGCGAGCGGTGCGGACACTGGCTCTAATGCGCTATTCGGGGAGGTCTGCATTTGATATCTGCACTCGAATGAGCTATTCAATTAGTTTCGATGCAGCTTGATGGCTCAATAGTGAGCGGCATGCAACAAATGCCAAAAATCGAATCGATAAATTAGCAAATGGAAAGTACATATCGATTGCTGTGAATTGAGTTGAATGTCAATATTGGATGATATAGATTCAATTATTAATACTGCAACTTGCAAGTGAAGATTGATAGTCGATATTTGCGAATTGATTGGAGATTTTAATTTATATTGAGTTAATCTATATGCCATAGATTCGCATTTAAATTAAGATTGATTTGATTTAGCTGAAATTATTATATTAAAAATAATCGATAAATTATCGACACAACATATGACGAATTCGTAGTCGGCAGCATGTCTTAAATGTATTATAAAGGAATCTCAAACTGCCGCCATTAATAACCTGGAACTATCATATGTCAATAACTAATCGATAAGTAATCGATAGCGCCGCTGACTGACTGCTCATAAATCTCAGCCAGTGTCAAAATTAATGGTATACGAAGCGCTATGTCAATGCCAACGAGGCATCAATAAATCCTCTAATTGATTCGATTGACTCGATTGGCACTCGATTGGCACAAAGAAAGAGCCGATAAAAGCCCAGTAGCTCAGCTGTCGTCTGACGTCCATTTGTCTGTGACAGAGCTCTTCAAATGCTGATGTCGACGTCGCGACGCGTCGTTAGCTTCTTTCTGTTTTCCTCATACGAAATGTGCCAGACATGGGGAGTTGAATTAGAAATTTTGAGCGTCTCAAGTTGCAACGTTTTGCATTATGCATGAGGGGCTTGTCGATGCGTTTTCCGATGCGCACACAATGCATCAATAAAGTTTCATCAATATATCATTTTTTTGGACACTTTGATTGCCCCAGCAAACAACAAGCACGTCGTTCAAACATTTCTTACACAATTCAATTTCAATTTTTATTGATTGAAACAAAACACTTTGACACTGAGCCAGCCGAAAGGTAAAACACCTTTGGTATTTCGTATATTCAGACTTATAACGGGACAAAGGTGCGTCTGTGTATGTGCGATAGTATTGAGCACTTGAGACTTTGCTGCTTTCGCTTTTCATAACTTTTTATTTATTTTTTATTACATTGAAATTTCATCAACTCTCGATATGCAGAACTTTTTCTAAAAGATATGCCCCTTGAATATTTCAGTGTCCGTGACATCACAAGTTCCACTCAGCTGGAACTTGTTCAAATGATTTACGGTGTGTGCGTGTGTGTCCGTGTATGCACGCGCTTTCTCGCCTGAGCAGCAGCGAAACCGAGCCAAGGCCAAATCTATTAATATATTACCCAAAGATTTCGACGTGAACTACTTAGGACACCGACACATTCATTTTGGTGATTCATAATAATTTCCAGAGTGCCCCAGCCTGCTATAAATAGACTGAAAACTGAAAGAAATAACGAGAGCCTCTTAAATTAATGGAATTTCTGTAGTGGTAGGTTAGGTGAAGTAATTATGCCAAAGAGGAAGTTTCTGAGGTTTTAGAGCATTATAATTAAGAGAGAAAGTTTAGCTGAATTTATTGATAATTGAGAGGTTTTAGAGAATTATAAATAGGAGAGCTTCATTAAAAGTTTTTCTGAATTTATGGATATTGTAAATGGAATGATAGTGTGATTTATAAATCGAAAGATATAAATAAATATTAAAATAAATGTATAGAGCTAATCTCTCCAACCTTATAAAGTACTTAAGAAAAGTTATTCTATATATAGAACGATTGAGCCTGTTATAAGAGACTCTCTATCAATCTGTCCAACTTTAATCTCAGACCTTGTAAGCCTAATATATTTATTTAAGACTTTTTATAATGCCCGGCATAAATTTTCTGTTTGATTGACTTGTGTTATCATTATCATAATTATCGACTCGCCTCAAACAATAACTGCCCAAAACACTATTTTTGTTGATGAGAGCTCATAATTCAAAGCTCCCTCAAGTAGCCTAATCATGAGCTAATGCTAATGTGCGCCAATGAAGGTCACATTAAGATAGGTCAATAATTAGCGCTAATAAACGGAGAGTTATTAGTGGTTAGAGTCCGTAATGAAAAACAAACTTCAGATATTTAGATTCCCCTTTGGCTGCCCGCTTGGCTGTTCCATGAGTCGGCAGCTCGCCCTTCGTTCAATTTCCAGTTTTATCCAATTAATAATTCATATGGAGAGGGGGAGTTGAGGCTGCAGCACCTGCTGTGCAGTAACCCTTGGGCCACTCATCAGCTAAACGATATCGAGAGACGCATTGTTAATCACTTCATCAATGTCAGATTGGTAAAGCCAAAATGCAAAACTTCAACAAATCGCAATGCCAGACAAAAATCTCATCATCAGTAAGACAAAAAAAAAAAAAAAAAATTGTTTTTTTTCTGCAGTTGCATCTCGTGGCAGTTGCAGTTGCAGTTGCAATTGCTGTCGGTCTGGCTGGCTCTTGGGGCAAGACTCTTGGAATTATGATGTGCTCGTGCCCGTCGCATTCGAGTTCGAGTTAGCTGCGGCCAACTGCCAACTAATAACAACTGTGCAGGCTGGCGGAGAGAGGCTGGCAAATAAATTTGCACAGAGTTGCAAATCATTTAACTGCCAGCGACTCCCAGCTGACAACTCCTATAGTTTCTGTTTCTACTGCGTGCATATACCCTTGCGGCACGGGGCCGTTTAATTCAGTCACGAAATTGGTGGCTAACAGAAAAACAATCTGTTAATTTAAAAGAGATGGGGGAAGCATTGCAGTAACTTGATTGAACTTGGATGCAACGGGAGCGCTTGATGGAGTAGAATCAATCAGGAGACTAAGAACAATGAACCCTGCACTGAAGACTTAGATTTAAAGACTCTTTCATAAATATCAAACGATATAAAATTTTGAAAGTTGGTAATAAAAATAGTTTATAAAGTTTGATTAAAAATAAATGACAATATATAATATAAAATATCGTTCTAAAATTTAGTTTTTTTACCTAAATAAATTAAAGTTTTAAAAAAGTATAAACATTTTCTGCAAAGTTCTATTCTATGGAATTTTTGACTCATATGACTTACATATTAAAAATATTAATGGAAATAATGTAACAATTATTCGGAAAATTTGAAGTGAAGATGTATAAACGTTTTTCAATTATTTTGAGATGAAGCTACTAATAAGTAATCGATTATCATAAGTCGATTTGATTACTATACCACCATTAAACTAATATGATAGCAGATCTTAAAAGCAATTGGAACTTTGGTTCGAAAATTTTAACAAAAATTTAAATAAATTATTATCTTAACATATGTGCTAAATAACAGTTGAAACCAACTCAAATTGAATTATTTCTGGATTGCTTGAAATGCGTAATTCTAAAAGATTTCATATTATACATCTTTAATTTCCCAGCCATTCTCTAAATAAAATTGAATGTCACACTCCAAGCAAGGCCTTGATGAATGAAAAAAATTCAATTCTAAGCAAAATTAATTATTTTGTAAGAGTATTTTAGATTTGTCATTCGCAGCTGTTGCAACTATTTTTGTCCGTTTCATGTTAGCTCTGTAAATCGCTGTTGCTGTTGTTGTTTGCTTGTTTTTTATTTTATTTCTCATTTTTGTTGCTCTTGCATTCCGAGCTTTGTTTGTTTTGCGCAAAAGTTTTTTGTTTTGTTATTATTTTTTTTCTGCTTGTGCCGTGCGATGATGTCATATGCAAATGACAGCGAGTGCTAATCCGTGCATTGGCCCCAGCCACAAAATGACAAAGGTGATGGTTAGCTTTATCTATAAGAAATCGGCTTTGCCAAATACTTGACTAAATTGTAATTTGTACTCTTTGCATTTTTCTCATTGCAGGTGAGTTCCGAAATGTCAAGTGCTGATCGAGTTGGGCAGGTAAATGAGTTGATAAATTGAAGAGCTACAGGCAATTGAACTGAGTTAACTGAGTAATATATATACATACATATCTTTTGTATACATCGCATAACGTTGTAGCTTATCTACCGTATTTATATATTATATTGATATTTACTGAGCATGTAGTTCCTCTATTTGTTGAAGCTCTACGTCCATTTGTAGCTGTGTCAAGAGCATGTCCCTGAGACTGACTCACTTCCTTCCATTCAGTTTTCGGCTGCTCTTAACGTACTTAGTCTGTGTGGCGCACACGCCTAACGACCCATTAGTCACGTCTAATCAACACACGTACACCCCACATACGGCCAGCACACACACACACCCAGTTACAGCGAAATGAAGCACAGAAAAACAATAAAACCAAAGTGATCGTGACCAATTGTTATTGTTGTTGTTGTCGTTTCCCTTGGCGTTGGTCAGCAAGCGAGCTAGTCCAATAACAACATCCAGTCAAAAGTCTATGCCTGCAAATATTTGCCTCATGTTGACAAACTTGTGCACCACACGCCAGTCAACCACATTCCCCCATCCGCTGCCTGCTCTGCCTAGTCGCAGCCTCGGTTAAACCCCATTGACCCTAAGGTCCTGCCCTGACATTTTTGTGTGTGTTTTCCTTTTTGGGCAGCTTTGGGTCCGATGGCCAGACTGTCCATCAACTGACCACAAAATGTCACTCAGCGGGCGCCTCGTCAAAATGGCTACAAGCATTCTGCAGCCGGCTAAACCGGGATGTAAAGCGGATTGGGTGAGAGGGGTTAATGATGTTGCATAAGCAAATTTAGTTACGCAGTTTCTGATGCGCATTCAATCCAGATGAAATTAATATCCCATTGGGGATAATCAATCGATTAGTTATGTTTGTAATAGAGCTTTGATTAAGTGTTTCAATAATGGGGTCGAAATTGAGTTCAAATTCTTGTTGTAAGTAAGGATTACGATAATGACAATAACAGTGATAACGTCATTGGCTATGCTAATGATAATGAACTTGATTATTATATTGACAATGCCCATGATAATGATAATACAAATGCTAATTTTAATGCTAATGCTAATGCTAATGCTAAAGCTAATGCTAAAGCTAATGCTAATGCTAATGCTAATGCTAATGTTCATAATATTAATACTAATACTAATGCTAATACCAATAATTACGAATACGATAGTGAAATAAAAAAAAAACTATAATAACAATGACAATGACAATGCTAATTAGAATGGCAATGATTTTGATAACGATTGGAAAAACGGCTATAGAAATATTTGCATATAATTGAATCTAACTAAGCACATATGGTAGTCAGATACTGGGTATTTGTAGGTCAATCAGCTCAGCTCGACAGCATGCCAGCCACCATTTAAATATTGTTGTAGAACGTGACGTTGTCTGGTGTCCTCCGCATATCCATCAAACGAATCGACAGAGGGTTTTGCTCCAGCCCAAATCGCGCCCAAGATTAAATTTCCTTTTGGCGTTGATTTGCGTATGCGGATTTGCATATTAACATGCGACTGGCATGCGAAAAATATGCGACCAAGTATGCACGCACTCAGATACACAACCGGACACACGCACACACACAGACACACATTTGTGAGTATGTGTGTGACAGCATTCGTAAATAAACACATTTCCGTTTGCGGACATCCGCTAAAGGCACAAGGCTCATCCGTAAAACCAGGTCCTGCGATTTAGTCTTCTTCTTCTCCTCACGCTTTTTAGAGCTCTTTATCTCTCTCTCTCTCTTTCTTTCTCTCTCTCTCTCTCTCTCTCTCTTTCTCTCTCTCTATTGCACGAATTCTAACCAAATAGCGGCGCATCGTGTGCAGCACGCTGAAAAATGAATTTCAAGCAGATATGCCGCCAACAACCACAACAAAAAGTACAGTCAAAAAAAAAAAAGTTTGCTCCAACTCAATTTCTTTTACAGCACTGGACCAAAGCTCAGACAATCTAGTTTTCCTATTTCACACTGTTTCACTTCACGTTTAATCGGTAAGGCTGCAAATAGGATAGGTGTGAAGCATTGGGCTGGACTAGAGACAAATTTTGGAGACATTTAACTAATCCTGAAAATATAATAATTTATAATAGAAATACCTAAACCCTTGCAAGTTTTTATCTCTCTATCTGTAGAGCATTTGTGTGCGTCTTTTAAGTAACTAAAAAATTTCGTTATATGTTTTTTTTTTTTTTTATGTTGATGTTGAGCGTGGGTCTAGTGCATGCTCAGCATGACGCTGTGCTTACTCCTGTGCCGCCTTCAGCTACCTCCAGCTCCCAATTGCATTGTCTCGCTCTGCCCTGGCCCCGTCTTAGCCCACTGCGTCTGCTGCATCCTTGTGGCCTTCGCTCGCTGCGTTCGTTCGCAGAGCAAACAAACAAAACAAAACTGTGGCGCTGTTTGTCGCTATTTTTTCGAGCGAGACGCCAGGCGGTAGGCGGCAGGCTGACGGATTTTGGCTCGGGGGCGTGGCTTGTGTGCTGCGTCGACTTGCCACATGTTAGACATTCTCAATGGTGGACAGGCAGCAGCTGGTGCCGCAGTCACTGCCCCAGTCCGTGCATTTCGCAAATTGAGTTTTGGTTCTGGACTTGGATTTATTTGCATAGCTGAACATTTAAAGCCGAGCGAGGAATTTAAGCTGTTTCTGTTTCTGGCTCTGAGTGTGTGTGGGTCAGTAGTGGTCAGGCTGTCGCTCCAGTTCCATTTCTAGTTAGTTCCGTTGCGAGCTCGTAAGCCTTTTTTGCGTGCAGCTTATGAATGGCAAAGTCCTGGGAGCCTTCTAATCCTCAGACCTCAGCAGCTGAAGTGTAAATGCCATCATAATGCTTGTACCGACATCAGAGTCAGGCTGAGCCTCAGCTTGACAGGGAGTGTCCTGGTCACGCCCACACGGCCCCTGAGCGGCTTGGCACGTGCTCGTCGAGGCGAGGCAGGCCGAGGCGTTGGCAATTACCATGGCCGAGCAGCAACTGCGAGCTGCTGGCTGCTCACTGCTGGCTGCGGGCTGCGGGCTTATTAGCCATGCAGTTGAGTGCGTGTCATGTTTCAGTTTGCTTTAATTAATTTCAGTCGCTGTGCTAAGTAATCTGAGCATTAAAAAATATATATATACGGGAAATACAAATAAAACAGTTAATATAAATATACCAAATAAGTAAAAACACTTGGCAAATAGTGCATAAGCTTGAAGGTTTTCGTGTTACGCATACGCCACGTGCTCCGCGTTACGCCTTCACTCAGGACTTGGCACACGATCTTCTGATTGCGTTGCATGGAAATTTAATTAGTTTTCTTGAATTGAATTTATGACGAGTAGAGATTTCCCGTGGGCTTATAATAAATCCTTACAGCAAAGGAAAAATAAAGTATATAATAAATATAATATAAGTCAATATTATATAATAACATAATATAATATTTAAGATTTTTCATTTAAGAATTCAAACAATATTCAAAACTTATCGATAAATAACATATGTATGATTTTATGAATACTTTAATTGAACTATTCATCTTTAACTTGAACTCATAATTAAAAACCATTCAAATAAGAACCTGAAAATGTTAGACTTACATAATTCAATATTGCTGAAGTATTAAATCTTACACGATATTTATCATTTAACTAAGCTGTCACTTTCAGCATTCCTCCAACCGGTTCGTTATCGATAACAGATCAGGAACGCAAATTCCTTTACAAGCACTCAGTGCAGTCTCAACTGCTGCAATTCGTGCAATTTGTCACGCCAAGTGCTAAAAGTCAATTGAAAGATTGATCGCATGCAATTCAGCGTTAAATAGTTTCGAAATTGTTCTCCAAACGGGAATGGGAATCGGAATTGGAGTCGCATTCGCAATTGGAGCCAGCGACACATTTTGATGGAGTCCACTGTGAGTTTTTTTATCGCTCAATGCACAAGCTCCAATTGCTTTAAGGCCACTTGCAACCGACTGAATGTGTGTGCCACAGCATGGGGCATGAGACACACAAGTGTTTAGAAAACGCGTTAGCTGCATTTGCAGTACAATTTTTGGCTTATTCGAGTGTTAAAAAAGGCCTCCAAAAATGTATATTTGCATATACATATACATAAAATAGATACATACATATATACCATAAAAAAAAAAATTTTTTTTTAAATATGAAGAAAATGGGTCACGTACGCTTGAAAAATGCAAACGCAAACACTTGCTACAAAAAACTCTTCTCTGCGTAGGCGTGGCACAAATCACATTTCACAGAAAATACCAGCAAAAAAGTGGAGAGAATATAGTGAAAAACTTATGCGAAATGCAGTCGGAAAATATACTGGAAAAATCCATCAAAATTAAATTTCAATTTCAATTGCAATCGAGTTGCATTTAAATTGAATTGTTCGCTCTTCTTGCCAGAGATGTGCAGCATATCGTGTCACGTGAGTTAAGAGACAAATTACGACTGAGCGTAGGAAAAAAAAATATTCTATATGCATAATTAAAAGTATTTAAATTAGTTATAAACTCTTCTCTATATGCATGTATTCTTTATGATGATAATCTATTAAATATTATATATTTATATGGAAAAAATTATTATTATTTAGATATGATAAGCCATCATTATCTTGTGTTGCACAAAGAGTATTTCAAATGGGACATATATGTGTATCGATACTTTTTATGTAAAACTACTTTGAATTCCAATTAAGATTCAAATATGCAACTCCTTAGTGCTTGGTATTTGGCAGCTCCTGAAAAGCAACTAGAAATACACGAAGGTCGAACTATGTATGTAAGAAGTGTATATTAGAAAATGGGTTATATATGCTAAAGAGTCGTGACACGAAAATGGTTGGAAATAAAACAAATTTACCATAGCTTATATTAGAATTTGAATATTATAATTTGAATATATCTGAAATATTCTTCCGCTAGATTTCAGTTTCTTATTCTTGCTCGTGTCACGACTCAGCTTGCGCTCCTCACTAGCTGGGAACTGTGATTGCGACTGTGACTGCGACTGCTACTAGCAAGTGTAGCAGTTACTCTGCAGAGTTGTAATTTGATTTGATTTGTGGCAGTGATTATTGTTGTTGCGGATGCTATTGTTGCTGCTATTGCTGCTGCTGTTGTTGTTGTTGGTGTTGGTGTTGCGGCAAAACGTTTTCGCTGCGAATCTGTTATGCATTTCAATTTCGACTGCATGGAAGGGCAACAGCTACAGCTACAACTACAGCAAGAGAAGCAGCTTAATTTCGCTTTAGTCGAACCGCTCAACACGCCATTTTTGTTAGCGAGTGTAAAAACAAAATTCTCATACGCCATGTGGTACGTGCGATTATGCTGGAAGCATAGAAGGACAGGGGAGACATGGAATTATATAGAGGGAGAGAGAGAGAGAGAGTGAGAGAGAGAGTAAAGGAAGCGGATTGTGGCATGGCATGCCAACTGATGAGTTGATTAGGTTGCCATGAATATCCTGCGTGATTCGGGAAATGATTGATGTCTGTGCGTCGAATGGATAGCAATGCTCATTCAAGGATGCTTCATACAAGCCCTGAGCCCCATTTCAGTGCAAAATTCAACTAAATACATTTCGTTATTGAATGCCGGACAGCAACAGGAATTGAATTTGATTCGGAATTTCCAATTATGAATAGGCATTCGATATATGTAATGCAGTGCTCGATGTGGGTTTAAATTTGCGGTCGACCGAAGTATTAGTCTAAGCAGCTTAAAGCTTCACCTGTGCAATGTTATGATACATGAGTGATATAGAATGGAAGGCTGATTGAGATATTTAAATGATCAAATTAACTCTTTGTTCAGTAAACTGCATTTGAATAAACAATTCAATCCAAACTACATCTAAATCACGAGATGGTGGGCATATAAAGTCATCCACAGCCACCTTAAACTTCTCTTGCCCTCTGTGGGCAACCTTGTTAACTTAATTTCTGATTTAGCAACGATCTGTCAGTGGTTTCCAACAGCTAAATCCCAGCCGAGGCAGCCGGCTTCCTAATGCTATTTCGACAATCCTTCAGTGTAGCAGCTTAGACAGTTTTCTGCTTCTATCTCCATCTCTCTCTCTCGCTCTTTCACTCGTTCTATAGATATTCCTGTGGCGCTTATCTCTGGAAGCTTTGGTCACGTAGCCAGCAGCCCATTTCCTTAGTTACCGGTGGGCAAGGCAGCGCACCTCAGCTGATAAATCCTGCTGTTTTTCTATATCGCCTCTAACCCGTTGTGTCTCTGGCAGCTACTCGACCTACTCCGGGTGCTGCTCTAAGCGGCTGCTGGTGCTGCTGCTCTAAGCGGCTGCCATCGCAGCTCATTAATCAACTGGCGCTTCACACGATGTCGCGTTGACGCTCGCCTCGGAACTGTCACTTCCTGGGCGTGACAGTCGACACCAAGCAAGACAGAGAGAGAGAAAGAGAGAGAGAGAAACATAGAGTGAGACAGCTTTTGTTTTGGCTTGATTAATTATTTAGCTAGCGATAAGAGCTATTCAGAGAGTATTCAGTCGCCTTTTCCCTCACCAACTTCGTTGCCCAATTAAAATTGGTAGCGTAACGTGATAAGCCACACGCGAGCATTGAGTAAGGCACTTGGAACTGAACTTTTTCTATTTTTCTGTTTCATGCTTGTTTTTTTCCTTTTTTTTTGCATCTATGCCACAAATTGTGGCAATAGCAATTGGCCTGCCTTTGATGCAAGTTGAGGCTGGAGATTGAAGGACTACGAAGTGGCGCGGGGAGCTCGGGGCAACAGTTTGTGTTTCAATATAACCGTCAACACTCGTTATTGCCACTTCAGTGATGAGTTCTTTTGGCACACAAACACAAGCACACACACACATACCTCCACACACACACACACACACACATACAAACACACAATTCTGTGTCTCTATAGACACTGAACTGCCGCAATCACCGCCCGATTGCACTTCTCTAAAATGCAGCACACAATTTCAGCTGCCTTCTCTCTATCACTTACAGATACCCAATGGTTGATGCGGGCGTAGGCTATGCGCGAC
>NW_022045882.1:1017996-1048583 GCF_001654015.2 Drosophila navojoa
TCATAAGAGAGCAGCAGAAGAGGCGCACCAACAATAATGTGATTCAAATTGAATTTAAATATTGTTGAATGCTGATTAAAAAAAGGTTGAATTGTAGATCAATTATTTTACATATACTATAAATATAATGTGCCAAGCTAAAATACAACAAAAATGATTATAAACTGTAAAAGTCTTAGTTTGATTGTAAAGCAAAGGCATGTAGACTTCATAAGTAAATTGTGGTATATAGAAATATATATAATAATACAACGAAAATCTAGAAAATATTCCAAAATGAAAATGTAGATAAAATTTAGTGAATTATATACCAATAAAGCAAAAGTTTTTATAACTCGAACTTTGATCCTAAAAAAGTATACACAGTAAAACGCTTTGACTTTATAGACATTTCAATAACACTACAAAATTAATTTTTTTTATTACTTATAATCGAAGCATTATCTTTCATTATATCATATTCCTAACTAATGATTACCAACTCCAAGTCCAATAAACCTTTTGCTCACACATTTCTATTTCAAAAAATCAATTTAAAGACTTTATCATTTATGATTTATTGCTATGGATATCGTTCCATTGTTCTATTATTCTATTCTAATCTTTTTTGACAAAAGTATAAGTTTCATTTCTTTTCATGAGTCCATATCTAGTATCATATAAATTATATTAACAAATGATTTTGAATTCCTTTCACAAAAAGTCTAATGGTTAATTCGTGCTAGTGCATATACAAAGTATAGTCAAAAATATCGCAAAGTAGATATAAAAAATACTTACTTTATTATTCATGATCATCGCCTTCGTAAACCCTATCGTATATACCATCGCGCTCTGCCAATCATCAAAGTACTTCAAAAAATCATCAAACATCAAATTATATTTTGCGATTCATCGTGGACCCTTCTCGTATTTTATATTCGTATGATAAAAGTTGGCCGCAATTTATTTTATTTTTAATGTTAGGATTCCCATTAAATCTGTTTTTAAATTAAACTTGCCTCAATTAACCTACGCCCCCTTCTCGCTCTGCATCTGCCCTTTTCACATCCCGTTGCAACGTTTCACATTTCGAAATCCCGCTAGTGACTACCCCTATGTCTATAGCTAACATGTTTATTCGCTTAATGCAAACCAATATTTCATCATATAAGTCTGTCTCTCACACACGTAATAGACGACAAACTCGATTATTTTACAATTTTGTTAGCAAACTCAGTCGATTGACGGCGCCGGACTCCCTTTGCTAAGTTAGTTGTGCTGAGTGCATTCGCCCACACTCGGATTGCGAGTCAATTTTTGTTTTTAATTGACAAGCAAAACCCGAAGAGTGAAGCCGATGCCCCTGTCAAATCTCGCCATGCTTTAAACTGATTGAAAATGCGGGCGCAAAACATTCCGCAGCGACCCGTACTTCAATGGCCCCAGCCACAGCTGCAGATACAAATGTATCTATGTATCTATGTAACATTGTATCTTGCAGTGGCAGTTGCCAAGTGCAGCACGCATTGAATCACTCACGAGTGTGACTCAGTCAGCCAGTCAGCCAGTCAGTCAGTCAATTATACAATGTTGCCGTCAACTGGCGAAGAGTATCAAGATGATATCTATTAGATACTTAGATACAATTTTTTTGTTCTCTTCTTCTTCATTTTATTTCGTTCTCGTATGCAACGCAGCTAACTGAATTTATGTCAGTTTTTATGTGCGCTCCCAATGATGAAGTTGTTGTTAATGAACATGATGACAATCGCAATGATGATGATGATGATGATGACGATGAGCATGGCGTGTCTGAACTTTTTACTTATGCCCGGAGGGTTAGGACACATGTTGTGTGGCTGCCGCTGATGCTTCGGCTTGTGCTTGTGTTGGCTTCTTGGCCATTCATCAGCTATGTTGATTTTTTCCCTCCTCCCCTTCTTCTTCTACTTCTACTTCATCTTATTTTTCTACTAGCTCTTCGCCTGCCATTCCCTTGAATGCATTTGCTGCTATCCACTTTGGGGCATTTCGTTCGTGCTTTTAATTTGCAGCATAATTAAATCATAGCCAACAGACAAGTGCTGCGTTCAAGCCAGATATTTCTTGGATATTTCTGGGTCATACTTTGGCCAGAATTTATGACAGCTGCTACGACTGCTGCTGCTGCTGCTGTTGCTGCTTCGATTTGTGCTAAGTGAAGTCAGCCATAAATTAGAATTGAAAAACATTTTTTTTTCACAGGCAAAAGTGCTACAAAAAAGTTCTAGGCGAACTCGAGTGTGGCCACAAAGCAGCTGCAAATTGATTGAAAATACTGAGAAGACCTTTATTTTTTTTGTGAAAGAAGAGTAAGCAGAGTCAAAGTACCAAAAGTTCTTCAAGTAGAAAGCACAAAGTGTGTTATTTACGATTTGCAAATGTGAAGGGCTAAATGACAGCTAGAATTGGTTCTAGAAAATACTGAAAGAGACGGTTGGGTAGATTCATGTGACGGTGTTTCCATGAAGCATAAATGAAGCTGGGCATACTTTTTGTTATAATCATAAGTAGTATATAATATAATATTCAACAAATTTATAGAGTCTAGAAAATGCACTTTTATTTTTCAGGTGTAAATGTAAAAGTGTTGAGTTCTTATATACAAGAAGAGACCCTAGAAAAATTTTTAAAATATAAAATTTCTCCAGAGAATAATTTAAATAATAAAGTCGAAAGCTATACGCTAAGAAAGTATATAATTTTTAATAAGAAGACCAAAAGGTACCATAGATCAACCAAAAGCAGGTACACAACTAGCACTAGGAAGCAATTCACTGGAATAGAGAGTTCACAACCTCGAAGCTCAATTGCAATTGGACACAGTGTGTCTGAGTCGACAGCTCGCGAGGCCCACATCAAATGCAGCCACGAACTCTGACCCAAGATCAAGACGCCGAGATCTGAAGGCCTTCTTCAGCCAGACACTTGTCATGGTCAAGCCAAGCGGATTTCCAGCATAATCAAGCCCCAAACTCTGGCCAGGCCAAACTCTGGTAACGCCCATTCATTAAACGCACGCAAAGCAACAGGCAACGGACAGCGGACAGCGGACAACATCTAGATATTGTAGTACACATGAAGAGACGAGTCGAGTCGGTTGATTCGCTGGAAAGAAATGTCCAAATGCGCCGTGTGACACACTTCAAACTGTCAGCGCGTTTGATGAGAGTCACAATGATGGCAGGAGGCGGAGAGAGGAGAGGAGTGGAGTGGGGATCTACCCAGGCCAATTAAGCAATTTGATTTGTGTTCGCGGTCATCACATGCCACACGCACATCAAAAATACTAAGAGAGCGAGAGCGGGACCAGCTCTAATCATGAGCCATAAAAGTCGCCCAATTTGATGAGACATTTGACACAAGAGCGACGATTATTATAGGGTATATGGCCAAATGCCCGTGGGGAATGTGGAATTATGACTTTAACTATCGATCATAAAAAACAATTTTCACTCGCTGACCCCAAAGAATTGACTTCTGTTTTTATGACTTCGTTGCGAAGCGGCAGTTGGATAAGTGATAAAGAGGTTTATAACTCAGTCGAGAGTAAGAGTCAAGCAGGCAGTTAATATTTGCATAAGTAAGCCAAGTCCCATTCAGATGTCTGAGAAGCGTGTAAGCTGCAGCAAAATATGGAAATATATAGAGTATCTTAATGTTGGGTGTATCATAAATACAGGCTTAACTGTCGATAATAAAAACAATTTTCACTCTGTGACCCATTGAATTAACTGCTGTTTATGGCCATAGCCATAAGATAACAGCTGCATAAGCCATAAACAGGCGCATTGAACTATTGACTGCTTGTTGTCAGTGAAACAATATTTAACATTATTCAGGTTCCATTGAGACTTCGATAGGCTGCTCGAAATATGATTATTCAAATATTTAAATGGTCGAGAAATAATTTACATGCCGTCTGAAACGAAATCGAAAGTTGCCGCACGTTGTGGGCGTGGCACAATTAGACGAATGACCTTTTGTGTGGAGCTGAACTGAAGATTTATGTGAGGCCCAAATCGAATGCAGTTTCCACAAATACTTAACCCATTGTCGCATTGATATGCCACAAAAGAAGACACAAGCACAAATACGAAGAAAATAAAAGAAAAACATTTGTCAAGCTTGTCCAGCTGCGGCGTGCCACAAAGGCGAATGCAATGTGATCTGATCGAGGGGGCGGGCCGGAGGCCGTTGCGTGGCCGGGGAGATGAATGGAAGCTCTTCGCTTTGTTAATCGATATTTAAATTGAGTCAATTTGTGAGCAGCCCCCATGAAGCGAACGAGAATCTTTTGCTGGCAAGTCAATCGTTTCCCAATTTGTTGCTGCATTTCTTAATTTGGTTAGTACCTCGCATTCGAGTGGATGTGGGGTATATCAAGTGAGAGAGCTGCTGGCAGGAGTCGGGCAGTTATTATAGAGAGCTAAGCTTTTGGAAAATTTAATTTGAAATTTAATGTTTAAAAATATTTGTAATTATGTAAAAATATAAACAAAATAGAAAATTAGTGTTTATTTATTTTCAAAGCAATTCGATATATATAGAGCATTTATAAATACAAATAATTATTTGAAATGTTAAATACATTATTAATAAATATTCTACATAAATTTTTGGTTTTGAATTAAATTTCTAATCCGTAGCAGTATTTCCTTGTGCGTTTCATATTCAGATTTTCCTCTCTGAGATTATTGTGGATTACTATGTTGTTGTTGTTGTTGTTGTCGTCGTCTATCACATCTTCGTTTCTCTATAAATTATGACTGTGTAAAGCTGTATGTGTCTGTGTAGCTGTGCTCTATTCATGCTCAGTCAGTACAACCCACACACACACACATACAAACACACTCACACACACACAGAGTGAGAGAGACAGTGAGCAATGGAATGGTTCGATGCATCGACGCAGCACTTGAAATTACGAATAGTTGTTGCTGTTGTTGTTGTTTTTCATTTTTTTGTATGTTATTCAATTTTGCTTGTTTTTGGAATGAAGTAGCACAGCAACATCGCACGCTCTTGTCAATTGCAGAGCTTGTCAAAGTTTGCTCCTCTTTCATACTCTCCTCCCCACAGTTTCTTCCTCTTTTCTAAGCATTTTTTCATAGTTGCTGTTAAGTGCAGGTGGGACGGGGGTTGGCTGGCATGTCAAATGACGGCCAATACAAACGAGAATCGACTGCACTCAACTCTGCTCTGCTCAACTCCACTCCACTCCACTCCAGGCAAAGACTTCATCGAACGAGGTTCGGGAACAACAAAACATGGAGAAACAGCTCCAGCAGCAATCGTAAATAAAGTGCTCAAACGCATTCGAATGCGAAAACATTCTGCAATTGCAAATTGAGATGAAGTCAGCTGCTCGCTCGATAAGCCAATAACTATAAATGTAGTGCAAAATCAAAGCGTTCAATGCACAGCTTTGACAGCACATTACGAAATAGATTTAAAATTTGAGATTACTTGAAAGAGAAGAGAAAGACAAGAGAACACAATCAAGAAATAGAATATTCGCCTGTTTTTTATGAAGTATTTTTAAAAATAAAATAATATAAAAATAAAAATGGAAATGAATTCAAATAAAATAAATGAAGTCATGAAATATGAAAATAAAATAAAAATACAATAAATTGTAAAATTAAAAAAATAAAATAAAATGATAATAAATAAACATTAACAAACTAATAAAAATAAGAACTTACCACACATATATTGAAAATATCATTTAAAAAAAAAATAAATGTAATGCAATAATATAAAAAATATATTAATTTATTAACAATGATAAACTATTATTATCAATATTAAATATATTCATAAAAAAATTATAAAAAAAATAAAAATTATTTATAATTCAAAAAAATTGAATGTTTTATATATATTCATATTCAGTTTATTGTCTATGACTCGACAGCACAAAATAGTATAATTCCGAAATATGGTGTTAATGCTCTATATACTAAAACTCATATACTCAAATAGAATAATAAGCAATTCGAATGAAATGCTAAACAGTTTATTTATGCATCCAGCTAAATCACCGAAAAATTGATTGAAGAAGCAATTTACCGCAGGTCGCTGCAGGTGAAATCATAAAAATAGCTAAAGATCAGTTTATTTACAAAATTATTTCCAATGCATATCTAATCAAATATTTATTTCGAGTAGCCACAAAGTGATTCAGCAGCTTCGCTCAGTTTACATGATATATATAATGATATATTCCCATGTCCACATCATTAAAATAATGATTGCAATTATCAATGATCGGGCAGAGCATAGCTGCTCGCGCCGCTTTTCATTTGCATGTCGAAATTTCCACCCCGCCTTATCGCTGGCACATAAATTTGTCACGCTTCACACACTCACACTCACACACATAAATTATGACATAAGGCAGACAGAATATGTGTATAAAGAAATTTTAAATACAAATTTAAAAACACAAAAAAAAAAGAGTCATTATCAATTACGCCACTTAATTATTTTTATTGGAGCATAAAATGCTCCATTTCTCGGCGACAGAATAAAGTCAAACGCAAATGCACCCAGAGCGAAAGGAAGGGAGAGAGTGGATGAGAGAGAGATAGAGAGAGAGAGACCGCAGACCACTTTCCTCCACACGCTGCTGTGCGTCCGAGTGTTTGTGTGTTTTTGGGTGCGTGTGTGTGTGTGTGAGTATGTGTTGCACATGTGTCAATGATGTGCTAATTGTCGCGTGGCCACTTTTGACTGACTTTTCGGCTTTGCAGCATGAACTGCGTACCATGTTTAACTCCCACTCTCAGCCCCCTCTCTACCACTCCCTCTCTCCCTCACCCTCTCTGTAGCCCGTCATTCTGTGGCATCGACATTTTGCATATTATTTGAGCATTTACAGTTTGCTGGCCAATTTGCTGCTAGGGCTTGGCCCAGACGCTTGGCCGAAATTGCCAGAGCGAAGGCGTTTCACACTTTCCAATTCAATTTGCGTAGCGGGAAAAACTGTTGCATGTATGTATATATATGTATACCTATATCTATGTATGTATATATGTATTGTGTAGAGCTCAAAGTAATGGAATCGAATTAATTTAGAAAGTATATTTCATATAGCCCAAAACAAATTACTTCCTTAAACAACTGATATATGAATTGTATGCACTAGAGTGAATTGAATGGCCATATATGTATAGATGGTATTGTTAATTGCTTTTGACGTTTTTTGAACAGAAATCCTATCCAAACAGCATGAGCTACGAAAAAGCCAACAACGAAATTGGCAACGTAATTAGCTCTGTTGTCAATATAAATATTTTTTTAGTCTCTTGCTGTTTTGCTGTCAACTAATTGTCTTTGCTGCAGGCAATTAAAACAAATAGTTGGGCTGGCAAAAGAGCAAAGAGTGACAGAGACGGCGACAGCGAACGAGTAGGAAAGAGAGGCAGATATATTTGCAGCATGTCGCGCCACATGTGGCATGCATAATGCAATCGAATACGTTAATTGCCTTTTTGTATTGATTAAAAAACAATTTCAATCGAATTTTTTCGCTGTGTGTGTCTGTTGCAATAATTAAATTAAAGCTCGCAAATTAACGCCCACGCAATGCCACAAAAAAATTAAAACAGAAAAACTTAAAACTTAAAAAAATTGCAGCTGCCTTCGAGGTTGTTGCTGTTGTCAAAAAAAAAAATAAATGCAACAATTTGTTGCCAGTGTCGCTTGTCTCTGTTAGCGTGCTGCATTGTTTGTGTGAAAGTTGTTCATAAATTTTGATGGGAGTCGCGGTTTAATGTTATACATTACATTAAAAGCCAATTAAAGCTGTAAACGTGCCATGCATTTCACTTGTCAACATGTGTGTGCGCCCGGGCCTTGGCAACATGTTGCCAGAGAAGGGGTGAAACGCAGCAATGTTGACAAGCAGCGACGCCCAAGCGCTATTGAATCCGTTTTAGTCCGGCTGATTGATGGCCCATTGACAGCAGTAGAAAAAGATGTAACAACAGCTACAGCTGCCATGCTGCATGCTAAGTAAATGTGAACATGACTCAACAAGTTGCAACACCCACGCACACTCAGCGCGAAAGAGATGGACTGAGTAGTTAAACGCCCAAGTTGCGTTTCAGCTTGTGATTATCTGTGGGGATCTGCGCTAAAAACAAAAAATACAGCTTTTTAGTGTCAATTGCCGCGAAGTTTATATCTCTGATGTTGCGATTGTTGAATATTGATCAGAGAATAGAATGAAAGACTATAGACTCGGCCGATTAGACGATGTTGCAACCAGCTCTTTGCATATGAATTATGAAGCATGTTGCAATGCTTGAGGTGCGCACTATTGCGAAATGTAAGCATATTTCTAAAGGTACTCAGATGGCTTTGCTAATGATCAGTTATTGGAAGAGCTTAAGAGTTGATGGCATTTTAATTGAAGACTGTATATACATGAATTCTGCTAAATAAATTTCTATGAATTGGGAAGGCTGTCAAATATATTAATAACAGTCTCATCATGTTTTATGACAACTATTTATTCCTGACTTATTAGATCATTTCATCACAAGTCTTTGCTGTCTCACTCTATCCTCCATATATAAATTGTATGCACTATGTCCATATCTTATCAATCTATTCTCCACTTGTAACTCATCTCTTAATTTATGTAAATCTTGATATGAAACTTTTCTAGAAGAACATGAATTCTAATAACCAGATTCGTTGCCCTTAAAACGCAAACTCTCTTAATGATTTCATATAGAATATGCTTATTCTATTTTACAAACTTTTCAGCAAATTTCATTTGAGAGTTGCTGCAACTGAACTTGAATTTCATTTCCATCTGACTTTGGCCTTTGCGGCGTGGCTTGTCTGTGCAACAATCTTCTAAGTGGATCACTTACCACTCATGGACGTTCTGGGTGGCATTTGCCAGCCCTGGCTGGCACTTCAAGATTAAGCACTTTACCAAGAACTTGCAATAATTGTTATGCCCAACTCTCTGACAGTTGGAGAAGGCCTAGGGGAGCGAATGCCCATATTCACCTAAAAAGTAGAAAATAACTTTGCCATGGCCTTTAACATCTCTAGACATTCCAACTAACAAGCCCTGTTCGTTCGCCTTTTGGCAACATTGTCTGAACTACAGCTGAAATAATTCTAATGCCTTTTTCAATTTTCTTTACTCTGTTGCAGGTAAGTGCAGCTGCGAAGTGCTTAGAAGACGCCAATGTGCATGTAAGTAAACAGTGAAGCATCTCTAGTGGAGAACCAACCAGCCAACCAACCAACCAGATGTGTTCTAGCTAGTCTGTGTGGTCTGCATTTGCCATTAGGTGAGCCACTCCTGACAACTGTTGGCACTTCCGCTGCCAAATGGCAAATAGCAATTGCTGCTGCCCGTCACTGTTCCGCTCTCCCTCTCTCGCTCTTCAGAGGTAGTTGAACCTCCAATGAACCCACACACTAAAAACTCTATAGCAACAACTACGACAACAATAAAGCGGCGTCTGTTTAACGATCGTGACCAATTTGTTGGTCAAATCAACATCGACATGAGCAAATATTTACATTATAGATCGTCTGGCTGGCTAGCTCAGTTCTGAGCCTCGCCACAAGCCCGCCACAGCCCGCCGCTGTCAGTCAACCCAAACAGACTCATGTGTTTGGCATATTCAATTGAGCATGCGAAAATGCACTGAGAGAAACTATAGAAAAAATATAACTAGTGTAAAAATAAAAAATAAATAATATGACAATTTTTCACAGTCTTCAAATAGAAAAAATTTTGAAATAAATTTATTTAATTCCAAAGGTTCTGTAAATAAATTGAGCATTCGAAAATACACTGACAGAAAATATAGAAAAAATATAACTAGTGTAACTAAAAAAAAAGCAAAAAGTTTTATTTTTAAATTTAAAAATATTACAAAAAACTTTCAAATAGAAATAATATTGAAAAAAAAAAAATATTTAATTCCAAATATAAAATATGTTCAAAATTTAGTAATTTATATAATATATATGCTAATCAAACTCAAAGTAACTAAAATTTTATTTGATATAAATACTATTTCTATTATAAAATATTTCTATTAAAATAACCAAAATAAACAACTTTTCGCTCAGTGTATAGAGCAATTGCAATAAGATTTTCGCGGCTGCCCCACAAATGTGACGTGTCTTGATTTGTTTATAGGCAAATTTGATTCAGCGCCGTCTGGCAAATTAATTCGATATAAATTGTAGTTGCCCCTGCCCCCAACTCTGCCCCTACCCCTGCCTTAGCCATTGCCGTTGCAGTTGGCTTAATTGAATTGTTAGCCAGAACTCTTGGCGTTGATTTGACTACGAATTTTGCGACTTTTGCCTTGGCGCTGAAACTTTATACAAATCTTCAACTAAAAAAAACCCTTTTGACCCACTTGCAAAGTAGCTGACCCCAAACAACAGCAACAACAGCACGAGCAGGAAAAGTACTTTGCTCCAAGTTTATGGCTTTCATTTGCCGTGCTTTCGTTTGCGTATTTGTTTTGCCTTTTCGTTGCGCAGTTGCCACAGAAAATGTGGAGAAAATGTTTATGTTCTGCTGTGGCAAATAACTGGAACAATGGCTAAGCTCAACTTGAAAGACAATTTATCTGCGGTCCACCAAAATCTTAGCCCAGCTTGTGGCACTGAAATAATGTGCCCTAACCACGATTGCCCAACAAGAGCTATAAAATATTTTGTACATTTACATAAAAAGATTTGCTTAAGCTTAAAATTGATGCAGAAATTATATTTAATTGAGAGTGTATTAAGAAGAGGAAATACAGGTAAAAAAATTTGTTTTGCATTTATTGTATTTACATAAAAATAAAGAAATATATACAATACATTTTATATAAAAACGGTAGATAAAATTTGCAGAAATTATAAAGATTTATTTCTATAATGTAGGCCTCTTTTTATGAACTTGTCCCTTATCAGGAACAAAAAATTGCATCATGTTTTGTTCAATATACTTCATATTATATAATATATTAATATCAACATATACAAAAATTTATAACATAAATCAAAATGGAAAGCAGGTACCTATTAAAAAAACATGAAATATTGCATAATGATAGAAAAAATGCGCATCAAGCCAGTTACATGCGTAATACCTGGTTATTATGTCTCGACATGCATATGAATATCACATCCGAATTGGATGGAATAACTCTCGATGCGCTACACAAATGAATGTTGAGCCGCACAGCTCGAGGCTAATAATAGCTTTAAAAAATAAAAAAATAAAAATAAATAAATAAAAATTTGTATATTCCTCTCTATAAAAAATTGTATTATATTTTGTGCACAAATTGTTATTTTGTTGTTTTGTGCGGCGCAGCGTGAATTTATTTGGGCCGAAAGCAATTTGGCGTACTGTCAAACGCACTCGGATGACAAACGAAATGTGAAATGTCAACGGATTGCCATAAAGAGGGGGCGTTGCGGCCGTTAGATGAGTGGGCGTGCCCATTAAAAGAGACCATTAAATGCACACAGAAGCAGCAACAACAACAAAGGCATTTAAACGCTTGCAAACATGTTAAGCATCAGCGAAAATATTTGAACAAATATTTGCGGAACATGCACAAAACATGAAGCATGGCCAAAAGCACAAACGGACAGTCCCATAGACAAAGGACAAACGGACAGAATATACAAAAATTCAATTTACAGCCCACAATTGTTTTGATTGCATTTATTGTTCTTGCTCGCCTGCGAAAAGGGTATTCCCAAAGGGTATCTGACCATTTACTAAAACCCACACACAATTATTGAAATATTGCTGACATTTGCAATTTCAATGTGAATTTTCAATTTAATTTAATACAAACATTCGGCACAGCTGGATTAATTATTAAATGCAACTGCGAATTTAAATTCCTTTTTTATCGCTCACTTTTAAATCAAGTGCTGTCTCCTCTGATTATATAAAGCCCATGTATGCATATACACATACATGTTATATTAATTAACCGTACACTGTTTGCTTGGACAGCTTTTCAGAACTGTTCAGTGAACTGCAACGCACTGTAAAAATAAAAAATAAAATAAAATAAAATAAATTGCAAACGCAAATGAAAATTAAATTCATTTCCCACTCAGTAAATCAAGTCAAAATGTTCGATTTTAATAAAATATATATCACTATTAAAATATTCATTTATGTTGTATTTATCTATTTATGACCAACTAAAATGCATATCATATTTTGAAATAATATAGAATTCATAGCTGCCTCTGATACCAAGCATCAAAAAATACAACAATTTTAATTACAAATTTATGCGTCAATTCATTTTTTACAAGGAATATTGCACACGAATATTATTGAGGATAAAATGACATGATTTTACTAAAGAAATAATAAAAAATAAAAAAATAAATAAATATATAAAAACCTGAATATGAATAAGGAAAAAAATGCAAATTAAAAAAAAATAATAATAATAAAAAAAAAATAAATAAAAATTAATATTACGAAAAGTAAAGAAATAAAAATAAAATAGAATAAACTAATTAAAATAAAAGAAATAATTAAAAATATGTAAAAAAATAATAATAAAATAATAATAAAAAATAAAAATAAAAAAAAATATATATATATAAATAAAAAAAAAAATTACAAATATACTCTTCAACCAACTATAGAAGCATATATTGATTAAATATTAATGATTAGACTTAAGCAAACATTGTATAAATAATAACTTACTAAATGTATATATAGTATTTAATCTTAAATATGAATTAAACATTTAAAAGCAAACCAAATGCTATAGAAAGGCCACTCACAGTTTTTAAACTCTTAAATTTATAATTGAATGAGAAACTCTAATGAAGGCAGCGGATAATTATGGAGTGTGAGTTTTTAGGTTTGCCTTAATTTGAAATTAATCTCATATCAAAAGACCTCACAAGGACTGCGAGAGAGAGAGAGAGAGAGAGAGAGAGCGTTGATGTAATTGAGCTGCACATAGGAAATGAAATTGCTTTGTTAACAAAAACATGAAATGCAATTCCTATTACACGTGGGGATATTGTGATGCCTCAAGGAATCTTTACACCCCGTACAGAATCTAATGAGATGTGCACACAAGCTACCTGCGGAGCGAGTAGCCTTGAATTGTGGAAGAGTCGGAGTCGGAGTTCTCTGTTGATTAGACTCCATTAGAGGCGGCAACAACAATGGAAATACAACAGGAGCTGAGGCTTAGCAATTGAAGGGGGAACATAGGCAGAGAGAGGAGGGGGTGGGGGGCTGCTCATAGATACGCTTAACTGTAAGCGCATTCATTGAACTGGGTAAACAACAGCCAAAGGGTAGCAGCATGTACCTACGAACAACAATTTGAATCGCAGACAAACAAAGTTCAAAGTGCAGTTGCCTGGGGGGGCTTAGCAGAGGCTGCACTTGTTTCCAGAGTGGGTTTAATGCACGATAACACAGAACGGGAATGGGAGTGGGAAGGGGAATGGGAATGGAAATGGAAATGGAAATACTTGAAATACACGACGTGATAAGCTGGGCAACTCGAGTGGCTAATGAAGCGTGTGGCTTTGTCGCAGTTGACAAGGGCCTTCAATTAGCCATCAGAGAATTCAGAAAGCCAACGCAACATGCCATGCCGAAGATACATTGGCTTATAAAGTTTGTTTTTCCTGATTTTTAATTAAATTGCAATCAGTAAAGACAGAAGCGGCGTTCGAACAACTTTTCAACTTGTTAAACTATGCAGACAGACAAACAGAACCAGGCGCCAGCTGTACTTAATCGAACTGATAAAAGGGGCGTGGCAGGGCTCACCCAAGAGAACCGAAAACAAAAAAAAAAAAAAAAAAAAAAAAATACGAAAGCCAATGAACCCAAAGTTTCAGATTGATGGAAGAGAGAAATTCTTAAGAAATTCTTGAGAAGTTCAAATCAACATTAACTAAAGCGAAATGTTCCCGAACGTCGGCTCTTAAAGGCGAGCATCATTTATTTAACGCAACGCAGGCAGCGACGTCATCTATCATATCGATAAGCGACGTTCAAGGAAATGACAAGAAATTAAATAAAAACACGAAAATCAATAAATTGCATCGCCTCCAAGCCCAAGGTAAAGGCAAAAGGCAAAGGCGAGGGCGAGGACGAACTGCCCCCAAAGCAGCCGCTGCCATCTGAAAATCTCTGTAAACTGTCATTAAATATGCATATGAATATACACACATATATCGAATATATATGTATGTATATATATCGGATATGTAAAGGATGTATATTGCACGTGATGGCAGCAGACAGATATGCAAATCGCCTTTCAGGCTGCATAAGAAGTAATGGCCAATGGGATGTGGCACAAAAAGTTGCATAATTTATGCTTTCGATATGCTTCACATTTAATGAGCTCTTATGGGTGTTCAAGTGTACGTATACCCTGGAATTTTCTTTCCACTTGTTGGACAGAGTATACTCATGCATTAAATCGATATAAAAATCGATAACTAAATCAAGCAACATTCTAATTAAAATAAAAAAAAAATAAAAAATGAAAAAAGTAATATTCATAATATATGAAAAATATATATTACTAAATTTTATTAAATATTTTGAATGTACCACAATTTATTGCGACATTATAAATATCGATAAATACATATCATTATAAATAACTATTATTGTACATCCAGAGTATATAGCATTTATAAAATATAGATTAGGCTTATAGGAACATACGCTTTGAATTTAAAGAAAAATCTATAACGATAGATAGATAGTAATCGATATCGTTATATAGTCGAAGCGTACTTTCCTGTTTGCCTTTAAAAAAAAAAGTTTTGCAACACTTTTTTAAATATTTGAAGTGCACTTGCTGCTCGCTTCTGCTCGCTTTACGCAATTCACAACACTTGGCGCTCTCATTAAAAATTGCGTTTGAAAAGAAATGTGTTTATATTGGATGGCGGGAGTACCCTTATGCAGCCAAAGCAGCAGCAGCAGCAGCAGCCAACTCGAGGAATTTATTTATTTTCAATCAATGTACGCCTCGCCTTCCCCTTATAGCTTGGTCTTTAACATGGCTTGCAGCATGGCCGGCAACTTTTGTCGTTTGCCCACAGAGCGCGTGCCACTGGAATATTTATGAGCTGTGTCCATCCATTGGCCACTGCTTTGGCCCCGGCTGGAGCACTGTAGGTAAAATCAACGTTGACCCAGTTGGCCGTGGCAAGGACGGAAGCCGGCTGGCCTCGTGGCTCGACTCGCTGCAAGTGAAAGTCAAGAAATTAATTTTCCCAGCAACTCATTAATATTAAGTGCAAAAGCCCAAAAAGGCAATCAGACTTGCACATAATGAGACGCAGCCCATTCCAGCAATCGCTCGTTGACGCTCCGCGCTTTAATTCCTGCAACATTTGTGACAAAAACATTAAAAGGAGAGCCGGACCCGACCCAAGCCGCACCTGAACCTGAACCTGAATCCCAAATTGAGATCCCAACTCAGTTCCTGCTCAAATGGCGTTTCGATTTCCGTTTCCGCTGCGTTTTCCATTTACGCTAAATTGTTGCCCCGAAACTCTTTGGCGCGCACGCCTCCTGCTCGCAGCGCAAATGTGATTTATGGCACGAAATTACAGCTGCTAAAAAAGCTAAAACGAAAAACAAGAAAAAATAGATATAATAAATATTTGTTGTGCAGCAAACCGTTGACTGTAAGTCGAAATAGTTATGCTCTAGAAAGATATGAGATATGAGAAAGAGAATCGAGATATGTATGTGTATATAGTAAGATGTGAATATTAATCAAGATTTGTGTATATATTATGATATTAATAAGGAAGAAAGGCTATAGATATTTTTCTTTATTATGGCTGCTATCTCTTTTCTAAATAACCAGCAAGGAATCAAGGTCTGTTCCAAATTTGGTATTACATTTTATAGACTAATTATTAAAAGTATCACTTGAAATTGTCAACCAAAATTTATATAACATTATTTTTTTTAACTGTTAAAAAATCCGCTTGTCAATCATACTATATATTTTAAATATAACTAGCCAACAAATTGCAAGCTGAGTATGTCCAAAAGTGCTGTGAAATATTCAAAAGTTATCGATATCAAAATAACGGTATCTCGCTAAAATTCGTTGACTTACTTTATAGCTACTTTTAGCTTAGTTCCTCTGGCCCAATCTCTCTCTTTCGCTCGCCCTTTCTCTTTCTCTCTCTCTCTCTCTCTCTCTCTCTCTCTCTCTCTCTCTCTCTCTCTCTCTCTGTCTTGCTCTGCCTCGTTTTTTACGACGAAACAACGTCGGATTTCCGCTCGAATCGATAGCTGTAAATTTATGACCAGTGTTGCCATACTAAATGAATTTATGGCAAACGCTTAGCGCTCTGCCAAAGAATTCTGGGCGCTAAGGCGGAGCCTTTGGTTGCATTTTGCAAAATATGCGTAACTTTTTGGCTGCTGCAGCTGTATGTGTGTGGGTGTACATGTGTGTATGTGTGTTGTTGGCTGCGCCCGCAGCAACAAGCCCGCAAAAAGTTGGCAACACTGAAAATTCATTTCGGTTTTTGGGGCTTGGCTTGGCTTTTTTCGCTATCTCCCTCTAGTCCACACTATAACTCTGACTGTCTCCCTCTCTCTCTCACTTATTCTCTCTTTTGTGTTTTTTCCTGTTGTGCTCGGCAAAAAGTTTTTGCGGTTTGTGTATTTCGCCTAAAAGCAGGCTTTGAAACTTTGCATAAAACGCGCTGCAGCTCAGCCTCGAATCCGTACCGTACGGTCAGCCCAGCTGCATACATATTATTTATTTTTGTCTATTTCTATTTACATTGTTTTTTTTTTTTTTTGTGCTATTTTTGAGTCGTTCATAAATTTGACACTTTTGGCTTTTAGTTGCTGCTGCCACATGCCACATGCCGCATGCCACACACCAGTTGCCAGTTGCCAGTTGGCAAGCATTTTGAACCCGCTTTCTGTCTCTCTGTCTCCAAGTCTTTATCTATGCAAAAGTAAACTTTTGGCTCTCGTTGCGGTTTTTTGAATTGCAAACCAGTTGAGCGAATTATAAACTCAGCTGCGGAGTTATAATGCAAACTGGAGCCAAGATGCTCACAATTGAGCATCACATAAATTAGCCCAGAATGTTCTTCTGCTCTTCTTCTCTCCGGCTCTGCTTGCGGTCTGCTGCTAAACTAAAAGCTAAATAATGAGAGCAGCAAAGTTTTCATATTAATTTATATATTCGCGTTAGTTGGATACATAAGTTCTTACAATGTCCAGAGTGCTTGGGCGGATGTAATCCTTATCGCAGGACTTGTTAGATTTATGGCGGAAAAGTTTCAAATGCAATAAAGAAAGATATTTAATTAATCTGAGCTGTGTAGAAAAGTCTGCAAAAATAGTACAGCTTAGCTAATTAGATGGTATTCATAAACATGAGAGAGGCTGAGCAATGTCTGACAACCTGAGCATAAATTTGTGTAAATATTTTTCTTGGTTACCTATCAAATTATAAGAATCATGGTAAATAGGAGCCGTAAGGATTGTAAGTTTTTAATTTAAGAAATGTCCAGACGAAATACAGAAGTCATTCTCATTATTCTTTGAAAACAGAAACAACTGTGAGTGCTTCAGTAGGGAGAACCTGACTAATAAAATCTCGTACTTCATATAATGAAAAATTCGTTGAATCTTTTCAATCTCTGTGTTCTATGTTTAATGAGATTGACAGACTAACATCGTGTTGATAAAGACCGTAAATAGTTTATGATGGCTGCTCCGTCTCGTTCTGCTTGCTAATAAACAAAATAATTTACTATATCTTGTTTACTTTCTTAACTCTTGTTAAGGATTTTAGTTAATCTAGATAGCTTAATAATTATATAAACAATATAAAATAAATAAATATAAGAAGTATCTATGTATATTCACATAAAATGATATTAGTTATATAATACTCTAAAAAATATTCAACGTTTCAACAATCTGTACGCATAAATTATTGAGTATATTTGCTGAGCACATTCATACTCCATTACTCTCTGCGCTCTAAAACTTTGTCCCTCATTCAATTACAGCAAGAATCAAGGAGCTACGCTCTGTGGCATGAAAGCTGCTCAAAATTTAATCCCGTGACAGGCAGCTCAGCTATCAGCTGCTTATCCCTGATGAGTTATGACAGAGTCCAGCTGAAGCAGAAGTGAAAGCAGAGGCAGCAGTAAAAACCCAAGTAGAAGCAGGAGGTGAAGCAGCAGCAGAAGCTGCCCTCCAGCTCTATTCTAATCATAAATTGCAAAGGCGAAAATCAACTCAGCAGGACTCTTTGACTACGAATTTAATTGTGGAGGAATGCAGCTGCTGCTGCTGCTGCACATCTGTTGATGACACTTCCGCTTGGTTGCAAGCAAAATTGATCACCTTTTTGAAGAAGCAGCTGCTTCAACTTGACTCACTTTATTTCCAATTGGAGGCGAGGAAGATTGCTCCCTCTCTCTCTCTCTCTCCCGCTCTCTGCCTGTCTGTCTGTCGCCTGTTTGCTGAGTTCCGTTGCAGCTTTCATCAAAGTTCAGCGAGTGCTTATTAAAAACGTCAGACACTTTGCTCTCGTGCTGCTCTCGACTGTTGCCCAAGAAGACAGGCGGCCACGCCCTCTCCACTGGCCCCCTCTCAGTCAACTTGTCTGTCTGTCCGTCTGGCTGTCTCGTCATATTCGCGGCATCAAGTGGCAAATGCCCGTCAAGTTGATAGTTCCAGCTTTTATTTATTAGTTGCAGCGCGTCAGCTGCAGCAACAGTTGCTGACAGCGACAGCAATAATAGAAAGAGATGGGCAGAGATAAAAAGAGATAGAAAGAAAGAGAGAGAGAGAGACAGAGAGAGAGAGTTGTTTATTTTATTGGACTCCTCGTGCTTCCTTACTAAATTGCCATCGCAATTTTTGGTTTGTTGTTTGCCTCGTTTGTCACTTTACCGTTTTGGCAGCCGCATCCGCATTCGCATTTCCATTTGCGACTGTGCAGCCTGCAACACGTTTAGCCAAGTTTCCGCTTTTTTGTTGCCTGCTTTGCGGCGCTTTCTCTTCTCGTTTTCTTCGCTTCGCTCGCCTTATTTGTCTGCTTTGCATGGGAATTGCGCATACGCCACGTCCAGCAATTGCAATTTTTTTTATTATTTATGAGAGCGGAAAAAATGCAAAAGTTAATGTCAGATAGCGACAGAAGCATAGGGCAAAGAACAGTTGCCAAAGCTCGAACTGGAACTAGAACTGGATCAAAAAGTTGCAACCAGAAAAATGGGAGTAGAGTTTCATTTTCTTTTTTTTTTGCCAGCAAACTCTGAATGCAACTTATGATTTGAATAAAATATATTCAGTTAGATTAAAAAATAAAATAAAAATAATTTCAAGATTAAAATAAAAAACATAAAAAATATATATATAAAAATTCGTTGAACGAAAAATCAAATAAACGAATACTTTAACAGTTTTTTAGTAATAATTATTAAAAATAAATTTTGATCAAAAATATATGGAATAAGAGAAGTAGAAAGAAAACAAGTTATGGCATTCAATATAAACTGAACTTAGTTAGTTCACTCAGTAAAAGCCCAGAAAGCAAATTGGGAATTGAGATAACTTCTTGATAGTTCTTCAAACAGCCAGCACTTTATTTGCTGTCTTCTGTTTATTTTCTCAGACAGTTTATGCTTGAATATTAGTCCATTGAGTTTCATTATAAATATATACAAATTCTCGATTGAAGTTAGATAAATTCTTCAGCAAAGTTTTGCACTCAATATATACATATATGAATGTCTGTGTGCGTGTGTGTGTGTGGAATGCAACTACTGCAAGCATTTGCCACAAATTGCTCTCGTTATTATTATTGTTTACTCACTCAGAATGTGCTGCATCAAATTCAACCTCCAGCAACCCCAAGTCAGCCCCTTTGATAACTTTTAGCCAAGCCCCCGTTCAGACCCAGAAGTTGAGACCTCGTTACCTGTTTGCTAGATGCGTTTTGCAATGCATATAAATTTTATTTGTTCAACTTTATAATGGCAATGAAGTTGATGTTGCCACTAAACTATGTTCTATATGGGAAAGAGAAGAGACGAGCGACCAAGCGAGCGAAAGAGAGAGAGAGAGAGAGATAGCGTCAAAGACATGTATAAAAGTTTGCAGCGTAAAAGTTGATTGTTAGCAAAAAGTTTTTCTTTTGAGGTAACGCATAAATTTGTATTATTTATTGTTGCTTGTTAGAGGGCCACTGTGGTTCACATAGTGGTGCGCTCTGTGTGTGCTCCCAGTGGGTGGCTTCAAAATATCCGGCTGCCCTTTTGGAAAACGCTTTTGTGGCATTTGATTTGCCCGCATTCATAAAGCATACATTGTTTATGCTCTGCCATATTGACAGCAAAATATTGCATACATAACTCCCAAGGCACAATTTGATTGACATTTCAAATTACAGTACTCTTTGTTTATAAATTCTCTGCATTCACGATATAATATTGAATGATTTTTACATTTTTTGGCAAGGGAATTCTAATACCTGTTCACAAGCATTTAATTAAAAGTTTATTTACATTAAATTTATCCAAAATTTTCAATAGGTACAGCAGTGAAGTTGGCTGCGCCGGCTAGCTGAGCGCCATTGTTAAGTTGGCTGCACTTGTTTAGGGACATGCTGTTGAGGATGCTCTGTTTGGCATAGTTTTCTTACGCATTATCATTATCTTGGCTTTATTTTCAAAGCAGCTTAGTTTGTATGCATTGCAAAAATAGCAATTTATATTCTCGTATTTTATATACGAAAAAACTTGAATGCTGAAGCTTAGACTGCTTAGACTACATGCAGGTAATCCCTATCTATATGCTGCTTCTCAGCAGGGCTGCTGTTTTTACCTAAATTAAGCTGTAGCACGTAACGTAAAATGAAACTGACATAAAAATATGTTGTGTAAAATAAATTCATTTTCATAATATTCACTGCCTTAGATCTGAACATAATTCTAGGAAAGTCTGCAATAAAATTTATCTGACCAAAAATTAATTTCAAGAGTTTATTAAGAGCCATATTGAGATATATTCCAGGATGTAAAATATAGAATTAAATTATTAAAAATTTAATTGAATGGCAAAAATAACAACTATCGACTTTTCTGAAAAATATGATTTTAAACGGATTCAAAGATTAAATAACTGATTTCTTGAAGAACTAGTTCAATTTGGCAATGAAGCTTACTTTTGAATGACTTGCAAACTTAAATATATTTACAGCTCTTGCCTGAAAACCTAGCGTAGTTGTTTGTCGAGCCTTGTGCTGCATGCGTATGTATATAGCAAATATATACGTATGTATGTATATAGGGCTGTTGTAATTATTGTTGATTTTCTTGTTGTTGCAGTTGTTAATATTATTATTGCCATTGCCCAGCGGGACCCTTTGTACCACCTACACATGCACGTCACATTTTTAGCCTGCGGCATTTGAAACTTAATTATTGCGCATACGACACGTTCACACAGGCTTCCTCTCGCACACACACACACACACACACACACACAGAGTTGGCTGTCGGTATTTTATTTTATTTATGAGCTGTTTCAGCTTCGGCGCAAATTTCCCAAGTGCCTGATTGCCGACCTCAGATGTCTGGCTGACTTTAAAGAATGGTTGGCTTTTAAATTTTATCAGCTGTACGAATGAATTTTTAATGCAAACGTTGCAAACGGGCTTTGTGGCCGCTGCTGCTGCTGCTGCGGCTGTAGCTGTAGCTGTTGCTGCGTCTTTTGGCCATTGTCCTGCTGTCCGCCATCCGATCCAGTTACCACACACAGGGGATGCATTTGCATTGCGTCGTAATTCAAATCGAGGCTGTTGGGGCCAGCCGGGCAGGTACATATCTCTGCCAAAGAGTTTCAAAATACAGCTGTGTGTTTATCTTGGCACTCCCACACCTTCTGCACTCACTCGCTCTCTCTCTCTCTCTCTCTCTCTCTCTCTCTCTCTCTCTCTCTCTCTCTCTCTCGCTTTCTAATCTAAATTGCTGACAAAAGCAACAGCAGCCGCATTAGCGCCTGCCCCTGGCAAACCCTTTGTCAAAGCTCAGCCTGCATTACAGCTAAACTTCTGTCTCACTCTCCCTCTCTCTCACTCTCTCTCTTAAATGTAGTTAGGCGCACCTTCATTATCAGCTGCTGGCCCCGTGCGACTAACGAGCCGCTCAATTTAATCAGCCTTTGTGCCATAGAACGAGAGGGAAAGTCACGAAGAGAGAGAGTAAAAGAGAGAGAGAGAGAGAGAGAGAGATGGCCATTGAATGTCTGCTAATCAATGCTACACAGATTACAGCCCTGCCCAGTCAGTCCAGTCACTGTGAGATATTTTGGCCAACATATATGCATTGCGTTAATTAAAGGAAATATATTCAACATAGTCTCTGATTATATATAATATATGGACGGACTGTGAATCAAATTGAATAGAATAATACAGACGCGCTTAGGAGTAATGAAAGGATTTATCTCACTCTCTTATCTCACAATCTCTTTGTCTTTATCTTCTTAATCATGTTTTATTTATACTTCTCTTTCTCCACTCTCCCTATTATGCTCCCTTCTGGTCTGTTTGTCAGCTTTTGCTTAGTATTCCCTCTGTCCTTCTCTTATCTACCTCTATCATTCTCTATCTCTAAGTCTCCTTTCTTATTTCTCCTGCCACATTGCCACATTCTTCTCTCTTCATTTATCTCCCTTATTCCTTTCGTCGCATTTTCTCTCCCATCTCATTTCTAAGTTTTGTCTTTTATTCCATGCTTATCTTCTATCTATCTTTGATCTGCTCTCAGCTTTCTCCTCTCTGCTCTTTTCATTCCTCTCTCTTTCATTTCACTTCCAATTTTATTTACTTTATTTTTTCAACTGCTCTCTTCTGTCCTTATATACATATATCATCCTTTATCTCAGATTTTTGACATGTTATCAAATCGCATTATGTTTGCTTTCACATATGAATAACTCAATATTATTTCCTTCTTACTATTGCAATAAATACTATTTATCAGCTTAAGCCTTTTTATTCAGCATATATGCATCAAACGTTTTCCTCGATTTCTTGCCAATAAGTTACACAGTTTTCGGTTTATTCCGCATGTTACCTTCATTTTATGGACAATTTTTTATGCAGTGGCAATCGCATCGATGGCCACAAAGCGATTTGTGTCAGCTTAAGAGATGTTCAACAGAACAGAGGAGGAGAGTGAAGCGAGGGAGAGAGAGAGTGGAAGTGATGGGTGGGGAGGGGAGGCGTGGCATTTGTTTCAATGAAATTAAATTGGACATAAGGCCAGGCAAATGCTCAATGCGGCTGACCATAAACCAAAGAACACTCCATGCCAAAGTAATTCCATATATTTGCGCATTAACGCCACATTGTGTATGCCTGTGTGTGTGTCCCTCTCACAAACAATGGACCATTCATAAGCCTCAAGGTTAAACCGCTAAAAATCATTGAGCTACATCAAAAAGCGGCCATTGTTTCGGTCTAAGCCAAATGAAATGGAATAAAATGAACATATATAAAATGCCAAGACGCCAAGATTTATGCCAACGGCACCTTGATGGCTCCTACCTACCACTGGGTGCCTCCCCCATCCCTCGCTGCCCGTCCACTCCTGCTTGACTAATGAACAGTCGAATAATCTTAAGAATTTGGCCCACAATGAATGAAGTCCAAGTCCAAGTTGAAGTTGAAGTTGAAGTTGAAGTCTCAGCTGCGGTTTTGTTGCTTAGCTCTTATTTAGACATTCACTCGCCCACGTTGCTGCTTTGTTCGTTTACCAACACTGCTCGCTGCGACCGAGACTGCGGCTTAGCTGCTGGCCCTCTGCCTGCCTGCTCATTAATTTCGCTTAACTTCACAAATTGCCAATTGTGCGCATTGGTCAACATTTTTTTCTCTCTCTCTCTTTTCTTCTTCTTATTTTTTTCTTTTGCTTCACTCATTGTTATTGTTGCCGTTGCCGTTGTTATTGTTGTTCTACTTAGAGCCCACTGCAGCATCCAGCATAGAGAGCCATTGTTTTGTGCGGCTGTGTGGCTCGTATTTATTGCCCGGACTGCCAATTTGTTTTGTATGTGGGCATTGTTATAAATGACAGTGGGCTGCCTGGAGGAGGGTCTATAGACTGTGTGACGAGATATGCGATACTTGATAATAAAAACGATTTCGCCATAATTTATACACATTTATAAATATTATTTATAGATTCATAATTATAGATAACAATTTTTTATGAATTTATAGAATTATTAATAAGTAACATTTTTTTTTTTTAAATTTTTTTTACTTAGTTTTTTTTATCGATTTTTGTATTTGTTGTATATTTATTTTTATTAAAAGTTAAAAAAAGTCAGAAATTATCAAATTATTATTAATCTAGTTATTTATGATTTTTTATATTTATTTTATTTTATTTATAAAAATTTTCTAACAAATTTTTTATACAAACTAATTTTTTTTTAGTTATAACTCTATAAATAATTTATTGACCTTATAATACTAAAATAATATTTTAGATTTTGAATACAAAATTTTGGGCATTAATATTGATTTTGTATATTTCTTAGTGTTTTATTAAATTAACTTGATATTATTAATTTTTACAATTTTAATAAAATATATATATTTCGCACTAATTAAATTTTATGAAATGCTTTCCACTTGCCATGCTCAAATGCAATTCATCGGCTTTGTTCTTATTGCATGGGAAGTGTATTTGATATTCGTTGCTTATATGCTCTGTGGTGTCCCTTACTTATGACCATTGTTGTTGGCAATTGTTGTAACTGTTGTGCCGACTGTGAAAACACATGAATTCTTAGTTTATGAAGTTCTGCAGCAATTGAGCAGCCCCTCCGCCCCACCGCCTCGCCAGTCCCCACCGGCTACACTCTGTGGCAGTTGATGCTTGTGTGGCACGTTACCTGAATCTCTGCAGCAGCTGCCTGCCTGCCTGCCTGGCTGCCTGCTTGCTGGCTTGACTGCTGTGGACGACGATAAATATTGTGACAAATTGCCATCACACGGCACAAATGGCAATTTTATTTAGTGATGATTTTTATGGGTGCCCGCACACATGGCGTATACGTAATGCGGGCATTTTCAGCTCAGCTCTGCTTCAATTCAATTAATTAGCTTTTGTGCTAGTTTTCGGGCGTATTGATTAAATTTTCATTTTCGCTTCTTCGTTCACAGAATGCGGACAACAATAACAATTTCGCACATAATCGCATCGGCAGCCAAACTGCGCACAAGGAGAAGTTGCTGGGAACGCCGGAAGCTGTGCTCAATGCTCGACGCGAGAGGGAGGAGGCCAAAGGTAGGCAGCCAGTTGGCTGAAGCGAGCACCCACTCGATTCTTTGACTAAATTAACTTTGCAGTCTTTGCAGCCAAGGCGAATGCACACATCGAAGAGGTATTGAGGGAGCACTCTTGCCACTTGCCACAGAAGCGTTGCATGAGCGCCGGACGCGACCCATCGAAGATCTACTTCCCCCACTGCACGTTCGTACACCGTTGCTCCGAGGACAGCGGCTGCTGCCACAGTCGCACCGAAATCTGTGCCCCAAAGCGCACCCACAAAGTCGAAAAGTATTTCTTTGTAAGTATTACGAATCGAATTTGAATTTCAAATCAGCCTGCAACGGCTTAAATAGCTAAATTTGCCAACTGCCTGGCAGACACATTTCTGTAAATGAATAGCGCGAGTAAAGAGGCTAACGGGTTAGTTTTCCACTTGTTTGTTTTCTCATTTATCGAAAGTTGAAGGTAAATTTACAACTGCTAAACATTGCCAACTGACTGGAGTAACTATAGATTAGATTGATAGATCAAGAAGTAAGTCTATCAGCGTAGGCCTAATTCTAGGCCGAATCTTTGCTTTACTAGTTAAGCAGATATGTTAACTTCATAGTAAATATAGCTGACACAACTAACGTTAGATATAAATGACGAGTCAATTAACTAAAAAAATTAAATCCAAATGCAGGGTAATCAATAAATCAGTTCCAATATTTTATAAAAACAATTTGATTTATTTAAAAATTTATGGCTCCCATTAGAAATTATTAAATCTCTCCATTTTATTTGCCATTTATTAGCGATAAAAATCGATGAATTCATTTGCCTTTTTAATCCTAATGTAAATACTACTAAATCCGAAAGCTTTTCATTTTGTATGTTTGGGGATAAGTATACAATCACAGGGTTTAAATATACTAATCTCTAATACTTCTGATTCTCTCTTGGATTTCCACATATTTGCTTCAAATAAATTTAAAATGATGAATCAATTAAATGATAGTGCTCCTCGTATAACATAATTCTCATGGTAATACAATGATAAAGTATAATATATTGACATCAAATTTATGTAGATTTAATTACAGATTTTAAAAGAATATTTTGAAATGCTGTCAAAGCAGCAACATTAAGCAACTTAAATAAAAACAGCATTTAGTGTTAGCTAAAATAAACAAACTTTAATACATAGTTGCAGCTTTATTTAAATAGTAAGCCACACTTATATGTGTAGTTCATGTAGGCGTTGCCTCACCTCAGAAAATACTCGTCCACTTAAATGAGAAAAACTAAATTTATGAGCTGTCAAAATTGAATTGAAGTACACACACTTCACATTGCATTAACTGCCTACGCAGGGCATATCCGTTCGCTTCACTCTGTCATAATTATTAAATTGTTAATTAAAAATAATAAGCATATCAGAGAGAGAACGCAGCACTCTCATAAAAACACCTTCGATAAAAAGCAAGTCAGAAATCCAGCAAACAATGCATAATTTTATTCTCGATTTCAACATATTGAATGCTTGTTACGGAGAGGGGCAAAATAAAAGTTTATGTGGCATAAATCAGCAACAAATTGAATTATCATTGCGTCATTAAAAACTCATTTCGAGTCACACACACACACACACAGCCACACACAAAAAACACAATACAGCAAACAAAAAATTGAAGCAAAAAGGTGAAACGATATAATTATGTTGCAATATGGCGCCCTGAGGCATGACCTACGACCCCGCCCCACAAAGCGCAACGACAACAAACGCGACTGCGACAACAATCAGAGCAATTACAACAACAACAGCGACAGTGAGAGGGAGTAAGACTGAGGTAGAGTTAGACAGAGAGAGAGAGAGAGCTATATGTAACTATGAGGAAAATAGAAGCGACTCTTGACAAATTGTGAAAACTTTTGGGCACATACATACATATGAATGGCCACATGCGAGGGTGGTTTAGGCAGAATGTCAGCTTTAAAATAAATAAAAAAAAAAGTTGATAGTTGAATAAATTAAGAAACTAAAGAAATTAAGATTAAAAAAATAATAATAATAACAAATTTTTAAAGTTATATATCTCTAATAAACCCAACAATTCTTTATACCACCCTCGCACATCCAAATCGAGCGCATTGTTGTTGCAGCTGCTGCTATTGTAGCCGTGCGCAACGATAGGAAATTACCTGCTGAACAATGTTAATGATAATGATAATAAAAAGGGCGCGCATTCTAAACTAAGCGACGAATGGAAAACGAATTTAATGAAAATTCATTCATGAGCACCAGATGCAATTTATGCAACTATTTACGCCTACACCTCAATTAATGGCAGCTGCCCATTGTTGGCCAACATTGTGGCTAGCCACAAAGAGGGCTGCAAATTAAAAAGTGAGAGCTACTGGGCTTAAGCGATGTGGAATAGCACTGAAATTAATATGAAATGTGCATAGTTGAAATGCTGAAAATTTCAATTCGATTGAATTAATTTAGTGAATAATATTATATAAAAAAAAAAATCAATTAACAACTTTATTTATTATTTAATACAAATTTATAGCAATCAACTTTAAATAAGTTGTTCTTAGTATTAACAATATTTTTATTATTATAAATTTTACTAATTATTATTATCTATAATTATAGTCGAGTTCCAATAGTTCCAAATAACGAAGCGATTTTTTTTTTTTTTTTACACAGAAATTATCAAGAATTATCGAAAACAAATTTTTTTCAAGGGTATAGATTTTTTTTCGCGATTTTTGGTTTAACAGGGTACAAATTATCGAGACTCGATTTTTAAAAAAATTGTATATGCTTTCACCATGATTTATATACAAAATTTCTTCATTATATATTGCTGCAGGCTTTAATATAAAATTCATTTTATATGGACATAATGAAGTAGCAAATCTAATATTGAAATTCATTAATATATATCATAAATTACGTGCGTTTGATTTATGATTAAGTTATTTATTATAGAATTTGATTTAAATATAACGACCCCTTCCCTGTCTTCATTTTGTAAATATTCCAAAATTGAGGTCATGTATTTGTATGTATTATGGCTATTCAATTATCGATATGTAACTAAGTTGATACGAAGCTCTTGCACTTGGCAGTTGCATGCGATTGGGCAATGAGAAAAGGAGGTCACTGACTTCACTCAGCTTGAATCCTCAAATGATTACAGCATTGCAGGAGTAGAAACTGAGGAGTCGAAAGCGAAGTCAGCTAATGAGAGCAGCGAAAACTTACTGAAGTAGCTTAAGAAAGTAAGCTTCAAAAATGTCGCATGTTAAGCTTCGTTCACAAGTTGATTAAAAGTAGTCAACAAATTACAAATTTATAAATTACAAATTTATAAATTATATAAAATTAATATTTATATAAAATAAACTCACAAGCTACGATATAACTCAATATCAAATGTGAACTAGACCTCAGCTACACATTTATACATGCGCAAAACTTTATACAGCAACGAAGTTCACACATTCCAACAACTATTTGTTATTATGTTTATTATGTATAGCTGAATAATTTAGTTGGAGAAAAGTTGCTGTCGGAGTGCACGTAATCCGGGCTAAGCTACCAGCTGTTGCCCTCAAGGACTCCACATACCCAAAAATTAGTTGTGCTGCGATGCACTTGACTATTTTTAGACTTGGAGCGCTCTGGGAAGTAAGCCTCTCTCGCTCTTCACTCGCTCCCTCTCCCTCCCACCACACAGACAGCTGTCAATGTGCTCAACTAAGTGTTGAATAATTTTATAAAATCTGCAACTGTCGTCGCTTATAGTCGGGCATAAAGTTCGGCTGACAAAAGTTTTACCAACTGGGCATTAAGCATGGCAGTGCCGCCTCCTCCATGGCCCCGCCCCCATTTGCTACCTGTTTACGTGCTTTGCATTTATGTTGCAGCTGCTGCCAACTGTTGGGATTTCAGCTGTCGAAATTGCATTACGCAGCGCATGTGGCACAAAGTCGTTGCAAGTGCCACACGCACCTGCCCCGCCCTGCCGCGCTCCGTTGTCGCTCATTGTTTAATAAGCAAAATTAATGTTTGCTCTGCGTCTGGCGGCTGTGGCGCCTCCACCCACAGCTTAGATTATGCATGCGCCGGCCTGCAGCAGTGCAGCACTGGAGCGAATCGCGCCACATTTTGTTGCAAATTAATTAAACTCGGGCAACGTTTTGCTTGTCAGCCAATTGACTTTTACTTAGGCCAATGCCAATGTTAGCCAGGTGGGCGACATCGACATGGATATGGATGTGGATGTGGATGTGGCTGCGGCTGTCGATGTGGACCTGCACGCCATGTGGAGGCGTTGGCTTTCACGTCGCTCTTCTAGCTGCGGGTGAAAGTAACGACATCTCTGCGTTGTGCACTGCGGGTGCATTGAACCCAGAACCAGAGGCGAAAAAAAGGCTTCATAAATCTCGTCCGCTCGCTCGCTCGCTCTCGGCTTGGCTTGGCTCGGCTCTGTCTGGAGTGGATCGCAGGGAGCATTGCACTTTGGCTGGCCAACAATGCACACGGCCCCTCCCCTCCGCTCCGCTTCACACCACTCCCCTCCCCTTCACTCCTCGCTCGCCCTCTCCGTCTACCTTCTCACTTCAACAAAATTTGCGCAACATAAATTATGTTTTGTAAGAATGTTTTTTTGATGCCGTACTCTCCCTCTCTCTTTCTCACTCCTTCTCTCTCGCTCTGTGTTGTCCTGCTCTTGCTGGTCTCAAGCTGTTTGCCTGGCACTTGACACCTCTCAATGACATCGTGTGCACAAACTTTAGTTTCCTGCTGCCCCCGCTGCTGCCTCGCCCTGCTCTCCGTTCCAGTCTCCTGTGCCCTGCTCCTGCCCATAAATTTTTGTGCTTTATTTTTCTCCTCGTAATATTTTGTATGTTTAAGCTGGCAGATAACATTTTCGCAGACATGCAACTTTAGTTTAGTTGGCCCAACACCAGCTAAAAGTGACCATCGAGAAAAAATTTATATATAAAGTAAATCATTTTTATTTCACATGCGATTTGGCATTAAATGCGCGTTTTAGTATATGTACTATAGGAAATATCACATAAGAAATATATTATTTATTTACTGTCTTTTATTTAAGCTCCCACTCTCCTCTTCTCTCTCTCTCTCTCTCTCTCTCTCTCTCTCTCTCTCTCTCTCTCTCTGTCTC
>NW_022045883.1:5163-61729 GCF_001654015.2 Drosophila navojoa
CGTGGGGTCTGCCACGCCTCCTTCTGCCTGTTACATACATTTTAACAAAACCATTATACCCTGATTTCCCATTTTCAATGGGTTCAGGGTATAAAAAAACTAAGAGTTGTATAAATACTAATATTATTTTAAAAGTACGTTTTTTAGGGTGCCCGTAGTATGTAATATGTATATATTTATCTTTCAATTCGTATATAAATAATGAAAATTTTGAAATGAATTTTCCTTCCAGACAGATATTTAATTAAATTTCCATTAAGTTCTCAAACATTTATTTGCCTACTTTCTGCCGCTAAGCGTGATATAGTTTTTATGGTCCCGAATAGAAAGCTTTCGTAATTATATGTCATCAAATAGTAGGTTCTGGAGTGCGATTACCGTTCGCCTCTGCAACATGCCACATGCTGCTTGTTGGGTATCAACTGCTTCGTCCCACTGCAATCATATAAATTTGATTCAAGCCCCCAGCGATTTGCATGAGTCACAGCTCACACAGACACAATGTACAATACACACATACACACTATACAGACACACACAGAGAAAGGCACACCCACCAACACAGTTGGGTCAATTATAAAATGACGCCGCGGCTTGTGGTTTATTTATGGGCCAATTGCCAGGCTCGCATAACGTAACGCTTGCCAAGAGCTAACCCCATTCCCTTGGATTCTTTTTCCACTCCAGTTAACCGCAACCTAAGACAAGCCAAGCAGCCAAGATGTCGTCGGTTAAGGTGGCGGTGCGAGTGCGCCCGTTCAACTCGCGGGAGATCGCACGGGAGTCCAAATGCATCATTGAGATGAGCGGGGCCACAACGGGTAAGGCAGCTAGGATAGAATTAAGAGAGAGATCGAATCATAAACCTATCCTATACTTTTCTTACAGCCATTACCAATCCGAAGGTGCCACCAAACACGAGCGAGTCCGTCAAGCGCTTCAACTTTGATTACTCCTACTGGTCGCATGATGTAAGACCAGCCGCAGGCTTCCCTCGATTACGCATAACTAATCTCACATCATTTCTAGCCGCGCGATTCGGACTTCTCCACACAAGCGATGGTCTACAAGGACATTGGAGAGGAGATGCTTCAACACTCCTTTGACGGCTATAACGTCTGCATCTTTGCCTATGGACAGACAGGTGCGGGTAAATCCTACACCATGATGGGTCGGCAGGAGGAGCAGCAGGAGGGCATTATTCCCATGATATGCAAGGATCTCTTCGGTCGCATTCAGGAGACCGAAACCGACGACCTCAAATATTCCGTAGAGGTCTCCTACATGGAAATCTATTGCGAGCGCGTGCGGGATTTGCTAAACCCGAAAAACAAAGGCAACTTGCGTGTACGTGAACATCCACTGTTGGGTCCCTATGTGGAGGACCTGTCCAAGTTGGCTGTCACCGACTACCAGGACATACACGATCTCATCGACGAGGGCAACAAGGCGCGGTAGGTGTTGACGAGTGGGATCGTTTATCCAGTTTGCTTTATTCGCTCTCTGTTCAATCCTCAGCACTGTGGCAGCTACCAACATGAACGAGACGAGCTCCCGCTCGCATGCAGTTTTTACCATTTTCTTTACACAGCGTCGTCATGACACCATGACCGACTTGGTCACTGAGAAAGTCTCCAAGATAAGTTTGGTGGACTTGGCTGGCTCGGAGCGTGCCGATTCCACAGGTGCTAAGGGCACTCGCTTGAAGGAGGGCGCCAACATCAACAAGTCCTTGACAACCCTAGGCAAAGTCATATCCGCATTGGCGGAGGTGGTAAGCATTCTGAATGGTTTCTCCCTCAAGGAAATTTTCTAACTGTTTGCATTTTTTTCTGCTTGCCTTGCCCGAACAGTCTGTAAGTATCCGCGTGATCCTTTACTCCTGAACTGCTCTAATTCTTACTGAAATTAGGTATCCAAGAAGAAGAACTCGAAGAAGGCAGACTTCATACCTTATCGCGACTCAGCTCTGACCTGGTTGCTGCGCGAGAATCTCGGCGGCAATTCCAAGACAGCCATGATAGCTGCCATATCACCAGCCGATATTAACTACGATGAAACTTTAAGCACCCTACGGTAGGTTTAACTCAACCAAAAGCTGTACTCCCAATTCATGTCATGAACTCCTTCAGCTATGCGGACCGTGCCAAGCAAATTGTTTGCAAGGCTGTCGTCAATGAGGATGCCAATGCCAAACTTATACGCGAGCTCAAGGAGGAGATTCAGAAGTTGCGCGATCTGCTCAAGGCTGAGGGCATTGAGGTGCAGGAGGGTAAGTGGATGTTGATACATAGATTATATTTCTCTACCATTACTAAGCCTAATCGTAAGCCAAAAAATACCGAACACTTGAAAACAAAACACAAATGACAACTCTTAAGTTAGTCGTAGTTCTAGTCCTAGTTTAGAGTTATGCCTGAGTTCATAAACCCCAAAAACAAACCCTGTTTCATTTAGGACCCGATGGCAAAGTGGTGTGTGAGAAGCGCGATGCGAATAGTAAGTAGAGTCCACTTACACTGAGCTAATCAAAAACAAAGGCTTTCACAATATATGAAATATGACAATATGTCACATACTCAATTATATAAGCATATATACATATATGCAGCATAGGGGCATGTCCAGGCCACGAATTCGATGGCATCAACTAAAAGAATTAACCAACTTCGTATACCATCATGTACTGGATGTGCCCACATGCCCATATAGCTCTGAATCTTGTGTGTGTGTGTGTGTGTGTGTGTGTGTGTGTAAACTGTTTGTAACTCCAGCGCTTTTGTAAACATAAATTCGCTTCAGGACGTATACCGTATATACCACATCTATATATATCTAAAACTATATATAACCTATATAACATATATACTTATGATAATCAATGTTGAAGTCCTATTTATGTTGCGTCTTATTGTAACCAAAAGTTGACTCAGTGGAAGATTGGACAAGTTGCTCTATTGTGTAGCGACGATCTTCGCTTGATCTTTGTCAATCGATCGACTCCCGTCTCCCACTGCAGTTTTTGTTTGTGTTGCCAAGTCAAAAAGATGCGGCACATACTCCTTGCAGTCCACACTGCTCCAGGGCTAGACGTGGACACGCCAGAGTTCATCATCCAAGTCTCACAACAAATACTTAATCGGCAATCGCTTTCTTACCACATATTTTTATGATACTTAACCGAACCCCTAACTTATCTATGCACGCTTATATCACTGCGCTTGCGACAACTGATCAATCCGTCAACCACCACTTATTTTACTACTTCCCCTTGCAGAGGATGAGCTCAGCAAGTCGTCGGTGATTAAGTCGCCGACCAAAGGACGCAATCGCAATGGCTCTACCACAGAAATGGCTGTGGATCAGCTGCAGGCCAGCGAGAAGCTTATTGCAGGTAAGATCCAGCAGACGGAGGCCCTAGACCCAATCGCTTAACCCTTGATTCCACTTAGAACTCAATGAGACCTGGGAGGAGAAGCTCAAGCGCACCGAGGAGATCCGCTTGCAGCGTGAAGCGGTGTTTGCGGAGATGGGCGTAGCCGTGAAGGAGGACGGTATCACAGTGGGCGTATTCTCACCCAAAAAGACACCCCACTTGGTTAATTTGAACGAAGATCCAAATTTGTCGGAGTGCTTGCTCTACTACATCAAAGACGGACTCACACGTCTGGGCACACATGAAGCTAATGTTCCGCAGGACATTCAGCTGTCCGGCTCTCATATTCTCAAGGAACACTGCACCTTTGAGAATCGTAACAGCACCGTGACCCTGTTGCCCCACAAGGATGCCATCATATTCATTAATGGCCGAAAGCTTGTTGAGCCCGAGGTCTTGAAGACAGGCTCACGCGTGATTCTGGGCAAGAATCACGTGTTCCGCTTTACCAATCCTGAACAGGCGCGTGAGCTGCGCGAAAAGATCACCGAGAACGAGGCAGAGAATGAGGTAGAGAAGGCGGACACACAGCAAGTCGACTGGAACTTCGCTCAGTGCGAGCTGCTGGAGAAGCAGGGCATCGACCTCAAGGCCGAGATGAAGAAGCGCCTCGACAACCTGGAGGAGCAGTACAAGCGCGAAAAGCTCCAGGCCGACCAACAGTTCGAGGAACAGCGCAAGAACTACGAGGCGCGCATCGATGCCTTGCAGAAGCAAGTGGAAGAGCAGTCCATGACCATGTCCATGTACAGCAGCTACTCGCCCGAGGATTTCCACCAAGAGGAGGATGTTTATAGTGAGTAGAGGCTGACGATTAATGGATAAGTATGTCATTGTCCTGCTCTAATCCACAGCCAATCCCATGTACGAGTCGTGCTGGACCGCACGCGAAGCAGGGCTAGCTGCCTGGGCCTTCCGCAAGTGGCGCTATCACCAGTTTACATCGCTGCGCGATGATCTCTGGGGCAACGCTATATTCCTCAAGGAAGCTAATGCCATTTCCGTGGAGCTCAAGAAAAAGGTCGCTATCTGGAAAATTGTAGTGAGATGCGCCTATTAGACAGTTCCCCTCTTCTGTTTCTTTCAGGTACAATTCCAATTTACCTTGTTGACCGACACCTTGTACTCGCCGCTGCCACCGGAGCTGGCCTCGAGCATGACACCTATGCAACCGGAGGATGAGTATGGCGCACCGCCAGTCTCGAAGACTCTAGTCGCCGTTGAGGTCACAGATACCAAGAATGGAGCTACCCATTATTGGTCGCTGGAGAAGCTACGGTGAGGAAATTCGACCCTAGGCACTCTTTGCTGCTCACATTCATTCTACTCTTTGCACTGTTTCGTTATATTCTTGCAGAGAATAGATTAGATGATGTATTTTATGTATTAAAAGTCTTACTTAAGGGATTTAAGATTCCTACATAGTCCTCTCTTTATAGTACGAATCCATTTATCTGCAAGGATATACAACCTTCGGCAAGTCCGAAGTGGACTTTTTGTTTTAGACTTGACTTGATTTCTGGTTTCTGATTCTTTTTGAATTTATTATTTCATTTGATTAGTTTCCTTTCTGGTACGTGCATGGTGGTTGTAGTTCTTGACTTCCATTTATTGTACTTAAAGCTCTACATTTGCTTAACTTAGTATTTGAGAACTCAACTAAATGAGAAGCCGCTCCAAGACGCTGGCAAATATCTTCACCGCCACCATTTACGCCCTTCGATACTCATCGCCATTGCCATTGCCATACACTGAGCACAAAGCTAGTTTAGGCTTTAACCAATGCTGATTTGTACTCTGTTTTCTTTTCTGTTGGTTCTCCTGACATTCCAAAACTCAATCATGTTGAAACCCCACCTCTCGTTCAATCCATCCACCAACCAACCAAACTTATTCCCCGAATCCCCGAAAGCTATCGCCTCGAATTGATGCGCCAAGTGTACAATGTCGAGAGTCCGCCCTCGTCCATGCTCTTCGATACGTCCAGCATTGAGGCGGGCGGCAGTGGAGGAGCAATAGCAAGGGAGCTGGCAAAGCCTTCGGCACCCTCGACTCAGTACCAGGCTCATCCTCAGCCGCAGTCGCCGCCTCAGAGTCAGCTCCAGTCTCAGCAGCACATGGAGCAGCCCGAGTTGAAGCCTCAGCTGCGTCAGGCGTATCCCACGCGTTTGACATTGGCCAATCTGATACCTTCTAGGTTTGCTTTCCATTTCGAGGTTTATCATTTGTATGTATTGTAGCTGCTTCCGTTAATGCCTGCATGATCCTTATCCTTTAGCAAGTCTTAATGTGGCTTTCGATGTAGTTTTCTAGGTTTTGTTCTTGTATATATGTATGTATATGTTTGCTCGTACTTCTTTATCATTTGCCCTTTCACTTGGCTTTCTTTACTCGGCCCTTAGCAATGCGCACTGTTTGCTGTGATTAGCTTGGCATATCGGACGTTCTATAACCTCGTGTTTTCATATTTGCTATTCGTTTTAGACAACGCTTGGAGCTAATGCGTGAAATGTATCACAACGAGGCTGAGTTGAGTCCCACCTCGCCGGACTACAATGTGGAGAGTTTGACTGGGGGCGATCCATTCTACGATCGCTTCCCGTGGTTCCGCATGGTCGGTCGCTCCTTCATCTACTTGAGCAATCTGCTCTATCCGGTGCCCCTGGTGCACAAGGTGGCCATTGTCAACGAGCGAGGCGATGTGCGGGGCTATCTGCGCATTGCTGTGCAGCCGGTGCTGGATGAGGAGTCGATCGACTTCAACAATGGCGTGAAGCAGTCGGCTCGCCTGGTCTTCAATGAGGACGATGCTAAGCCCAAGTACCGTGCGCTCAACGAAAAGGACGATGTGCAGCGTTACATAGATAACGGAGGATTGGATAGCAAACTGGAAGGTAAGTTAGCATGGGATTTCATTCGATAACTTTCCATTAATAAACTCTTAATCTTTGTAGAACTAGAGGATGCAGATTCTGGTCGCGGCATTGACTCCAACTCCGCTTCGGAGTATCACGAGCAGGCCGAGGAGCCTGGCGAGCACTTGCAGATCGGCAAGGAGTTCACCTTCCGTGTGACCGTGCTTCAGGCCACGGGCATTGGCGCCGAGTACGCCGACATCTTCTGTCAGTTCAAGTGGGTTTGCCATAATCTATATTGGATTGAACCTTAACCTAAACTCCTATGTTACTTCACAGCTTCTTGCATCGCCATGAGGAAGCCTTCTCCACAGAGCCGGTCAAGAACTCCGCCTCGGGCGCTCCACTCGGTTTCTATCATGTGCAAAATGTGCGTAGCCACTCGAATTCCCTCAGGCTACATAGATCTCATGCTTGTAATGTTTCTCTTTAGATAACTGTGCCCGTCACCAAGTCCTTTATCGAGTATCTGAAGACCCAGCCCATCATGTTTAAGATCTTTGGGCACTATCAGACACATCCTCTGCATAAAGATGCCAAGCAGGAGTTCGTGTCTCGTCCACCACCAAGACGCATGCTGCCACCAAGCATACCCATTAGTCAGCCAGTGCGCAGTCCCAAATTCGGACCGCTGCCCTGTCCGCCATCCTCCACGGTCTTGGCGAAGCATGATGTTCTGGTGTGGTTCGAGATCTGTGAGCTGGCCCCCAATGGCGAGTATGTGCCATCGGTAAGCGACTGTCTCCCAAGCCTGCTCGTTCGCAGTTAGATTAATAGCACCCTCTCCCAGGTGGTTGAGCACAGCGATGATCTGCCCTGTCGCGGACTCTTTTTGCTGCATCAGGGCATACAGCGACGCATACGCATTACCATTGTGCATGAGCCCACGCCAGAGGTGAAGTGGAAGGACATTAATGAGCTGGTGGTTGGACGCATCCGCAATACGCCCGAGTCCTCGGATGAGCAGGACGAGGATGCCTGTGTGCTCTCGCTGGGCTTGTTCCCGGGAGAGGTAGTCGAGGTGCCCGGCGACGATCGCTCCTTCTACCGCTTCGAGGCAGCCTGGGACTCCAGTCTGCACAATTCAGCACTACTCAATCGCGTCTCGCAGGGTGGCGAAACCATCTACATTACGCTCAGCGCCTATCTGGAGGTGAGTCCCAATGATTTACGTACTATAGAGATTCCTATTAACTTTTCCCTTAGCTGGAGAACTGCGCTCGCCCAGCCATTATTACCAAGGATCTCAGCATGGTCATCTATGGACGCGATGCACGCACTGGTCCGCGCTCCCTAAAGCATCTATTCTCTGGCCAGTACCGCAATCCGGAGGCCAATCGTCTCTCTGGCGTCTACGAGCTGTCGCTGCGCAGAGCATCCGAAGCAGGTAGTCCAGGTAGCAATTCTCATTGTAGTTGTACTCGTCCTCTGTTTGCGCACACGTCTTGAATATTTCATTCACTATGCTTATCTCTTATCTCTCCACGATCCGCTTCATAGGAGTTCAGCGTCGACAGCGCCGTGTCTTGGACACCAGCTCCACGTATGTGCGTGGCGAGGAGAATCTGCATGGCTGGCGGCCACGCGGCGATTCGCTGATCTTCGATCATCAGTGGGAGCTGGAGAAGCTGACACGTCTGGAGGAAGTGGGACGCATGCGTCATTTGCTGCTGCTGCGTGAGCGTCTGGGCATGGACACCAATCCCAATCCGACAACCAAGACCGAAAAGGACGTTTGCAATCTGGCTGCCCGTGCGGCCACTTCGCCCGTGCACATGGTTATCCCACAGTCGCCCCAAACGCCAGTCAAGGATGCGCAGCAGATGCTGCCAGAGCGTGAGTACAATCAACGCGAGCAGGAACTCATGCTGAAGTGCTTGAAGCTAGTGCAAGGTACGTCGAAAATTGTGGAAGCAACTCCGTGACCATAGACTAATGAAGATTCTTTGATTCTAGGTCGATACATCAAGTCCGAAGCGAACGATACGCAGACCCAGTCAGATGTTTCGCCCAGCGATGAGGGCTGCGCCGATATGACCGTCAGTTGCATCTCCAGCAATTCCATGGAGTACGTTCAATGAGTATTTAACGCATGCTTTATCCATTCCCATCTTTGCTTTCGTTCGTTAAACACAAACAATTGGCTGTACAATTTACCCACCTGGCAGTATGTTCATTACGGTTTAGTTTGTGATTATATTTGAGCGATATGGTCGAGCTTAGATATTTTAATATGTGGGCGTGCCTGAGTACGAGTAGGTATCAATTCATCTGAAGAAGGCTGAACTTGAGTTTAACATAATATGTAGGCATAGCTCGGAACAAGGACAAGAAACGGACTAAAAACTACATAGAACTATTTTTAAAGACAAATCTAGGAGATGCTGAAAAGCAGATCCCATGCGTTATAGATCTTGACTGTTATAATTTAATCTAGAATATGATAATTATAGTTGATGGTATTCTAGATTTCAGTTTAGCAAGTAACTTGTCAGTGAATGGGGCTTGCTTTGCATAGATGGCTGATTTTTGGTTCCGCTAGCTAAATGCACTCACCAAATAACACTCATCCGCCGAATCAATATATACTCACCTATTCTTCAGCTAAACTGTCAAACTCAAAAAACAATTTCGTTATTTGTTTCCGTTTTTGTTTCTTTTTATTTTGAACACAAATTAGAAACAACAAATTTGTAATTCGACGCAGGTAACTTTGTTTTTGAATCGAATCAGCTCCTTGGACGGAAACTAATCCCACATATGTTGACCATTCACAGATTGTGCTCACCGGATCGCTCCGATGCGCCGAATGGATGGGAAGCACCCGCACCGGCTACACAGCCGGCTCTTCCTTTGCGCCTGTATGTGCCCGAACTGGAGGAGATCCGGGTTAGTCCCGTGGTGGCACGCAAGGGCCTGTTGAATGTGCTCGAGCACGGTGGCTCTGGCTGGAAGAAGCGCTGGGTGGTCAGTACACCAAGAGTAGCTAAGTCGTCCTAATTGATTAAACTAAATCTATATTCCATTCAGATTGTACGACGTCCTTACGTCTTTATCTATCGCTCAGAGAAGGATCCAGTGGAGCGAGCTGTGTTGAATCTGGCCACGGCACAGGTTGAATGCAGCGAGGATCAGGCAGCTATGGTCAAGATACCCAACACCTTTAGGTGAGTTGAGTCCAGGGAACTGAAAGAATATATTGCATCAAGGAAAGCCAATTTGTGTTGAGAAATAATGACCTATCATATATGGTATTGAATATTAATTATTTTCTTCCCCGTTCTTGCAGCGTGGTGACCAAGCATCGCGGCTATCTGCTGCAAACTTTGGGCGACAAGGAAGTGCACGACTGGCTCTATGCCATCAATCCACTGCTGGCTGGCCAAATCAAGTGAGTCGCCTTTTGCAGTACTATATATAATATGGGACATTAAACATGTATTATTCCCACACAGATCTCGCCTGGCGCGTCGTACTTTGGAGCCCGCCTCGCAGACGGCATCGCAGATCCAGGCCAGCAACGCGGCGAATGCAGCTAGTGCGAATAAATGAGATACAATTACGATGGAGTCCGTTTTGGTTTACTGAGACGCGAGCTATGGCTGGCTGCAGCGGCTGGGCATGGGCAGGCGCCACAAGGAGGAAGCGCCACAGGCAGCTGGCAAATGAGCGTCACATGGCCAAAGATTCCATCGCTAATGTTACGACACACAATATAGGAATATAAGAAAACCCAACACAAAGAAAACATGAAAATGAAAACCCGAAATGCAAAGCGTACGTAATAATTAAGTAGTGACAAAAACATGTTTATTGAGTATTGTAATTGTATTTAATTATAATTATTATTTTGAGCTAACGGCCAAAATTAGGCAGCAGTGAGCGTGGCACAGTTATTGTGGCATACTTAGCGGGCGCTCGCAATATTTGGCAATACATTTGATATATCCACATATATACAATATATATATGTATGTAAACATATGTTTTGTAAATAGTTTTTATGTTACCGAATTGTATGATAACATATTAGTTAATTTATTATTTAATTGCCGAACAAACTTTCAATTTTCCACGTGATATTATGTTCGAATTAGAGAGCCTTTGTTTAAACGAAAACAAGAAAAAGAACAAGAACATGAACAGCACACTCCACACACAAAACAAACAAACAAACATACATATATATGCATTTTAAAGGAGCAACTAAAGCAAACATATATAAAATCATATATATATTTCTATATATAAAACCAATATTGTATAAAACGTATATATATTTGCTGTTTATACACAAATTTTCAATATATATATATTGATTAATTAACGCAAAGTCAAGCAAGACATATAAAAAACAAACAAAAACTAAATGCAATTACATATACATATGCAACAAATATATATACATATATATATATATATATACCTATATAATATGTGTGTATGTTAACGAAAGACCGTACAGTATATAGAACGTAGTGTGGGACTTAAAAAGTAAGCGTACGCTCAGTAATACAAATCTCTAGAAATACAAATTCTATTCTCTATATGTTCGATGAATATGAAAAACAAAATGAAATTATAAGGAAAGCCACAAAAAAAGTTTTGAACAATGTAAATGGCACGGCAATATACCAAGGAAAAACAAAGTTATTTAAGAAAGAAAACAAAAAACACGCTTCAATGCATAGAGTTGACAGCTTACAAGCTTTTCGTTTCGTTCATGCCTTAAACCCAACTCCAACTTTCTCTCTATATAGATGTAACTCTTCTAATATTTTTCAATTTCACAAGAACCACCTGCAAAATGCTTAAAGCGAACAAAATATTTAGCGTAGTCTAAAAACTTTATCGAAATATATAATGCAATGGCCACCTGTACATTTCTAAGGAACTTTAAAAACGAAAACAAAAATACTATAGCGCTTACAATGCAAATTATATGCAGTAATATCCCCAATTGAAAATTATTGATGTAAACCCCTTGGCGAAAAGAAAAAACCCAAAATTTGTAAAACAATTTTTCTCATTTGCATTTGCATTTGCTTGGAGGCACGAGCTTAAGCCGGGAAAGGCGGCGGGCAAAGAGTCTTTGCCGAAGTCAGTGGGTCCCAGCATGGGGAGTGGCTTGTACCTGGAGACAAGTGTCGAATATCCCCCTAAAGTGCTGGTAGGTGTTCGCTTTCGTATGTTTTCAGTGTTAGAGAACGTGCAGAACAGGAAACGTTAAGCGATCGAGTTTGAGTTTGTAGCGAAATGTAAACATTTGTTAAACTATTATGTAATATTAATTTGGAATTGTAAAATATTAGAGAATTGTAATTACAATAATCATATAACTATATAAAACCAAAATGAAATATATATATATTTACTCACAATAATGCGCTGATTTATCAAAAAACAAAAGAAACAAGAACACAGAATTGCACACAGTCAAGGCAAATGAAGCTGAACCGAAGCTAAATCCAAGTATTAGAAGATCTATATATTGTTGAGCAAACTCCACTTAGAGTGCATATAAATGAGTATATGGTACATGCAAATACATTTGAAATTCAATATAGATATATATATATATTTACATATATATAAAACACTATATAGTTAAACAAAATTGATAACTCTGTTGTCTGCGCAGAGGAAATGCGGTAGAGTATTCTCCAGTCGGATTCGATTTTATCAACAACAACATTTCCAACCGTATACTAACTGTATGTATAATCCAAATGATATATATGTGCAATTGGGCGTCTCACTACTAAAGAACTATAAATTAAAACGGCTTTAAATAAAAACTGTAAAAAACAACACAATTGGAGAAATCCATTTAGATATTTGATTTATAATATTAACATATATTATTAAATATCATTTATTTTCGTAAGGTAAGTACTATTAATATATTTTGCAACCAGTGACGGCAAATATTCTTGCATGACAATTATTACTTACATCACTAGGCAATAAAGAACCTTCAATATCTTTTATTATAATAATATGACCTATAATGGATACTGAAATTCATAGGGATTATTATTATAGTGAGAATAATATTGAAATAAAATTTCCATAAAAAAAAAACGTCAAATCAAGATTATGCGAAAAATGTCGAGTTGGTATAATATACGATCAAAGAAGTGTATTCTAGTATTACCATAAACAATGATGAATAGGCTCTGACTTAGGTAAAATTGAATTTAATTAGAGTAATTAGCTTGCTTGATAGTTTAAATAATATGAATTCCAATCAAATAAAATAAACTTTAAAGCCAGAGCTTAATATAATTATTTATTTATTCTTCCTTTTTTTCGTTCTTCATTGCAATCGCCAAAGTCTTATGTTATATATTCTTTTCTGAGTCTTCTATAGTATTTATTGAGCCCGTTTATACATTTAATTCAATTGCGTAAGTTCTACGTCGATTCGATAGAGACTCTGCTATTGTTCTACGAATCACTTTAAGTACGCTTCAGCTAACGTCTGCGACTAAAGACCTTTGGGCCTTAGCGCGGCTAATAAGTCACTTGAAAGTCACAATAGCTCCATACACAGACCACACTGCGTATGCGTTATGTAAATCCATTCAGAGTGCGCACTAAATCTTCGACACAATTGTGCGCTGAATTGCCGAATAAGGCCAAAGCAATTGTCGGCGATGCAAATCGTCGACTTTACAGGACGTGCCACAAGGGCAAGCCCACAGAGGGAGGGAATGGGGCATGTAGGAGATCGAGGCGTGGCTCAAGGTATGCGCATTAACTTGGCCAAGGGCCGGGCCGAGCTGGGGACAAATTTACTGAACATTCGTTCGAGCGAAGCGAAGCAGCGGTAATTAGGCAACTTGTCATTGCCTTTTGGCCATTTGGTCAGTTGACCGTTTGGCATTTGCCATTTGGTAGCTGGTGCCTGGTAGTTTGCTGTTTTTTCATCTTCTTCTTCTTTCAGTTAACCTGCCTGCTGACCATCTCCGTTTTTATGGGCCTTTTGTTGATTTTTTCTCCGTCTGCTCGCTCAAATGAATAATTCAAAAGTCGACGGGCAGTAAAATCCGCATTTAAGTCGCACAGTTGCCGTTGTGGGCTTTAGTTGTGGTCTCGCTAGTGAATACCCTGTGGTTTTATTTCCAATGGGGTATATTAGTTTTATGATGTGTATGTAGTGTAAGGTAATTGTGTCTAGGAGATCAAATGGGGACTTTATGCTTATCAACTGAGGTTCTATAAAACTCGAACCACATTATTATTATTCAGATACAAGTCTGATCCAAAGTGAATTTAACCTTTATCTAATATCTCAAAATATTTGCAAATTAGAAATAAATTCCTTTGTTTAATAGCTTAGCAACTTAGAAGTGTAGGGTATATGCTATGTAAAGGGATATACTTACATGCAAATGAGTTTGAGTGAGATATCGCAGGGTATCTGATAGTCGGCTTTCCTTTTCGATTGTAGCACCTAGATATTAGAGTGGAGTGACTGCATTGGCATCTAAATTTAGCTAGATGCTTCTGAGTAAAATCAGCTACAGGGTGTCTGCTAGTCGCTCCTACACACCCTCTCGCACTGAGCTAGACATGCTGCAGTTGTTGTTGCTAGTTGCATTGTCACTGGAGTCTGATTGAGGTCAGTGAAATCCAAGCGCTTGACCACTCGCTCTTTTGACTTGTTCGCACTTTAAGAACTGCCAACTGCCGACTGGCTGCAGATGCAGTTGCAGTTGCAAGTGGATCTGGCTTAAATGGAGCTAGCGCAGTGGCTGGACGGAATCCCCCATTGGATTTGCCTTGGCTGCATAAGGCGCAGTGGAAGACCCTAGAAAGAGGAGCAGCAACTACAACACAATGGGCTTCCGCTTTCGCGTGTGTGTAAGACACGTAAAAATAGACGCAATTAAATGCAAATCGAAGGCGGATCGATTAACTTGGCAAGCGGCACCGGCGGAGACACAGACATTGACATTGTCAGCGATAGATGGGCATGGGCATGGGCATGGGGAGGCTGCGAGCTGGCGGTCGGGGGCGGCGTTCGTCGTGTGCCAAGTGCCGATGCGGCGGCGACTATAAAAGCGAACGCCCAGCAGCGGCAAAGGCGCAAAAACGTGTGAAGAGGACGCTCAGTCAGTTCCGTCAGTTTCCACACGGTCCCCGCAATAGGAGTAGAATAGTAGTATAGTAGTAGCAGCATGTTCGACTCGAAGATTAAGGTGCCCAAGTACGACTCGGACGCATTCGACAATGTCGAGTACGAGCTGCAGATGAGCTACACCCTGGAGACGGATCGGCGCGTCATGAGCTTCTACGATGCCATGTGGGGCATGGAGGTCACCGGGGGCATCGATCAATTCGAGCCGCTGACCATTGTGAACGTCTCGCCGACGGGTCTGGCCAAGCGCGGGGGCATGCGCATCGGGGACGAGATCACACAGATCAACGATGTGCCGGCCCTGGAGCTGACCTTCAACGAGGCGTTGCAGATCTTTCGCAGATCCTCGCGATATGTGCGCGTCTATGTCAGGGGGTAAGTGAAACGATAGTTGGAGTCACGCAATCAGCCGATAGCATAATCCTAATCCTTACAGCGATGACGATGAGCCCGGCGAGGAGGATTGGACATGCGATTGCTGGTTCAAGCCCCGCAAGCCCTGGAGGCGCGACTTTACGCCCATTCAGTGGACCTTCCCGTGGAACGACCGACGCAAGCCCGTCTACAAGGAATCCAATTGCTTCATGGTGCCCAGCAAGATGGAGGAGAAGATTCGGGCACGACGTGCTGCCACCTCGGCTGTCCACAAGAAGGAGGATGCAGCGCCGCACACGCGCTCCCTGACGCCCACACCTCGGCCCAAGAATCAGCCCGGCCCCAATCTTCTAGAGAGTGTTCTGCGGCCACGTGGACCCCCACCCAGGGATTAGCTGGGAGATCAAATATAGCTGTACAGCATGGAAAATGTATATAAATATGAATGCATATATTTATGGGCAGCAGGCAGCGGAGCTTGTGCTGCAGTGCGTCCAGCAGCGAAGCGCTTTGACAGGCAACTGCGACAGTTGAAGTGTCACAAGGAGAGGCGTTCTGCTTAGAGATGAGTGCGTGCCGAGCAGGGCACGCAAGTCACGATGAATATACTAGTTTTGTTGTAAACAAATTCTAAATAAAAGCTGATAAAAAAAATAATATAAATAAAATCAAAATGGGGGATTTTTCTATTATCCATTAGAAATATTTAATTGGAACTATCGAGAAATTTGATCATCTATCAAGTGCTTTCTTAAAGTTAAAGTCACGCACACATCACTAATTCCATTGTATAACCGTAACAGCTAATTTCCATGAAGTTTGAGCCAGATTCTGGTAGCGAATGAATTGGTTAAGGTAGCTAACGGAAATGCATCCCAATCCGTGGCATCCATTTCCAATTGGACAACTGACATGTGGAAGTGGCTGATCTCTGTCAACTTGCTGCTGCTCGTCTGGCGCGCGAGCTGGGCGCAACGGGCCGTGACTTGCCTGGATCCAGTCTACATGGATTGCCAGAGCTTTTGTCAGGTGAACTGCGTAGATGATCGCACTGAATGCCTGTATAACTGTGATAATGGCTGTGGCTGCACTGAGGCCTATGTGGTGCGCAACAATGGCGGCTGTCGGAAAATAAGCAAATGCGTGTTCATCGAGTTGACCTCCGAGGAGGTGGACACGGCGCCCCCTCCTTGTGTCGAAAATACCACACCTGCCGAAGAAGGCAACGACGATGATCGTCTCAATTTGTTACCATTTGTGCCGTTTAATCGTTTTGAATAATAAAATCTGTAAAGAAAACTCAAGAAACGTACCCCTAGTTTATTCACATTTTAAAGTTCTTATCCCGACCGAAGTTATTCAATTGGTGCATGAAATTGGTTTGTTTACTACTTGCGACCATGTCGGCTATCCACAATCTTCAACTGAACGTTGTATATAAGCAATGTGAGTGCTAAGGATAAGCAAATAACTTTTATTTGCTCTTCAAAGTGTGTGTTGAGGACATGAAGTAGTTATACATTGTGATTCTAATGGAGCAGTTCACTCTTGGGCAAGCGATGACGATAGGCAATTCGCGGCATTCCGGAACATGTTATCGGTATTTGGAAGGACACGTGTTAATATTATCTATAAGTAATATCAATATATCATTGCATCACTACATTACTACATCACTGCATCAATATATATATCAATAATTTGATATATAAACTTATTTTGCAGTATTTGTGGATACAGACTGCAATTATTGATACTATGAAATCTCTTAAGCTTCTTCTCTCTCTCTCTATCTCTCTCTGTTTGCCTGCCCTTGCCAGCAGATTGTATTCCTTTTAGTGTCTCAGTTAAATAAAATCAAACATTTGATTTATTTGCCAATTGGGATTTGTGTCATGCATTTGGAATTTCGGCCCAATTAGCAAGACAAATGCAGCATGTGCTGCTGGAAAGCTCTTAATTTGTTAATGCCAGGACGCAGCAGGGCGAGGATGCGGGGCAAGGCCAGAGCGCCAGTTGCTGTTGGACAATGGGACTTGCACTTAAGAAGTGCTGCACGCTAATAAAATGTAACTTGTGAAATCATAAACAAAAGCACATCAGCTGAAATTTATGTATTACATGGAGGCAAACAAAGACAGCAAGACGCAAATGTCCTCAATGGAGGAGTCGAGAACTCCACTTGGGCTGCGAGGAGGAACTTTCAGGCTCTCATTAAGCATATAATTCAATCTTCATTATTGTCTTTGTTGTTGCTGCTGCCGTTTCCGCTGCGACGCTTAAATTTAGTCGGCAATATGCAAATGATGCAAACACACACACACACACACACGCACACGCACTCACACGCTCGTGTGTATGCTGCCTGGTCTCGTTGACCCTTAAATCCAATCAGAAAACGGAGTGTGTAGCCATGCTTGAAGCAGCTGTCGCCATCTGGCGGCCATTTGCAGATTAGCTAGAAAATGTGGACAGGGAATCGATTAGTCGTTCATGCTCATGCCAAATGACAATGCAATTGCGCATTAATATTAATGTACAGAAATATAGACAAGAAACAAGAAAACTGAAAGGAAATGTAAGCAAAAGCAAAAGCAAAGTAAAAATTTCATTAATGATATTTTAATATGCAAGGAATTTGCTCACAAATACAAACAGACAATCACACACACACACACACACACATACACGAACTCTCGCTCTCTATCTGTTATGTGCTTTCACCCCCCTCTCGCGGCATCTCTTTCTTCTTCTGTCTCTGTCCAATGAAGTTGAATGTGTTTTGCGCGCTCTGCGCCGAGTTTTGATTAATGCGCAAATTGTGGAAGCTGTGAACGAAACAACTTTTAATCAAATTGAAAACTTGGAGATTTCATTGGATTTGCCTTTAATTAAAGCCATAGCAAATCCAACTTTAATTGACTGCCTACGCATTTTCTATGTACATATTTATTTAGTTAAGCGTTGTGGCTTGAGAAAGAAATCATTTTAGTAAAATGAAATTCGCATTAAATCAAATTAGCCGCCACTAAATTTAGACTCTTTGATTTCAAATTAAATGCAAAATAAACCGCAGATTCCTCGCTGAAATTTTCTTTTGTTATTTCGGAAATGAAAGTTAAATCAACTCAGTTGTATAATATTCGGTTAGTAGACGCGCTGCTTCTGGTTTTACGATCCATTAAAGCCCATTTATATGCCAGGTGGTAAAGGTGTTTAGACAATTTGCATAGGTAAAATATATGACATTTTATTTTATTTTTTATTTAGTAGCGTGTCTACATTTAATGTCTATTAGCACGCCTCACGCACCTATTATCTATTAGCTACATATGTAGCAGTTGAAAGTAATTAGTCAAGGTCTACATCAAATTCAGATAACTAATCAATTGCTATGGCATCCCAATCAGCGGCATAAATTTCCAATTGGACAGCTGACATGTGGAAGTGGTTGATAATTATTGGACTGCTGCTCGGCCAACGCTGGAGCTGGCCTTTGTTAGCTGTCATTCCTCTGCCATTGATCCTATCTCAAATTCGTAAGTTGGGAACATTGCTAAGAGTATCATAATATACAGAATACATATACATGCATATATATAAATGCAGATATGTGCTTCAACATTGAAAACTGTCAAGTTGAGGTTTTCATTTTGAACCGACAGTCGGTTAGACAAAAAATTGAATTAAATCAAATTAAGATATTTCTATTTTCGTAATTGCTTCAACCTCAAAGATTACAGATACCTATATAGGATTTGGGCTAGTAGTCAATCAAATTTACTTAACACAAGATTTAAATTATTACAATTTATTTAATTTTCTTTATAATTCATTGTCTTCTTTACTTACTTACATATGTATATATCTCATATACATATATGTAACCTAATAAGTCCGCATTTTCATGCCATTTGGAGTAAAAGTTTTCTTGGTTTTTGCCGGATAATAATCTACGTTTGATGGCCAAGCGAAAAAGATGAAAAACAAAGCACCAAAAGCAGTTTAAAGACCAGAGCCATGCCAATTGCAATTTACGCTGGCCACAAAAAAGCTTAAAAACCAAACACAAAAGAAAAAGACACAAAAATAAAAACTAGCTGTCATTTGGCTTTCGGCTTTGGGTAAAAGTCAAGTTGAGTCATTGGGAAAACTTGCACTTGACAAAGTGAATGCCATCTAACAGCTACGAGAAAAACCAATGAAAATTAGCCAAAAAGGAAAATTTGTAAATCAAATGCAAAACATGAGGGCTGGCAATATAACACTTTTGTTGCACTCCAAAAGATACCCTGTAAAAGGCTAACTAGAGCAACTGGGCGGTTTTAAAGTGCAGGGAGTGTGACGGGAGAACTGATGTATGTTTCAATCTCTTATCTCTATATTATCGCTCCCAACTTTATATCCAATATCGTACATCATCTTTTATATCTACATATATATCCGTATCTAATAATACTTATCTCTGTATCTTATCTCTCTCCAATATTAATTTGTTCACAACAATTTTCTTATAGCTACCGAAAGCTCAGCTTTGGAAACTCCCTGCAGTCTGAAGTGTTTCCAAAGTTCAGAAATGTCAAATGCTGTTCGTCTTTCGGTCTCCAGCCAACTGCTGCTCCAACTCCTCCACATGGCGTCGCCTCCTGCTCTACTCACATGAGACTCGGATGCTGAGCAAGTTTTTCAGCTGCCTGGCTAAAGCCAATTTATAGTTTGTGTGCGACGATAATATTTTCCAATGCACTCTCAGCTAAAACCGAATGCTTAAAGCTCATGACCACAAGGTCGCTACGTGGTGGGCCATTAAACTGGCAAACAGGCGCCCAAGCCGAACGCCGTGGACTGTGAGTTGGGCAAACAAGGCATCTTAAAATTTGGTAACCTAAGCTCTGCCAAAATGTGGGTCAATCTTAAGCTGACCAAATAAATGGCCAAACGGATGAACTGGATCAGCCAGAGCAGTCAGGCAAGCACTTGAAAAGGGTTCTCATGTAGCATATTGAGGAAAAGCTGAATAGGCAAACAAGTGGTGCAGAAAATATGTTGAAGGCGACTTCGTCTCGTCGTCGCACAGCCGTGGTTAAGATGTTAAGATGACCCCAGAAGATTGATGACCAGCATTTTGTATAACTTAATCCTTGCACCTTCGCCAAGTGCTTGAAATTCACAGATAGAGCTGTAAAATCTGTCAGTTTGCGAGGGCGCAGGCAGAGGCAGAGAAGCCAGCTTAAGGTTGATTCATGTGGTTGTATATAACATTTTTTGTGAGTGCTTTTCAATGTTGACTATCTCGAACAGAGAGGCCTAACTTTTTCGCTCATTCGGAAATTAGGAATTTCCAATTAGTTATTGGGTTGGGTTCGATATCCTTAAGCGTTGCTTATTTATATAAAACTGTGCTGTCTTGATTATCTTACTTTCTGTTTTTATAACTCTCCTTTATTTAACTTATCTCATGTGTTATATCTTAAACCTCTAATAATAAGTCGCAGTTGCGTAAACTTTTCTTAAGCTTGATTATCTCTGGACTTGCGATGGACATGACTAATCTCTTTTTTCTTTGTTTTCGTTTCTATCGCTATGTTTTTCGGTGTCTGCTCATCCACTCTTTCTCTCTCTCTCTCTCTCTGCTTACCTCTCTTAGGTACTCCAATAAACAATTTATTTGCGGCTGACTCCCGCAAGCGCATGTATAAATTATGGTAATTATAATTGTCTACTTATATATATGTATGAATACACATGCATAGACAATGTATAAAAACATATATGTATAGAGACAGATCTATTGCATTTTCATCAACTCTGAATTGCAGCCGAAAGTTTCAACAACAATTTATGACCACGCTGTGCACAGCTTCTAGCCATTGTCCTGTCAGGCAGCGGTTGTCATTGTTGTTGCTGTTGTTGTTGCTGTTGTTGTTGCTGTTGTTGTTGCTGTTGTTTGTTTGCTGCTCAACATGCAACATGAATATTTCATGAACGCCGCTTTAAATAAAGTTGTTTGCTGGCAGTTTTTGCTGCTGCTGCTTCTGCTGCTGCATCAATCAATGGAAGACGATGTCGACAACTGGACATTGGAGTGTCCTGCTGGCTGGCTAAACATGTCATAAAGCGGCAAAGGCAAAACACTTTATCGCTGCCCAGTTGCCCAGGCAAAGTAACAGCCGGCAGCGAACAAAAACAACAAACAGCAAACAATTCACTTTGCTCATTAGCATAAGGACACAACGGAGAGCACTCGAGCCGTGGAAAAGAGCAGGGACTATTTCGAGTGGGAGGACAGTGCGATAGAGATGTCCCTCTTAATTACCAACACATTCCTAATGGCCATCGTTATCCTGCTCCGGGTTAAGCTCAGCTCAGGCCAAGGCGGTCGCGGGTCAAAGGGCGGGCGTCGGATGTCGGGACTATCGACGCGGTTTAACGATGCTTTAAATACGGTATAAAACAGAGCCACACAACGTGTAAATGTATCCCAGTTTAACAAGTTGTTCAATTTGTATACCCCGTAGGCAATGGTTGTAAAAGGTATATCAGCTAGCATCACGAGACGACAATTTATTAGACTAACAAGCTGCTGCATTTAAGTACCCAGTAAGCAAAGTTGAAAATAAAAGGTATATAGATTTGAGCGATAGACGGAGTTTGAACAGAACAGAAAATAAATGGTATATACAAGAATCGGTATATTATATTTATGGCAAATACCTTACACTCGGATTCCCAAAGTGCTTTCAATATTTTCAAACGGATATAGTCGTGTATACCCATGTCGGTTCTTTTTTCCAAAGAGACATGATGTCATACAATGTACATCGTGGCTGTTTCAAGCATTAAAGAGTATTGCTCAGTCGTTCATGTCCAGACAGGGTATAGCTCTGCTTGCTTGTTTATCTTCACTTTTCCGGCTTGTGTTCTGGCTCTGCGACATGCATTTAAATTTGTTGTTCGAGTTGCATTTAATCAGTGTGCGGCATGCGCTGACAGAATATTTGTTGGACTCAAATTGGGACTCGAACCCGTTTGGGGTTCAGCGGTGAGTGGGGAGAGCATAAGTTCAAATATTTAGTGCTGCTGTCAAATCAGTAATTTGTGTTGAGACTTAAACAGCTGCAGCTAAAGCTGACATCGAAATGTTTGACCAAACGATATATGAGCGTGCATAATCGGTTCTTAACAATTCCCAATAAATATTTTATAACTGCTATTAAGCAGAGTATCTAGAAATTGAAAAATCCTCCACTGAATTATGATAATAAATCATTTCGCTTCAGACTTCATTTATTAACATTTAAAAAGCTAATCGCAACACTTGAACTCGAATGAGAGCATAACAAATGGCCTCAGCTTGAATTTATATTAATTACAATTTAACCTCATATAAATTTTGGTAGGTATATTCCCAGATCTTTCCTCACATCGAACTTCCCCCTGGCTTCATGACCCTTGATTGCACTTTGCGAGCACTTGGCTTTTACCTTCGCTGGAGTGGTAGTAGTTCAAGCTTCAGCTCGTGCAAAATTAATTAACGTAGCGCCAAACTTTGGCCATTGCAATCTTTTGTCATAGTTGCAAGTCGGAGTGCCACGCCTCTCAATGGACGAGGCTGGGTCCTTGGCTAGCGGAACGCTCCCCAGGCTCTACAATCCAAGTTTATGGGAGCCGGCGAAAATGTTCCGCAAACAAAGCAACAAAGAACGCAACGAATTGGGCTAAGAAAAAGTTTGAGAGAGACAAACAGACAGCGAATGAGTGAGAGAGAGAGATAGTGGGAGAAAGGAAGAAACTTAAAACTAGCTGACAGCCATTTTGCGCCCAGGGAGCTGCCTTCAGCTTGCCTGCTGGAGGCTGCACGGCAAAAAATAGGACATCGTCTGAGAAAAAGGAAAACAAATTAAAATTTGATTGATGTTAACAATGTGAAAAGGAAACCGATGAAATAATTTCGCATAAATTTACAATGTTTAAAATAATCAACAAAAAATAGCCTGAGTTTCATGTTTAAGCATTTTAATTTTTGATTTTTATTGAATGGAAGTTCAATTATATATGAGCTTAAGATCAAATTATGTTTTTTTTTTATTTTTTACTTACAGGTAAACGCCATCATATTAAGCGAATTACGTCTTAAGCCTCTGGGCTGTAAAATTTCAGCAGTTAAATGATGTGGAAGAGAGACAACTGTGAGCGTGGCGGAAAGGAAATACATCTAGAAAATTAATTTTTTGGTTAATAAAATATATATCATATTTAATTATTTGAATAATAAACTTGGAAAGGGTACCAGATTTTTTTTTATTATTATTACTATTTTTTGTAACTATTTAACTTGCTTAAAAGTAAATGGTATTTCCTATTTTAGTGTATAATAAGTTGCTAATAAGTTATTATTCATAGAAATGTGTCTTATACTAAATATATTTCTAAACAAAATTAATATTAAATAATATAATAGCTAAAAGAATTTGATATATTTTTGCTACGAAATTACTTGAAAATAAAAATAAGTATATTAATTATATAAATACAATTTTTTTGCATCAATACCAATCTTTTTATATAATAATGTATACTACAAATTGATAATATGATTATTACATTTACATGTTTAAATATTACTTAAATATTTAACTATTCGTTTTAAACATTAATTTATTATTAAATGAAAATACAATTTAATTATTTATTCTCACTTTCCTTTATTTTATTTTTTAAATTGAAAATTGTATATTTATTATTTTTTAAACATTTATTATGGTTTGATATCATTCTCTGGATTCTTTTTAATGGAAGAATAAAACCACAAAAAAATGAACTGTGTAGCTATCAGTCCCTAAGGTGCGTCCAGAGCAACATTTGCACTTGCTTCCGACGTAAAATTGCGCTTTACGGCATGTTTTTTACGCGCATTTTTGTTTTACTGCGCGGCGTGCTCCCGAAAGACTTTTCAAGTGGGATGGCGCTCTATAATTGTTGCCAACTGTTTTGCACTGGACAACGCTTAGTTTAAGCGCACAATTAGATGACTGCTCTCTCTCTCCCTTTAACTCTCCCTCTCTCTGTCTCTTTGGCCGTTCACTTTCTTAGTCTTTCTCTTTCCCTGACATAAATGGGCGAAACACTTTGGCAAGATTTACATAGAATGCAATTGGCGCATTCGCTGCGTTTCATTTGTTATTTGCGCCGTGTGTTTGTTTGCCTCCGAAATTGAATTTCTCGCTGAGCGGAAAACAATAAACAAGCCAAGCGAACGGAACGAAGCGTGCTGCAGCAACTAAGGAGGGCTCCAGGGAGGGGGCGCTGGTGTGGCGACTTGGCAAGTGACGTGTGGGCAGGTGGCACATGGCGCGTTGCGCATACGCCTCGTTGCCGCCAGTAGCCAGTCGCCAGCTCCCAACTTGCACACTGCTCCAATTCGGAGCACGCTAACTGCAGCAGCCAGTTGGAGCTAAGAGAATGATATGTTATATTGATATTAGCAAAACTTAAGAGCTTCTCATTTGTAGCGTAACACGTCCTCAATTTTCTTTAATATTGCTTAAATCTATATCTCTGTATTTTGGTGACCATCTTCATTAGAATTTATCGATTTTCCCTAAACATATCCTGTTATTTCTCAACACTGTCTTTTCTTTTCTCTTCGCTGTTTCCCTGCATTTCCGTTTTTCCCTTTCCTAATTAGTTCTCTATCCACTTTTCTGTTCGATAACTAAGTGTTATATACATTAATGCATATCTCATTTCTCCCCACCTTGCCTCCTCTATGTCTGATGTTACCTTACTTTTATACGTTTGAATATGGATCATCACCACACACTCTCTCTCGCTCTCCGTTTTCTCCATTACTTTTACTAAATACTTTGCTTAATCGTTATTATTATTCACTTTAAATCCATATTTCATATTTACAGTTATTTATTATTATTCTGCTCTTGCATAACTTATATCTTTTTCCACATTGCCTTTCTCTGCGCTTCTCACTGTTGTAAATTCTATTCAAATTAAGCGTATACAATGTACGTTGATAATTTTAACCCAATTCTTTTGTTTTTCTCATTCATTCTCTTTTACTCTGGCTCTGGCTCTGGCCTTTCTCTCCTCTCTCTCTCTCCCTTTTGACATTTGTTGTGCCTTGGCGCTGAGCTTCGCCCAAAACGGAAGGAAACACTTTCATTATCACTTTGGCGCTGCAAATTTATTGCGACAGCCTTCCGAGGGCCGCAGGGGACCTAGACGGAGGCGGTGATGGGGCAGAGGCTGTGTGTGTGTGTGTGTGTAAAATAGTGGATAGCGTGAACCCATGCCGGCAGCTTGTTGGTTCCATTAGCGTCATGTGTTGGCGACTGCCAGCAGCTTCGCTGTAAATCCTTCCAGCCGCCCTGTCGCCCCCTGCAGTTCCGTAGTCTGCCTTATCCCATGGCCAGCTGCTAGCAGCTGTGTATGACTCGGTGTTTTAGTTTTTTTTTCGTTCGATTACGTGTCTCGCGATGCGTGGGAAATGCCCTAAATGGATCAAGGCACTGCGAGAGCAAGAGGTAGCTACTGATAAGACCCCCAAACTTCACAAAACTGCAAAGTATAATGCTTAGAAGTAAGGCCCTGTGACATTTATTGCTTACACCTATAATGGTTTCAGCAATATAAGTATTTTATACTGTTTATATAATATAAATAATACAAATGTATAAAACAATTAATTATAAAAATAATAATTTTAAACAAAAAATTATTAATTATATAAAAGAACTTTAAATTTATGGCGTTAAATATACAGTCTATTACAATAATAGAATTCCTTCCGCCTTTAAAAATAATTGGTGTTTATAATTTAAATTTCTATGTAAATCCAGTTGTATAATCAATTTATAGATATATGAGTGTATTATGATAAAAAAATCTTAATTATAGTAATATGATTTTATTAGATTTTTTCACTTCATTGCTTTTCCAATTAGTTTCACTCCCAGTCTATTACATTATTTAGTTTTATTAATTTCGGGAAAACTCTTCACATATTATAGAATAATCAATTACATTAGGGTATTGAATATTTTTATTTCTGTATTTGAATGAATTTTCTTTTACTCAATTAGATATTAAAATCTATTTAATTTCATTTTATTCTATTCGATGTAATAGTTCCGCCCTAATTCTTTAGTTTTTTTAGTTAATATTCCGTTACATATTGAATTTTATTGTAACATTAAGTTCATAGATATTTTATCCACTTATTTCTCATATATTGAATGTCGTTCGACTCTCCTTTCTTTAATCACAATCAATTTAACTGTCATAACTCTAGCTATAATTAATTTATCCATCTACCTCTTTCTACTTTTCTTATTATCTACACATTTTCTACCAGGTAAAACTATTTCAGTCTCTCACCGAGTGACAATCGCAATTCCCTATATAGTGGACAAACTACTCATCTACTCTAATGCCATTGGACGCTGTGCTCTCCGCTCCACTCGTCTTTACTGTCATTTTAAAAGTTATAATTGCTGTGCCCCAGTCTCTCCCTCTCCCTCAGCTTGTCCCTCTCCCTTTCACTTTCTCTTCTAGTTTTTTTTCAAATCCCTCTACTTTTATATCGCTCCACTCCTTCCGTCCCCTCACTCGGCAAGCATTTGTTTCTCACTTATCGTTACGTCAGCTGCAACTGGAAACAATTTGCGCAAATTAGCCAAGGTGTTTTATGGCCATCATCATCATTACCAACAGCTCTATCATTGTTCTTGTTGTTGTTGCTGTTGCTTTTGTCGTCGTTTGTTTTTGGGCAAAATGAACGAAAGTGTTTGTTCCTCTTCTTCTTGCTCGCTCTCGCTCTTCCTCTTGCTCACAAATCACATTTTCCAACTCCATTTCCCAGTGCGCTTTAATTGAGGGCTAAGCTGCAATTAAGCTGCTCAGCCCGAGGCTCAAGTTCTGCCTCAGCTTTAGCACGCGCTCTCTCTCTGTCCCGCTCTTTTTCTCTCTGTGTGTCTCACTCTAATGCCATTTTTACAGTTTAATGATGTCCTGCCATGCCGTCGGACTTCAGTTGCTGCTGGCACCTTTTGCCATTGCCTCGCATTATTCATGTGATGTCCTTTGAACGGTTAGAGCCTTGCCGGGCTGACATTGCAACAGGCCGCAGCCGGCTTAAAAGCCAATATATCAGCGGCTAACAAAACAGCACAGGTCTTATGTGTGTGTATGTGTATATATGTGTGTGTGCAGCGGGAACATAAACAGCAGTAGCTGCAACACATGCATCATACACATGTCCGTACAGGTTACTAATTATGATTGCGCTGCAAGGACTTTGAGCCAGTTGCTTACCTGTCCCTCTTTCTCTCTCTCTCTCTCTCTCTCTCTCTCTCTCTCTCTCTCTCTCCGATGTGTGGGCGTGAGCTTCATCTATGCATATTAAGTCTAATTTAAATTAACATATCAATTGACATTTTAATTTAAATACAAACTAAATATAAAGTGAAATTCGCTAACCAAGTTTTATAATTATTATCAGCTATATCAATATTTCTTTATAAGGGTTCCAATATAGACCAGTAAATATTACAATTAAAACATAGTTTATATAATATCTAATCTTAAAAAATATTTAACTTTTCTTAAAAAAAAAAGGAAAAAAGATTAAAACCTTTTCTAAAATTAATTTTACTTCTAGCAAAATGTTTTTTTTTTTATTAAAATGTAATTTTCAAGGAAATGATATATTTTAAATGGATATATTTTAATTTATATTAATGCTGTTTTTTATATTTTTTGTTCTTGTTTGAGGAACTTTTTACTGTAAAACAAATTATTTTAATAAAGTAAGATTTTATTATAATAATTCATAGTTCTGATTTAATTGTTTTTAAATCACGCTCAATTTTTTTATTTGAAACAGAATTAAACAATTCAAAATTTAATGTCATTTTCACTTTTTTAAATAAAGTTTTCAATATGTTTCATGTTAATTCCATTACATCTATAGATTTGCCAACCTAACCTTATCAAAGTTCTTAAGTCTCTACGAAGTTGACTTTGCTGTAACCCGTTCAATTCCAGTGGACTTTCCGTTGCCAATCACAACCAAAGAGATGAAAATACGAGCACAAACTCGATTGCCATAAATTTGCGTCGAATCCAGCTGCAGTTGACGTTCAGCGTTTGTTTCTGTTCCTTTCCTCCATTTTTTGCTTCTTTTTTTTTTGCTAGCTGCTTGGCTGACACCTAACCATATCCGCATTTACCGCAAAACACCTGTCCGGCGACGCCCCTCGCATAGTCTCGACTGCCACATTTGTCACAAGCCATTTGGACCACCCTGATGCACATTAGGGTAGGGTGTAGCAAGCACACAAATAGAAATAGAATTTGCTGCCAAGCCATGTCATTGCCTGCATCTTTCTCCCTCACTCCCTAGCTCTGTCTGTCTGCCTCGCTTTCTCACACTCACTCAATGGCAGCTGCTCATATGCAAATCCATTCTTGACTCTGCGCCAGCTACGTGTCCTGGCAGCGTATATCCCTGTATTTGCTCCTCATCCTCATCCGCCTTCGCATTCGCATCCGTCGCGACTTATTTACTGTTTTTCAAATTGCGCTTTGCAACTTTTTGGCTGCCAGTTTTGGCTTGTCTGTCTGCGTGTGTGTGTGTGTGGGTATTTACTATTTATATACATATATGTGAGATATGTATATGTATGTGTGTGTGTGTGTGTGTGTGCTCAGCGAACGTTTCCCGCTTCCGTTATCCATGGCAGCATGTGTTTATGGTTTCTTAATTGTCTGCAAAACTTTTTCTTTTCTTTTGTATTCTATGGAAATCTGACAACTTTTTCCTTTCGTTTTTTCAATGGCATTGTTAGCTCGTTGCGGCTGCTTTGTGGCCTATATATGTACACATTTACATATATGTAACACATATGTATATATAAAATATTTTGCTTGCTAATAGTTTATATTGATGGCATATTATTGATATTGCTGAACATATTTTATGGCTTTTGTTATTTTTATTTGTTAATTTAATCAAATTAATTTGAAGTTCTTTCATCTCAGGAGCACTTCAATGGTTGCTGTTATTTAATTTTTTTAATGATTTATGCACACAAAATGTGCTGCATAATTAAGCCGCTTAATTGATTATGCACTCAGTCGTGTGCATTGATAAATTGTTGCGCAGTCAAGAAAAAATTTAAATGAGATTTCTTTATACTCTAGCAAAGCGTAAGAAAGTTGAAATCGAGCTGTAAGTAAATTATATTCAGCTATAATAATACTGAAGTATGAATAAATATGAATATGAGAAGCATGATATGTATATTACTATATAGTCAAGTACTCTGCGTTGTAAGACGTAATTAATGTAAAAACTTTGTTGGTGCAAACGAAAATTTATTCTTAACACCCAAAATGATATTACAGAAGAAAATAAAATTAATTATAGCACAGGTATAAAAATACAATTATGTATATTCCCAAGTTATTCAGAAACATAAACACTCGTATTTATACATTTTTTACATAGGCATAAGATACATACCAATTTACAAAAGCACATCATTCATATTTACAATTAGTACTTTATAATATTTTAATTTACATATAAACAATTAATTTCAAACAACTAAAATAATTAATAATATATATTTATGTAAGTCAAAAAATTATGATTATAATACAAAGATGTTGACTGAAAAAATATCTCAATATATTTAAATGTTTTTTTTTTTTAGTGTTTTTAACACAAATTAAAACAACAACAAAATGTAACTTAGTCAAACTTATTCCTAGCTGTAGCCTTACGCACATGCATGGTAATATTTACAATGTAAAATCCTTATTAACATTTCCAATTGTTGCAAACAGCTTAGCTGTGTACAAGAACCTTCCTCTGTTGGGGCAATAAATGCAGAATCAACAACTAATGAAATATGAAGATGCATGCAATTGTTAAAATCAATATTCGTGCAGTGCAGTATTAACTGCACAGTAATTTGCCAGTCAAACTTTTAATACTCGCACATAATACAATCGAGCAGTCACACAAACACACACACCAACACATTCACGCACACACAAACACACACACACACGCACTCATAGTCTGAAGTTGGCAAATTGACTAGTGAAATTTAGCTGCTCACAAAAGTATGCTACAAAATTCTTCTGATGAGAGTGCGAATGTATTAGTTATGTCCGGCTGTTTGTATTTGCGTGTGTGGGTGTGCATGTGAGTGATTGTATGTGTATACAGAAAATCTAATTGGATTTGTGCACGTTCAATGAACTGAACACTTAAAGTATTTTATATTGTTATTGCACTTGAGCCATGCCAAAAACGTAGCAAGAAGCGACACGCAGTGAGTGGGATACCCTGTATGAAATAACAGATGGGACATGCTGAACTTGTATGTGGTAGGTATGTGTAGGTTGATTGAGAGGGAGAATGTGAAATCTATACGCAGATTGTGAGTTTGATGTTTGTAGTCCCTATTCACTTTTTAATTTCTTATTTCTACATGATTCTGATTTATATACATTCTTTATATTCTTTATTCAAATCCGATTTAAATTTACAAAGTTGTTGCAACTTCCGGTGTTCTTCTTTTGATGTAGGGACTGACCGCACAAAATTTAAGCTTGTCTTCATCAAATAAACGTACAATGCGCTCATGGAGGGAAGCGAGTGTAGAGGGTGCCACATTTCCGCTCTTAAAAGTCCAACTGCAAATGCTGCTCTTAAAAAAAAGATTATTTATAAATAATATTCAATCCACTTAACATAGGCTTAATTGTTATTGATTATTGATTTGATATCAACAATAAACAAGTTTTAGCTCGCTCATATTGGGCAGGTGTTTCGAGAACTGTCCTCTTCTATTATCAGCATAATTGACTATCGACCACAATAAATATATAATTTTGGTTGTTGGTTGTATTTTTAATACGCAATTGTTATGCTAATTGCCTGTCAATTAGGTCTTTAATTTTATACGTTAACAAAAAATCTAAACTCTTTTAGTATAGTTCATATAGTAAAATAATCTTCCTTCCGTATGCAATATTGTTTATAATTTTGTATTGGTTTAAGAAATTAAAAATAAGTAAATTAATCTTTTTGAAAACATACCATATAAGAGCCTAACTCAAATTTTTTCTGTTCATGATAATAATCATGTATTTAATTTAGTTCAAGTATATATGTTACTATTACATTTTGAATTTTATATCTCTCAAATGGCCGCTTTGAGCTTGTAGGGCGTATTGGACGTAATTTGAACCCACGTATGCATGAGCCATAAATTTATAAAATGAAATAATTTTATATTGAATACAATTATTGTAGCTATTATATATACATATATATTTCAAACAATGCGAAGGAGCAAGGGCTAAACATATTTTATTTATGAGCAGTAGGACTAGATCGCTTCTTCTTCTATTCTGCAGCATACAATATATACCCTTGCAGGGTCTAGTCCTCCATACGAATGCATAGTATTACAACTTGATATTCATGGAAAGAAACGACTCAATGCGCGCAGGTTATTCTCTAGTCTACTTTCCATTTCGCTTATATACATATATGCACATCCGTAGTCCACTAATTTGGTATGCATACACACAATTCTCTTTCAATGCATGCAGAGTATTTGCTAGTCTCATTTCTGTACGCACACTCACAAAATTCTAAGCGAGCATGAATGAGACGACTCTCAGTGCTCACAGGGCATTTGCTAGTCTAATACTTACACTTGCAATGCGCTGCTGCTGCTGCTGCTGCTGCTGTTGAACACTTTATTGCTTTTGCTACACTTGATTCTCACAGTTCTAAAAGCTATGCAAAGAGCAACAGCAGCTGCAGCAACAGCAACAACAACAGCAACAACATCGATGGCCATCAACAAAGAACTGATGCTGCATTAAGCGCTGCTAATGCCACGACTTCCTCTCTGGCACGCCCATCCACTGACATGCCGACCCTCTGCGTCTGCCTCTTCTACGTGCAACATTTGTAGGCGACACGCCTGCAATTAGGTGCAAAAACACGTACCAAAACGTGGTTGTCATTGTTGTTGCTGCTGTTGTTGTTGTTGTTGCTGCTTATAGCTGCTGCTTTCCGCTTATGATAGACAATCCTGTAGGCTCACAGGACCTCAAAGCTCGCTCAGTCCCGCTCGTCTCATTTATCTGTTGGCCTAAATTAAGGCCCGCAGGCAGCAAACTTTAATGAGACGGAAAAAGCGGGCGCCAATCGCTGCAATTAAAATTAATTACAGTATTTGTCAGCTTTCTGGCCTAACTGGCCACCACAGGCGGGGCCGGGCCGGGCAGGACAGGCAGCGGGAGCGGGGGCGGGAAGGCGTGGCAAGACGCGTTGCATTGATTGCAATCGCGATCGTTAATTAAATGTCGAAAGGAATGTTGTTGTTGCTTCTTGCTGCTTGTTGCTGTTGCTGTTGCTGTTGCTGTTGCTGCTGTTGTTGCGTAAAGATCAGCCAGCTGGGATAAGACCAAGTTGCTGCTGCTGCTGCTGCTGCATTTGGTTGTTGTTGGCTGCCTGCTGCTATTTATAGCCGCTGCTGTGGCACGCAACGCGCTGCAATGCGCCGCGCTCTTTATTATCGCCCTTGATCTTGGCTAAATCGAAATCGCCTGCATTGCGTGAAGTGTTGCAAATGAGTTTTTGGTCCGGGGCGTGCATTGCATTTTCAATTGGCCAGCAAATTGGCAGAGCACCAAATCAGGTAAGGCAACCCGCCGTCCAGTGCAGCTGGACTCAAGCGAAAATAAAGAAAAAAATGAGCTTAATATGCATGAACTGTTTAAATCGAAAATCAAAATGAAAATATGTTTGCGCTGATAAGAATAAACCAAAGAAGTTGTATATCGATAGATTTTCGGTAATGGAAAATTTACATATACATATTCATATGTATGTTAAGATGCATGGAATTCAAGCATGATAATAAAATATAAAAGAAGACATTTGAAAATAATTAAGAAAGAAAATAATAATAATAATAAATAATATACAATTGGGATTTATTTATTTATTGGAAACAACAGTTAATAATAAATTAAAACTATCTGAGAACAGAAACATAAAACCCAGAATTTCCATTTGCAAAGGGCTTAGAGTATACCTAAGCACATGTTATAAACCAATAATATAAATTAATACAAAATAATACAAAATATTATGAAAGCTAATATTGCCGATATATTTTTGTTAATTTACCTAACTGCAATTAAATATGCGTATACTCGTATAGATATTTATATATACATATATAGATGAAGACAGAAGATAATGTATAAAATATTTATATATACATATATAGATGAAGACAGAAGATAATGTATAACAAATCGTTATAGTCGTATCTCGGCAATTGATATGTTATCGATATGTTATCGAAGTGTTATCGAATTGGTGTATGTCTTAGCTGCTACTCTTTTAAAAGATTCGTTCACCGAAATAGAATCTAAATAACGAACTGCAAGTCTTTCGCAGAAGTTAACACGAGAAATGCATTTCGAAATCCCCTGACGTTACTCTTAATTGAAAATCTCGAATTGAGTTCAGCCACAAAGTTTTTGGCATGGATAGAATTGAAGGCTGGTGAAACTCGAGTCGAGCGAGGTTTCACTTGGCTAGTTGGCAACCAGGGAACATCTTTATATGCATATTTGACGTCGACTCTGGCCGCGAGTTAGCACAATTTCTAAACAAAGGCTTCAATTGTCACAAGGGAGTGAGCGATAGAGAGAGAGAAAGGAAGAGAGAGAGAGAGAGAGAGGGAGGGTGAAGATGTTTGCCAAATAAAATGCACTTGTGCATACGACGTCAAGTTTATCAATAGACAGCAGGGCAAACAGTGGAAAACTTTGTGAACTCGTTTCGGGCCAACTTCTGTTTCAGTTTTGTGAAAAAAGAAAAAGCGAAAAGTAAAACTTTGAGTAAAAAAAAAAAAAGAAATGAGCGAAGTTGATTGCGATTCTTGTCCTTTTCGAATGAAAACGCAAACAAAAATGAAAAGTGCAACGGCTGTTAGCTGGGAAAGCGATCGGGAAAGCCTCGGAAATTGCTGCAATCCAAGTGCAGTTTCGTCGCCATCCAAAAATTGTCAATTTGCGGCCCAGTCGAGCCAATTGCCAAGTGCTGAAAATCGATTTGTATATTATCTGAGAAGTGCATCTGCCACCTGCAATTTGCATTGACCCTTGGCTATTGGCCACAGCTGCAGCAGCAGCAGCAGCTGTTCAATCAAATGAAAGCTGCGGGACTTCCATCTATTATTTAATAAAGATTAATTCGTTTTGCTTACTGTGCACAAATAAAAGTTTAGAAGCGCAGCTGTGCTGGGTGGCAAGTTCTAATTGGCTGCAAGTGCAACGAGTTTTTAATGAGCTTCTACAGCTGTTTTCTAACACTAATTAATTAACTTTTGCATAAAAGTGACAAACTCTAAAGAGACCCAACTCACATAAAGTCGAACTAAAAGCTTTTTAAAGTGCTTCGAAACGTGTTTCCATCTTAAGGCGAAAGTCAGCTGGTGTTTGAATCAATTAAGTGCTGAATGAACACAAAATAATATCAGTTTAAAGTAATTTTGAAAGCTGTTTATGAGCGAAGCTTAAAACTTGTTTAGTTAATTGAGTGACGAATTTTATACAATTTAAATAGCTGAATAAGCCAGGTAAATGAGAGAGTTTTGCGAGCTTTTAACTTTTAAAACTGTTCTCTATTTTTATTAAAAATCGTATACAAATATATGAAAGTTTTAATTATTAATTATGTTTTACCTTTTACACCCGTTGATAGAGTTGCAATATTAATACGAAAATATAATTATAAAATTCAATTTCCTATACATTAGGCTGTCAATCCATGGGCTTTATTAATTGTTAATATTCAATCAAGACATCACCTGCAGAAATATTTTCAGTTCTAAACCATAAATTTGCCGCAATTTCCAACTTTTACAAGCCCCCCACCCTGCCATCAGCCCCTGCGGCTAACGCACAACAAAACACAACCACAAATGCAAATGAGCCACGTGCATGGGACGCAGCGTCAAGTGCTTCACTCGCAACATGCTCGACGCATCTCGAATGCCGGCTGCGAACATTGTTGGTTGCATGCTGTTGCGTCAGAGATGCGCTGGCCGGAGCCAACATGTTCGACGCTGCTGCCAGCACCTGACAACAGGTTGGAAGTCAATGCCACAAGTTGGCAGCGCTGTACGAAGCGTAAATATAATAATAAGACATTTTTATAAGCAATTTAGTTTTAGTGAAAGACAAATTATCCGGGTGTAAGGGTAAAAGGATAACATTATGTTAAGGTAAGAAATACTAATAGAGAATGTACTTGCCTAAGAAATATTTGTATAAATTATAAAATTGATTTTTAGTTCAAAGACAATTAAAGTCATAAGGAACACTATATAAAAAAACAAAAAAATAGTAATCAAAATGAAATTCTTCTTCTGATTAAAGCTAATTTATAGTATCATTTCATTTAATCTGTAATTGCCCGCTTTTTAAGTAATTCTAAATTGGGCTTCAGCGCCAACCATTTGTATATGTACCTTGAAACGTCGCCTTATCTATTATTATTAGTCACCTAGGCCACAATCAAACAATTTGTGCAACCTTTAGGCAGACTGATAAGTAAAAGTTGCAAATAAGATTTATGGCCCATTGAAACTATTTGTGACTTATGGAAGATATTTCTAAGTGGTCATTCATGCGATAATTGCATTTCCTTTGAGTAAACATGTTATTGACTTCAAATCAAAAAGAATATTCAGTTTTCTTTAAAAGGAATACAATATAAAGCTTTGATATGTAATAGAAAAATAGAAAAAAAGATACAAATATAATAAGATTAATAAATATTATATAATGACAAAAATATTGACTTATTTATTAGATATAAATTATATCAGAATTGTGTAAATATTTTTAGATAAGCCAAACATAAAAGATAAATAATAAAACAATATTGAATAAAATATATATTAAATAATATATAATAAAAATAGTTAGTCTTTTTTTAATAAGTAAACAATTTACTTTAATACCAAAACAAAAAAAATACAAATTCAATTTTAATTGGAGTCTTGTGTTGAGAGAAAAATGATATACAATCCCAGCTGCCTATGCTGTAGCTCTAAGCAGAACTTAAGTACTTATATTAAACTAGGGGAAGAACAGACCGATGGAAAGAGCGGAGAAGCGGAAATTTGTAAAGTGTACCCTCGAGTATTGTCGAATGATAAATAAAATTTAGCTTGAATCGTAAAATATTCAGTCAAGCAGCAAAAGTGGGTCTATGCTACAGTTATTACTGTGCGTACTATTTATAGATAACACATATTGAGATTGGGGTACCCGCATATCCTAAGCTAAGAAACACGAAAAAACGCAAAAAAGACGAAAATGTTGCCTGCGGAGCATGGCAACCTTTTATCGCTCGAGGCTTATCCCAGACTGACCCACACACACGCACACACCCACACATGCACGCACGCACTCCCACATCGAACATGTTGCGGGGCGAACCAACGGTTAGCCGGCGCAGGCCAAACCGATTCGCTACACACACAAGTTTGAGTCGTCTGCAGTGGGCTCTCGCTTCAGTCAGTGTTAGTCGATTTTCGAGCGTTGAAGCAGCTGGAAGTGGGACGCGCGCGAAGTCAAACGTTGCATTTCACCAATTTCTTCGACAACTCTCGCACACAGGTGCAGGCGTTCTGTGTGTCCGTGTGTCAGCGTTCGTATGTATATGTGTGTGTGTGAGGGCGCGTGAAAAATCCCACTAAAATCGGCAGCAAAGCAAACACAGTCAGCTGTTGGCCGTGTCAAATGAGTGAAAATTAAATGTAATAAGCATACAAGAAATTATCAGCGTGAATACTTTTACAAGTTGTATAAATTTTTGAATAAATGAAAAATCTCAGAAAATAAAGGTTAAATTACAACATAGTTCAGTGCAGTGCAGTGTGTGTGTTTCTTATTCTTTTTTTACCGTAAGGCCGCAGAGGAGTTGTTGCTGTTAAAAGCAGCGCAGCCAACGTTTTGACAGCCAAATCAAAGTAACAGCAGCGCCAGAGGCGCAGGCAGAGGCAGAGGCTCAGTAGTAGCGAGGAACGCTGGTAAGTCAGTCGAATTGAACGTCAAGTGTCGCTGCCACGCGACCAGGAGCTAAGCACCAACAACAACAACAACAGCAACAGCAACAACACAACTTAACGAACTGACGGACAGACATGTCGGAGCGCAACGGAATGGTTCGCATAGAACCTCGGCGGCGGCAGCAGGTGCCGCTGTCTGTTTGTTGTTGTCTGTCTGTTGTTTGCCTGGCGCTGCACAACAAAACATTTCTTTTGTCATTGCTGTTGTTGTTGTTGTTGTTGCTTGCGTGTGTGGCGTTCCGCGTGGCTCCGTTAACTTGAGCTGACATTTACTACACTACCCCCCTTATCACCCCCCCTTGCGCCTCTTCCCATCTCCTTCTACTCCACCCTTTGCGTGCTTAGCTACGCGCATTTCAGTTGCTGTTGTTGCTGTTGTTGCTGTTGCTGTCTGCTTTGGTTGTTCTTGTCTTTGCGTGCGGCGGCTTCTTCTTCTCCTCTTCTTCTTCTTCTTCGTCTTGTTCGTTGCTTTTATTTTGGCGTGCATTGACATTGTTTTTGCCAGTTTTGTTTTTGGCGCTGGTAAGCCCCGCCTCGCCTCGCCTCGCTTCGCTTCGCTTTTCAGTTGTGTTTTGCTTTGTTTTTGTTTGTTTGCAAATTATTTTTATTGGCCACTTCCTCGACTTTGTTTTTGCGCGCTGGCAAATAAGAAAAATCAATAAATTCTTATTTGATTCTCATGCCCAACCGAAGCCAGCTGTGGCCCGTTGCTGGCTTTTCTTTTGTTTTGCTTTGCATGGTTTTATTTTGTTTTGTTTTGTTTTGCTTGACGCTGGCTCGTTGCCACCCTTTCGAAATGCAACCCTGTGTCTGCCCACCCCCTGGCGCGGCCCGCCCCTCGGCCCCTGTCTGGTTGCATTTAGCCGGTTTGTTTGGGTTCGTGCTGTATACAATTTTCTATTGGCCTAGAAACGGGCCAAAATTTGTATTAATTATCATTGAAGGCAGCTCATGAGAGACGAAGGGCCGACAAACCGTTAGCTGACACACTTTTGGCCAGGAGGAACGAGCGAAATCAGAAGGCAACCGGGACGCATGTAGATGAAATGCCTGATAGAGCCTCTTGTCTTTCTGAATACGCTAATTAGACGAAATTTTTATTAATCTGCATAATTAAAGCTGAATTTAGAACCTTTCTACACCTGAAGAGCAGAAACCCAACATTCTCTTATTTCTTTGTTTCGAGTTTTTATGGGTTGTTAACGTTATCAGAAAAAATCTGAGTTACGCTTGTGTTCTCCACTTTAGTTTTTATTTGCTTTTCCCATGAGCCGCAAGGTGTTCTAAATTCTGTATTTGCTAAATCCACTTCTTATATATTTTTTTCTTGCAATCTATTTTAGAGTGTGTTTTTTCTAACATATTTATGAATTTTTTAGCACCTCCTTCTAGGAACTGGGAAAAAAAGAGTTGGTTGGAGTAAAGATGCGAAAATGTCGCTTGTTCAGCGTTTCTATGCCATTTTTCTTAGCGTGTTCTTCGAAGATAGATAATTTATTTGTGTGTAGAGGAGGGAGACGCAGAGGACATGTGTTTTAATTTTAGCAGAAAACTTCTGCAGAATTAACTGAGTAATTATGAAATTCTCGCTGGCATTTTTGTCTTTACTTCCTTTTCCGTGATAACATTGGGTATTTTTCTAGCAAACATTTTTGTTTTTGTTTTCAAGAATTTTTCTTCAATTATGTTTTATGCGTGTTATTTTTCTTTATTTTCCTGTATGTATGTATCTTGACATTCCTTTTGGGACTCTTTCACTTTCTAGCTCCCTCTTACATTTTTTATAATTACGAAGAACTCTTCCTCTAACGTTGCTTCAGCTGAAGCTTGTTCAAATGCATTTTTATAATATTTTTAAAATAATATAAATAGATTCAAGTGAAATAAAAACAAATTTAAATGATAATAAATCTAATTGCTTTGCAGTAGTCGTAGTAAATAAAATGCTTTATAAATACCATTCCCTATAAAAATATTTTTTATGAACCCCCTTTAGTAACTCTGCCCTTGAACATTGTATTTTTGCATTTTTATATTAAATGTTTGCATTTCATTTACTTCTCTTTGTTACTGTTTTTTCCCCTTTGTGGTATTTTAAAATGTGGCTTAAAAGTTCTCCCTCAATTACTGCCCTTCCTCTGACAATTTTTGTTGTTTATGGCATTCGTAGGATCTCATATTTATATATATATGTATGTATACATTTGCCCTTCGTCTGTTCGCAAATTCTCAAATTTCGTTGATGAAACCTTTTTGGCCAGCTCGCATTTTGGCTACAAGTAAGAGTTAATGTGTTTGTCTCTCTCATTGACACACACACACACTCACACACATGCATAGTTATTTACTCTTTCATTCATAATTATTTATTTAATAAAATGCCACATTCATTTACGTTGAAAACGGGTTTCATTCCCTCCGCTCTCTAGTCGGGGTACCTTTTATTTTCGTTGCTTGTGGACTGCATCATTAAGAAGCAGCAGCGGTAATTAAATTTAATTATAAATGTTGGCCGAAAAGCTGGCTGTGCCGGGACCCGGGCCCGCGTACAAGTTAAAGCTGTTGCCATTTATGTTAATTTCAATAAATTAATCACAATGATATTACGGCTCTTACATCATGGCCTGGCCACTCTCTTGATTTATGAGGCGCCCAGGTGTGAGATAGCAAAGCACACAGAGATGAAAAACAAGCCAAAAAATAGTTTAATTGAATGCTAATCTGTTGAACATTTCGCACGTTCGACACGTTCTTTACGAAACAGAGAACAACTGCATTTTATCGAATGAGCACCTGAACAAAAGCGCTTATATTACTTATATTATTATATGAGTATACAGGTAGGAATATACGTTTGTTTGCTGTGTTTTATTTAGTCTTGTGTCTCAGCTTCTTCTTTCTTGGACACGTTTCGCGAGACGATCGAGAGGAATTTGCATAGATAGCTACGACGCTTCGTAGATCTCTTTTCAGCGGCTGCTGTAATCTAATGTCGTCCCAAAAGACTGAAGGCACGTATGTGAATTGTAGTTCGAGTGTGTGTGTGTGTGTGTGTGTGTGAGCGTGCTTGTGTGTATAACTGTATTTGCCACTGGATAACTGTAGCACTTCGAATGGCAGCTGAAAGCGGAAACTGCACTTGGACCAGGGAAGCTGCAAGCCGTGCGGGGAGCTGCATTTTCAGCTTATTTCAGTTCAGTTCAGTTCAGTTCAGTTCAGCTGAGCTCACGTAGTGTCCGATTGCCAACCAAGTTTGTTTATGCAAGACTTAACCTCAACTCGTGTCTCTAGTTGCGAAAGAACTTTGTGTAACTCAAGAAGAGGCTCTTTCTAACTTGGCACAGTTGCCAACATAAGTATGTGAACGCGCGTCCATGCCTGTCCAGCTAGTGTAAAGTGAATTTATGCATATGGCTAGCCACATTTAACTGACCTTATATGTTATCGATAAAATTGTACCTATAATAAAAGTGTTTTGAATTTCTCGATCAATTTTTGAAGTAATTGCTTCAAATATGTGTTTAATAATAAATTTAATTAGTCATGACCTAAGCTTTCGATTACTTTCGGGGTATATCAAATGCATCGGTATGTATCGAGTAATCGACAGATTTTTAATTGTTGAAAACTAAATATGAGAATAGAGAGAGCAAAACTAGAACTACGATATTGTGTCATCCGTTTAATAAGTTCTATATGTTATCGATAATAATTATAATAGCTCATACTATTTTAGTCAAGTTAGTAATTTATATAATTATTCACTATTTATCTTACAATATATTTTATTAATCGATACTTCAGTTTGCTATCGTCTAAGAGATAATTTATTCTTTTTGTAAACGAGTTGGGCTATTTAATAATGATCCGCTCCGAAAGAATACTCTAAATTGATTTGATGACGATCGATATTTTGCTATCGATACATTATAGCACAAAATCATTTTTAGCAATTTCATTAATTATCCGTAATTTGCTATCGATTCTTATAATAAAAAGTTTCTAAGTAATTAAAAGTTAAATATATTGACAAACACGTAATTACTTAAATACACGTTGAGCTTTCTCATGATCTCTCCAAACATCGTCAAAGAAGCTTTGAGTGATTTAATTGTGGTGCATCTTTATTAAGTTGCCAACAGCATCTAAAGACCCTTAATGATGGCTATTAATACTTAAATAGCCAGCTCTTTTGGCCATAAATTGCTGCTCTCCGTCTGCATTTTAATTATAACTTGGCCACGATTTAGGCATGAGAGGCAAGAATGCGTTAGAGACGAACCGAGCGAAGCAGCGGCTAACAAATGACAAACTGACCGAACCGAGTCGGAGCTCGCAGCTAATTGCCCAAAGTCTGAAAGTCTGAAAGGGTATAATCAGGGGGCTGGGGCTCTGAAGTGGATGTTGCGAATTTGAGGCTGTGCCGCAGCAGGATCTACAAACTGCAATGACAAGACAAATGTTACGACAACCTGCAGCTACAAGTGAGCAACTGCAACAGCATCAGCAACAGCAACAACAAACACAGCAGTCGGTGCTGTTGTTGTTCTTGGCTGGCATAAAAATTCGTAGCTAAACCAATTCGAAAGCAATTTCCTGGCCTTAGAGCCTACTGCAGCGGGTGGGCAGGCGGACAGGCAGGCATTTGCATAACTAGGAGGTAGATAGGCCTCCATTTTAACTGTCTTTGTGCTATATACCTTTAGACATATAAATATATGTGTATATACATATATGCGTGTGTGTGTGTGTTTGTGTAAACGCTTAAACTACATGTGTTTGCTGGAGTCGCTGCTGAGTTGGCTTAGAAGTCCAAGTGAAGACGAGTTCATTGAATTCTTTGCTGCTTTATTCGCCAAACTCGTAAATTTTCAACCAAATACACATAAAATTCAAACCAAACTGGTTCCTGCAGCACAACTACAAACAACAATAACAACAACAACCACAACAAGAGCATTAACAGCGATTTATACCAGACCAAAGTCTTTGGGTCTCTTTTTTTAAAGGTTTTTTGTTTTTGTTTTTGGTTGCTTTTTTTCGGGCCTGCATCTTTCGGAATGCGGCAGTCATCTTCAGTCGCGGCACTGCAACTGCAAATGCAACTGAAACCTCATCTTTTGCTTTGCATACCCTGTAGTAGCATGGCAGAAGGGTATTGCCGATTGATATGTTATTCGATATAGCTTCTTTCTTTCCCATAAATTAAATTGATAAATAAACAGTAATCGATAAATCCTTTAATATAATTCTTTAAACTACTTCTGTACTAAAATCGATACTCACCGAGGGTTACATCGAGGCTTTGTAGGCTATAAGATATTATAGAATACATTTTAGAATTTATTAAATATGTTAATCGGTCACGATAACTTATAATCGATAATTAAAAATATATTAAGATTGTTATTAGGACTAAAAACAGTTTGAGTTAGCTGCTGACATAGAGCTTTAGGTTAGTATAAAACACTTTTTAGCAAGTATTAAAAATATTAACGATTATTATCTATAAATTTCTATCACATCAAATCGACAATCGCTATTCTTAAATGGAATTGAAGTGCATAACATCTGTTGCTAGTTTTTTAAAGGGTATCTTTCGCAGTGCTAGCTTTTTTAAAGGGTATCTTCTAGTGATTGACCGCTCAGGTTTTGGCTCAACGAAAATGTTGGCCAAGTCATCCTTATCATCATTTGCTCTTTTAGCATTGCATTTCACTTTGCTTTCGGATGGATTCGCTGCGGCTACTTCGATTGAGTAGCTGTCCGCATTTCTATCTGCATTTGTCGCCGGGTAACTGCCTGAGTGTGTGTGTGTGTGTGTGTGTGTGTATGTGCATCTGTGTGTTTGTGTGAAGCTATTTTTGGTGCTTCTGCGGCTCTGTTCGAGTGCAGCTTTTGTGGTGAAAGCGCAACGCATTCGGCTTGTTGCCTGACCATAAACCCGACTCGACTCGATTCGATCGACCCACATCCATATCCAGTTTTGCGTGTCGAAGAACCAGCTGCATCTTATCAAAGATCATATCAATGTCAAGTGGCAGCTCACATACACACACACACACACACTCACATACACACACTCTCAATGCGCAAACAAAAGTGTCCAGAATTAAGAGCCGAAAACTAAGTAGCTCAAATATTTAGACAATTTCGTACACTAATTGGGCCCATCAGCCAGAGACCTGCGCCTAATCGCTGCTGGGCACAAAACAAATATGGAAATCTAACAAACACGCAGACAACACACACACGCACACACAGCTAGCTGCTCAGACATTAAGACGAGACGAGACTCAGACGTGGGGCAGGCCCAAACAATGCTAAACAATACAAAAAAAAAAAGTAGAATTAAATGAAACGAAAGATACGCATCTGTATCCGTAGCTCAGCCTGTGTGTCTGCGGCTACGGCTACTGGACCAAACTGAACAAAAGACGGCTCAATTGTGGCTAGGGATCAGCATTGCGCTGCCTACCTGTCAAGCAAAAGATATATGTTGGTATACACTGTACAAAAAGGTGAATGAAATATGTCAAAAATCGGCGTATCAATATATATACATATATATTATATAAAAATATATATATAAATATAGTTTAAGTATTGTTAATTCACTTTTGGTTCGATTTTGATTTTATTGAAACTTCAATTCAAGAATTTTTTGCTGTGCATGCCCCATTCCTCTTATGGCTCGTTTGCTCTGGCTAGACATCAATCATAAATTTGAAGATCTAAGGCCAATAAGAATTGTGAGTTGGCAGCGGAAATGAAGCTGAGCTTTGACCGCTCAACGTTAACTGTAATTACGCACGCAGATAGACGGACACACGGCAATAGATACGCAGCTATATCTGCAGATACATTCGTATCTCATGACGCACAAACTTGTTATATGCAGCGACAGCGGCAGTGGCAGCGGCAGCGGCAGCAGAGGCAAATGCCCACAAATAGCCGCATAATGACCTTGTTACTCAACTGTCAACTGTCAACACACGCAGCAATAACAACAACAACGTCAACAACAACAATAGCCGTAGCAGCAACAGCAGCAGTAAGAGCAACAGCAACAATCAATACCTAGCCACAATTTATAGTTGTCGTATCTTTGGCCATAAATTGGAGCGCCTGGCACATGTCACGCAGTCACAAGGCAGCCCAAAGACAGCCCACAAGAATGTTGACCAAATGGGGCAAAAGCCATCGCTCTATAAAGCAAGGATCAATCAACAGAAAAATACAATAAAAAGTAAAAACAATATAAAATCCATTTATTGTTGGTTCTGACGGCAAATCTTTAGGCAGCTCACTCGGAATTTGCATAAGAATAAGATGAAGAGTTGATTGAATAAAAGTGCACAAAGGCTTAACTAGTTGGGAGCCTAACTTATAAATAAAATAATAAAATCTGTTGGCTTTTTACCATGAGCATTTACTGACCATAAACTTGCTTAAGAATATTTAATTAAAAATAAAACAAGTTAGAGCTCTGATGTGGGCGTTCTCTAGTTTCATTTTATTTGCTGACAAATTAATAGGAGAGGCCAAAAGATATATAAATGTTACTCTGCCAGACTATATAAGTTTTACCCGATTGGCCATGCCCGCAGTAGGCAATATATTTATTGATGCTACATATATTAGAAAGTAACAGCATTTCGGAGGTACCGGAAGAATCATTCTAGTGGACATTTCGATAAAATTTTGACACTGTATCAGAGTGGCGATTATGAATTTAAAAATTCAAGACTCAAGCTTTAAATGGATTGTCCATCTATCTAGATTTTGCAAGCCAATATGTTCATTTTATTTCGTGAATGAGTGGGAATCTATTTTTTTTAGATTTACTTTAATCTGTTCAGTCAAAAATCATATTTAATTATAGAAAACTGAGAATTAATTTAATAATTTCTTTATCATTCTTACTGATTCCAGAAAAAATATTTATTAAAGAAAGAATAAAAGTAATTATATCTGATATTCAAATTCTATTTTCAGCATTAGCACTTCTTATCTCCATTTCCTAAGAATTGTATATATATAAGGGTCATGAAGTACTTCATCTGGCATTTCAACTTCCTTTACTTGGGCAAACTAATGGCATAATTTGACTTCATTTACTTCCCAGTTGCTATCCATGCCTATGTCTTGTTGGGTAATTTCTACATTTTAGACTTTTGGCTTAATTTGACAGTCACTAATGCGTCTAACTGAGCCATTTCCTCATCTTAACTCTGTTCTCACTTAGTTGTACTAATTTAATTCTTGATCCACTGCAAGAGTCATGATAATTTTCGCGTCTTCCCACAAATTTTTTGATTATCTGCTGTCATTTGAGCAAGCGAAAAGTCATTTTATTCGCTGTACCCGAATGGTTGTCATTTTATTCATTACCAACTCAGTCAGCTGGGTCACTTTAACCGAAAATTTCTTGGCCGAGTCCGCACCTGCTCGCGCTCTGCTTTGCTCTCTGCTGTGATTTGTGTGAAAAGCAAGTCATTTTATTAGCTGGCAACTAATTTAACGAGTTTTGTTTGTTTGTCCTCGCCTCCGTGGTCACTTTAATTACAATTTGCACTCGCCCCCTCTGAATTTTCCGCCGCCAGAGCGAATTTGTTAACGTGATTAATTGCAGCTGGCGTCACATCTTATCTCGCTTCTCACTTTATTTCACTCACGTCCAAAGTCCACGTGTCGTCCTCTGCTGTCAAATTAATGCGCCTTCGAGCGGTGCATTGCCTGGCTACGCTCGCGAGTACCTCGCAGTGCCACTTGTTGCACACGCTGCTCGGCTGCCACATGTGGCAGCCCCTTCTGGTCGTGATGTGCCTTGGGTCAGTCTTGAGTACTTGCCGGTGGTTGGTTCGCAGTGGAGAGTTTCGTTTCGAGTGCTGCATAAAAACGCTTATCGCGCTGAATATTTTGTTGTATTGTTTACGCGGCGGGGGCCATAAAATATGACCAGCACCAGCAATGACAACAACAACAAAAACAACAACTACAGCAGCAGCAACATCAACTCGGCAAATACAAATAGTTGGCGCGATATCTGACGGATACACACACAGGCAGCGATTTCCTCGTTGTTGCTAGCTCGCTTATTGTTTTATTTCATGTTCTTCCTTTGTGTATTTGCTTTGTGTGTGTGTGTGTGTGTTGGGATGGGTTTAAACATACAATGGGCGGCAGCAGAAATAAGAAGAGTCTTAACAAGTAATGAATTACGCGAGAAGGAACTTGCCCCGAAAAAACATAAGTATATATATTATATATGCATGTGCTCCATGGAGAGTGGATATCTGAAATACACAATAAGAAAAAGTTGGCTAATATTAAGTAAACACTAGAGATGGAGAAAGAAAAGCGATAGGAGAAAAAGAGAGAAAGAGCGAGCGGGATAGGAGCAGAAGAGAAGATTCATATGCCAATATGTGATATAGAGACATATAAATATATAGTTGGGGAAAATAGAGACGATACCTTTGCCGCTTTGGTCTATCTATCTATACCTCGTTTAATAGCTCTATATCTCATATCTTTCTAAAGATATAGACATACATAAGTAATTTAGATAAAAAGATATATGTATGTGTATATCTTCATAAATGTATAGACATACATAGATATAAGATATGTGTATACATAAAAAACAGAACACAAAAGATAAAAAGTTGCATAGGTGCACATATCATATAGAGATAATGACATGATAAAAGTACAAATAGAGACATAGAATATTCAGTCTAAAGCTATTTAGCGACTCAGTAAATGTTTTAGTAAAATTTTTATAAAACTGTCAAGCAAATGAACAAACCCCATTTGAAGCTTAAAAAAGAATGATTTATGCAAAATGTATTTCGTTCACACCCCAAACTTTTGTGCAGTGCACGAGGAAAGAAAGAAAGAGCTCTCGAAAAGTTTTGTTGTATTGTATGCGAATTAGTTGTTATTATCAGGATGAGCACAGAGGAAGCTGTAGCTAGTTGGGAGTATAGAACATAATTCTAAGGCAAGTTTTGACAAAAGGTCGACGTGCTTGTTCTCAATAGTTGTTGTCGGTCGTTTCCATTGTTGTTGCCGTGGGTTGTTAGTTGTTATGTGCTAAGTCGACAGCATTGTGCGATAGTCAAACAAAGTTTCAGTTGTTGTGGATGTAACAGTTGCGCACTTTGCGAAAAATATTTTAGTATTTGCTTTTAAATAGTTTTTCCCATAAAACTCAATTGGATTTTATAAAGAAAAAACCAATACATAAAATATAAACATAAAGATGAACGTTTCTAATGACGCAAACTAACCTTCGGTAACAAATCAAGTTGGTCGCACAAAGAGACAGCTAACAACAACAACAACAACAACAACATTAACAGTAACAACAATCAAGCAGATGATTTAATAAGGCAAAAGGCCAGCCAAGCAAACCTGTTGCAATGTTTTTGGTGCTCACTGTATGCGCCCGCTTGACTAGTTTTTAGTCTCTCTCTCTCTCCCTCTATATATATATATTTATTATATTCATAATGTCCATGCATATAGCTCGCTCTATGACTCTGAACATGGCTCTACGGCTCTATAGCTCTGCTTGTAGTTGTCTTTTTTCTGTGCTGGCATTAGCAATGAATGCTTATTAAACCGTAACCGCAGCAGCGCCAATAGCAACAACTTGGCCAGGAAAATGCCAATGCGAATATGGCTAGAGCCAACTGTGAGTCGAGTGTGGTTTGAGCATTTTTCTCTTGTTTTTCACTATTTGGCCAGTGACAGTTTGATGAGCTGATAAAAAATGCGAATTGCAAACACAATGAGTCCGAGATGAGCAGCTGATGGCAATTATTTTTATTATAATGATGGAATATAGTTAAGAGCTATCAGGCTGATATTTTTTTAATGACAGTGAATACGATGGCCTTCGGCTAAGACAATAAAAAGGTATATCCCAAATTGGGATTTGCAATCGAAATAATATTCAGCAGTAAATTTATGTAATAGAAAGTAAAAAATAAAAGATAAGCGGATGCAATAGGCAAGCCTTGGAATAACTTTCATGACCTATTTCGAAGTGTTGCCATAATATGCCATAATAAATAATTCGAATATATAAAATATGATTAAGATTTAAGTAGATATTACTTGTGTTGATATAAAATAAAATTAACCTTACCTTTATTTATTGCTTACAGTTTTATTATCTGTTAGTTGAGTACATAAAAATTGAAATTTTTGATAAATTAAAAATAATAATAAAAAAAAATAAACGATTTTTAAATTTTTAATTGCTCCGGTGAATAAGAAAAATATTAAATATTATTCTTAGCTATAAACACAAATAATTCGAGCTCTTTAACGATCTAGCGACCTAGCAAACATTCACTATCTTACAATAATTCTAGAAATATACTATAATACGAAAGTGTAGAAAGAATTCCATATAAAATATGTACATACAACACTGAGTCAAACTGATGAAGCTTTCCCCAATTACTACTTTATTATTTTATTTTTTTTAATTTATTACTTTATTGCTGAAAAAATACCTAAAGCAAATATTATTATAATATTTAAATTGAACTCTTTCAATTTCACACTAGAACTGAATAAAACATGAAAAGTGCAAAATTTTAAAAGAAATTTAAATATTTTATATACATGTCTAGCTGATGAACTTTTAACAAAACAGCAATATGATTTTGTGTCCAAAATTATTATTCTTTGTTAGTCTAATAAATAACTGAAGCAAATATTATTTTTATAAAAAACACCGGAAAGTGATTCACAAAAAAAAAAAAATAAATAAAATGGGTGAAGATTGCTCTTGATGTAGCTCACGCTCTGACGCTAAGTCTTAAAGTCTACATTTGAGCAGCATAATGTAAATGCCAAGTTTGGCGTTCATGACGAATTCATTATACCCTACGCTGTGTGCGTGTGTGTGTGTGTGTGCGTGTGTGCGTGGGGCAGGAGAGGAGCCGGGCATTGCAACACTTTAGAAGCAAACCGTATTGACGTATTGACGCATTTGCGGCCTTCGGGCATTAAACTTTGCCGCTGTGCGCCACGGGCGATGCTTTTTTTGATTGTTGTTCAACGATTGTGGCAAATGTTGCATCATCATTAACACACACACATACATGCATACATATACACGCTCAATTGTTCAATTTGTTACTGCATTCAATAGAAAACGCATCAAATGCAAAGTCATCAGCCATTGCTGCTGCTCCAGCTGCTGCTGCTTCTTCTTCTTCTTCTGCTTCGACTCACCTTTTTGGCTCTGGCATTTTTCTCATTTACAAATGTTAATGGTTAATACACTGCAACGAGCCCTCTGCAGATGGGGCCACAGGCTTGTCTCTGAGCCAGGGTGCAGGCCATGAGTCAGCTAACCAAAAATGTCAGCGACAAAACGTTAGCGTTTTCAGCGAGCCGTTAAAATGGGCCGCGGGCAATATGGTTAACTGCGTTGCTATACCCTGTAAACTGTGTGAAGTGATTAATGATCAGCTAAGCAGCAAGCTGAAGTTAGTGAGATGCACCAGGCTGGAGCATGTTTACTTTACTTACTGTACAGGGTATAATCTTGATGTTTAATATGTTTAGTAAAATGTAAATGAATTTTGTTTTTAATTAGTTACTTTTATAACAGGAAACAAGTTTATTAAACAGAGAAAGCTACTCAAGCTCTTTTATAGGGTAGCTGTTGGGTGCGGCACGCCCTACACTGCACACTCTTACTTGTCATTGTTGTTGTTGTGGCTGTTGATGCCTGCAATTTATCACATGTTGCTGCAACAGTCGTCCGCATAAAAATTTGTAAAATGCATTCAGGTGCCGCCAAATATTTGAGGCATGCCGCGCAGTTGCAGCTAGCCTGTGCATCTGCTGCTGCCGCTGCCGCTGCTGCTGCTGCTGCTGCTGCTGCTGTTGGTGGTTTGGCAGTGTTGGCTTTACTTTCAGTAAGTCATTAACTTGCAGTTAGGTAACCGCGCAGCCAACAATCCCTGCAGCCGGGTGCATGGGAGCAGCGATGCTGTCGAGAGATGTTGTCTGCCACAGTCGGTTGATTGAGCCGTAATTAGGCAGATCTCAACGAGCTGCCGGTTGCGCTTCGGGCCAACAGCTTGGCCAGCTATGTGGGTCGTCGCTGTAAATGAATGCCCCGAAAATGTAACAGACAAAATAAAAAAGCCATATACATACATATATTTATATATTTGTATGTATGCTAAGTAAACGAAAAGCTAGCTGGCAAATCAGAACGCAACGTGCGCAGTCAATTGGCATGGAAATGGGCGGCTGGAAATTCTTGGCACGTTAAAAATTAACCAAAAAGTGAAAAAGAAGAAAGAAAGAAAGAAAAAACTAAAGTGAATGACAGCTACAACAACAACAACTTGAACTGGGCACGGCCCAAAAGGTTGACCAAGAAACGACGTGAAGCGCGTCGTCCGAGTCGCAGGTGAACAACCGTCTGATTGCCTTTTGAAGATTTTTACAGCTATTTATTTACGCTGGCCCCATAGTACCTTTCTCTCTCTCACTTTCCCTCTCTCCTTCTCTCTCTGCTCTCTTTGTTTCTCTCACGTTTGTTTGTTAACTGCTTGCTGCTGACACCCGGTTTGTTTTGCAAGCTTCTGTTGACTGAGCGCTCTTATTATATTTGACCATTTGTTTATAAACAAATGCGAACACAACACAACAACAAAAGCAACAAAAGTGTGGAAACATAAGGAAAAGCACAAAATCCATTTGCGAAATGGAAATGGCTAAATTTGCGACTGAGAAAAATGTGAAGTATTAGGGAAACGAACTTTAAATAAGGAAAGAGAAACCAAACTGGCTTGTTATATAATAAAGAAAAAAGAATCTCGAAAACATTAAGTAATTTTAGTTAATGAAAGAATTTATGAGTGCTATTTATACATTTTATATAAACCAAATTAATAAATAATTATAACAAGAAATATAGTATTGACATACATACATGTAAATAAATAACATGTAAATATAATATAAATAAATATTAAATATGTATTATCTCGTTTTGGTATTTCTAACACAGTTGTGTATAATCTATTTGAACGTCAGTCAGTATGTATATAAAAAAAAACTACAGAAAGCAATATCTGAAGCTTGTGGACTGCTAAAAATATTAAGGCACGGCATTCGTAGTGCTATCTATGTGGAACGCCATAATTTCTGTTTTGCAAAATTATTTATTATTCAAAGTAAAGAAAGTGAAGAAATAATACAACAAGTTGGAGTAAACTAACAATGTCTCCATCTGACTAACTTTTTCGTATACTTTGTATTAAAAACGATAAGAGTTTCATTATGTCATATGATATTTTAAGATTATTCTATTGAGTAACAGAATTATTTCCAAGAATGCCTTTTAAGCTTGATATTCTTCTTTAGGCCTTTCGTTTTTATTTTAATTTGAGCCACAGTCTTCAACAAGTTCTTTGACAATGAACTAAGCCCTAAGCTTCATTGTGTTTGTTGGCATTGAAACTCAATAGCTTACCTTGTTCATATATATATTATGTATATATTATATATATATTATATATTATATTATATATTATTAATTTTGGCTAGCCCAATTTGAGCTGTATTCAAATCTCGCTCTTTTTATCTCAGGCACTTGATTATGCTGTCCATAAGGCGCAGCAGCTGGTTTCCCCGCAGCTAAAATAGCCCCAAGTTAATATTGAAAAACCACATTTGTACGCAAAACATCGTTACTCTACGAGAGGGTCAAAAACGGAAAACGAAAAGATAAAAGATAAAAAAGTTTTGCTAAAATAATAAAAGAAATAAATATAAGTTTTGACTTGGCAATTTGTTGGGTTATGCAATGCCAATGTCTTCATCAATGAAACTAAATGCTTCGTGTGATTTTTACAAATGTTTGCCTTAGTCATCGTCATCATCATCATCATCATCTGCTGCTGCTGCTGCTTCTTCTTGATTATTAGCTGGAGCATCTAAAGGCACTTTCACTAACTGCTTTGCTTGCCCTCCGGCCCGCTCCATAGGGACTTTGGCTTGATTATGATTGTTATTATAGCTGTTGTTTTTGTTGTTGTTTTTATTTTTGTTGCTGTTTTTGTTGTTGTGTAATATGCTTTGAAAGAAACTTTATATGCATTATGCTGACCACAAACATATTAAATGCCAGTTGATATCACCAATGCACAAAAACAATAAATGTTTACATACGTCTGCGTTCGCCTGTAGCGATTACGATGCATTTACATATATACACACATATATATAATATTTTTATCTACATATATATATTTTATTTATTTTTTATTTAAATAGTTTGTTATCTAGCTTCAAAGCGGAAATATCCATTCATTGTATATCTGTGTACGGGTTTGTGTGTGTGAATTATTATTTAGTTCATATTGCCCATAGGTTTCAGAGATTCATTTGCTTTGCTTTTGAGCGTATGAATGCAAACAATTCCAAAACTGTAATAAAAATTAAAATACAAATAACGAAAAATTCTGCAAAATATTTGTCATGTCACAGCAAGTAAAAGCAACAGAAGCAGCAACAGCAACGACAACAACATCAACGACAACAACATCAACGACAACAGCAATATCAGTCACAATTTTAGCACCGAAAGGGCAAATATTTGTAAACAAAGTGTATAAATAATAATGCAAAAGGCAGCAAGCACAACTTGCACAATTTCATGCCATATGAAATGTATTTAAATAGACTCGTGTACATTTTTCAAAACACCCTGTACAAATGTAAAACTGCCAAATAGGGTATACTGAGTTTTCATTAGGCTTCTGGCTAAGCCCACATAATATGCACTACTGATTGATTCACATTGATTGACGTCCTTTAGAGCAGCGAATATAATAGTACTGCTGATTTACTTGTGTGTTGATTGACTGACTGACTAATTGATTGATAAATTCTTTCATTCGGCTATCTCTTCACGTAATAGAACTGATTGATTCATCGGCCGAAGGGCTGTATTAGTGATTGATTGACAAACTAAATTGACAAAAAAATATTATATTTTTATATCTTAAAGCTACAGTGGTTGATTGATGATTGATTCAGTCGTAAATTTAGTTAATTAATTGACTGATAATAGATTAACAGCTAGCAATTGTTTTGTTCCCCAACCTCATTGTAAGTTAATTACGATTGATTAATGATTGACCGATTGACTAAGATATATGTCTATTAATTCCCATAACGAATTTTCCATCGACTATTAAAATGTCATTGATCTTAACTATATACTATATGTATATTGAGACATCTTATTCAAGTAAAAGCTGCATTTAACTGCTAAGTTGCCCATGAATAGCTGATTGATTGACTGACTGAATATTTGTCCCACATTGTACAATAGGTAATAAATTGATGGGTTGATAAAATGTAATTAATTGCAAGTCATTACAGGGCGCAACCTAGTCAATCAGCCTCTCACCCTGTCAGATAGCTTTATTTACAAGCGAATGCATTCATTATTAAACATCCATTTGTTGATTATTCATGTATTGAGCTTAAAAACACACATTATTTATATAAATATTTGCCTGAATTATTGATGACAGTTGGGCTTGTGGCTATTTAGCTGCTGACTGCTGTTAACACTCGCCAGCAGAGTTTAGTCACGCTTAATACGTGGCTATTGAAACAAAAAACAACCAGATGTTTTTCCATACATGTTTTAAAATTGATATTAAATTTACAGTTTTGTCAAGTCTCTAGGGCAGTGGATATTGATAGATATGACGGTTCATTTGGCTTTCTATTAAACAAATTCTCTATCGCTTCAGCGCACAAAAATGCAATTTGAGCTCTGATAAACAAGAATAGATTCGTATAGAAATCATAAAGTAAATAGTTTCAAGTGTATGCTAATTTATGTCGGAAATTTGTGCAACTGTTAAGAATGCAGTACAAGGGCCTTAAGTTGGCTTTCTTTGATATGTAATTCATTTGCATAAACTTGTCTGGCTGACAACTCACATCTACATCGGACTCTACCCAATGGCTGCTGGCGCCTGCAAATGCTTTCTGGTCTGGGCCCTTTTAGGAAAAGTATCTAACGAATACACAAGAGGCACACGCATTCTTGAGATACGAGTTTGAGGCAGACTTTCAAGCGAGTGGGCAGTGACTTTGTGAACTGCCAGCCCTGTATGTACCTGGCTGCGGTCCCTTGTTGGGTTTCTCGGGCGTTCAAGACGTTGCTCACGTCTCGCTGAAAGTTTTTACAATCGCAACTAATTAGCAAATGTATGCTAATTTCCTGTTTTCAGCTGTAACCAATAGAATTACAAACTGATGCACGTATCGCTTTATGCAATTAGCTGCAACTGACATATGTTAACAACAGAGAGGCAGAAAACGCTGTTATCTACGGTCTGCCGGGCTGAAATACACTTGCAGAAAATATGTTTGCCCCACCAAATGTGTAACTTTGGGTTTGTATGCGCGATCGAATACGTTATGCATACGATATGGTGAAATGCTGCCTTGATGTTATCTGAGAGAGAGTCGATCGACTATTCTTTACGAGAGTTGGAATATCAAAGTTTGCCTTGCCAGCTTGGTATGGGTGGACAGAAAGTCAAAATCCGGAGCGAAACACGTTCAGCTTTGCCTTTGTTTGCCCAGCGGCCAATCAACATTTATATGCCTACCAGAATAGTTCTTTTCATCAGAAATTTTATTGGATCTGCTCGTTTATTTCCATACTAGTTAGGCAACTGCTTTGGCAAGTGTATAAATAAGCCCATTCGCGTATTTCATAATGAAGTTGTTGTGGAGCAAACGCCCCGAACAAAAGGATGGCTCACAAAAGGCCGTTCTGCGCTCGTTTATCACATCAGGTTCTGCCCTCCCATGCCCGTCTTAATATGTTGGTAGCCCTGGTATAATTACTAGTCTTATGCAGCTGCAGCCAGAGGTCGAGGCTGGGCAATTGCGCTCGTATTTAGCTTTTGGCCCGCTGCAGCTCCTGCAATCGATTTGAGTTATTGATTGTAACGACGACGACGACGTTGACTCCTCTATGCTATGATTAATTTAACGTTGAGTCAGGCTTTTGGCTTGGCTTTTGATTTGAAAAATTAGTGCATGGAAAAACAGTAATACAAAAAGAAAAAAAAAAAAAGTGGAATAAAAGAGGAGCGCATGAATTGGCAACTGCAAATGAACATAAATCAAACAGTTGGCTGATTGCATTCGAAGTGCTCACAAATTGCATGATTTGCAATTTCTGTGCTGCAACAACGACGGCAGCACCAGCACCAGCACCAGCATCAGCATCTGAAAGGGACTCCAGTTGCAGCATTCCCCGGATGCTGACACGACTTGTCCGTGCTTCGTGTGTTGCACTTGGCCGCGGACCTCACGTTGTATTTACGTTGCGCAAATAATTCGCATTTTTGCTGCAAGTCGCGACTCTTTGCGACTGCACATGAAATTATTGCCTGGCATTTTTATTTGCCTTTTTATTGTCGGCCGTCCATTGTCCTGGCGGACAGCGTTTATTGTTTTGTAATTAAATTTGTCGGTTAAGCCAACAGCTGCGCCGCATGCACTGCGCCGTGGCATGCCCCAACATGTGGCAGACCCATTGCTGAGCCCACTAAATCTTCATTTCCTTCGAGTGCCGTCTAAGCCCAAGACAAATCACTTGATTCGGGTTAACTTTTGTTGAGCTTTGCAGAAACCAGCTACGAAATGGCCCAAAACTAAATTATGGCCAATAAATTAGGCCAGCTACACGTTCTGCTGCCAATTCGTATATGGGATCTGCTTTGATTTTAGGAATACATATCTGTATACAATTATCATAATATCGGGAATATTTTATATTCCATATACAAATATGTAAATGCAAAGCGAGTGTTATGCATATTTTAAGAATCGTTGATCTTCTACGCTGCTGATCTCATGCTCATCAAAACTTATTCAATAGGCTTAAGTGGCCTTTCTCTCTCTCTCTCTGTCTCTCTATCTCTTTACTCTTGAGGATTGATTTCTTTGATATCAAATTGTCCTTTTCTAATCAGCTTTGTTGTTCTAACTTTTTGAAAAGTTTTTTTGCTATCTCCACTTAAAGATTTTATGAAAAGCCTAAAGCTAATTTGACTTGTTCTTATGACTATCTTTCTCGTTTTCTCTCTCTCGTTATTTTTTATAGCTTAGCTCTAGACAGCATTAAGTTGTTCCATTCCTTTTCTATGCGTCATTCTTAACAGTCTTAACAGATGTTTTCATCCAAATGCCAAATCTTTATGCACTCCAGGGACTCAGGCGTGGCAATGGGCTTTAGTTAGCCGGACAGTCGTTAAAGCCAAGTCCATAAGCCAGGCCAAAAGTACATGGCGCTAGCCAAAATCAATAAACATAAAGGCCTGGCAAATTATACGATGTCCGAGAGAGAGAGAGAGAGAGAGAGAGAGAGAGAGAGAGAGAGAGAGAGAGAGAG